>JARQOD010000001.1:71961550-72001166 GCA_033576555.1 Oophaga sylvatica | reverse complement strand
GAAAAAGCCTTGTTGGCATTAAATCAGGGGCTTGATGACGCTGAGTTATACTGTCAGAGATTCCGTAGGTGGGCAGTCCTGACCAAATGGAATGACGACGCTTTGGCGGCCCTTTTCCGGAAGGGTCTGTCGGATAATGTAAAGGATGTTATGGTGGGATTCCCTGTCCCCTCTGGTCTCAATGATTCTATGTCATTGGCGATTCAAATTGACAGACGTTTGCGTGAGCGGAGAAGTATGCGTGGAGTGGTGTTGCCTTGTGAGCCAGCTGCTGAGCCCATGCAGTGTGATGGAGTGGTGTCTGGGGCACAGCGTCATGAGTTTCGAAAGCGCAATGGGTTATGTTTCTACTGTGGTGATGCCTCTCATGCTATTTCAGTCTGCCCTAAGCGGGGAAGACATTTTGCACGCTCAGTTGTCTTGGGTAGTGTTCAGACTAAGTTTTTATTAACTGTCACTCTGATATGCTCTCTGTCCTCATTTTCTGCTCAGGCTTTCGTTGATTCTGGAGCAGCTATTAACCTGATGGATTATGATTTTGCTAAACGTTGTGGGTTTCCCTTGATACCCCTACAGAAGTCTATTCCCCTACTGGGGATCGATTCTACCCCTTTGGCTGAGAATAAACCCCAGTTTTCTACTCAGGTGATAATGAGGGTTGAACCTGATCACCAGGAGTGCTGCAAATTTTTGGTTCTATATAATCTGCATGACATTATAGTGCTGGGTTTCCCTTGGTTACAGTCTCATAATCCTGTTTTGGATTGGAAATCTGTGTCTGTAACCAGTTGGGGCTGCCAATGTGTTAGTGCCAACACTCCTGTTTTTTCTGCCTCCCCCCAGGCTCAGGATGTTCCTGACTTTTTGTTTGATTTTTCTGATGTGTTTAACGAAAGTAAATCTGCATCCTTGCCTCCCCATAGGAGCTATGACTGCGCTATTGAATTAGTGCCAGGTAGTAAATTCCCTAAGGGTCGCCTTTTTAACTTGTCTGTACCTGAACATGACGCTATGCGGTCTTATATCAAGGAATCATTGGAGAAGGGTCATATCAGACCATCCTCTTCACCCTTAGGTGCCGGTTTTTTCTTTGTGGCCAAAAAAGATGGTTCATTAAGGCCGTGTATTGATTATCGTCTCTTGAACAATATTACTGTGAAATATCAATACCCGTTACCCTTGATTTCTGACCTGTTTTCCAGGGTGAAAAACGCTACTTGGTTTACCAAGCTTGACCTCAGGGGGGCGTATAACCTTATTCGCATTAAGCACGGGGATGAATGGAAGACGGCATTTAACACCCCTGAAGGGCATTTTGAGTACCTTGTGATGCCCTTTGGGCTCACTAATGCTCCTTCCGTCTTCCAGTCCTTCATGAATGACATTTTCAGGGATTTTGTGGACAAGTTTCTGATTGTTTATTTGGATGATATCTTGATTTTTTCTAATGACTGGGACTCTCATGTGAAACATGTTCGAACTGTATTCCAGATTTTGAGAGAGAATGCTCTGTATGTGAAGGGATCAAAGTGTCTTTTTGGCGTACAGAAGATCTCATTTCTGGGATTCATTTTGTCCCCATCTGTTATTGAAATGGACCCGGTCAAGGTTCAGGCCATCTGTGATTGGGTCCAACCTACTTCATTAAAGGCTCTTCAGAGATTTTTGGGTTTTGCCAATTTTTATCGTAAATTTATTGGTAATTTCTCTGTTATTGTTAAACCATTAACTGATTTGACCAGAAAGGGTTCTGATGTGGTGAATTGGCCTCCTGAGGCAGTCTCTGCGTTTCAGGAACTTAAGCAGAGATTCACTTCTGCTCCTGTTCTACGGCAGCCTGATGTTTCTCTGCCATTTCAGGTGGAGGTTGATGCCTCTGAAATTGGGGCAGGTGCCGTTTTGTCCCAAAAAGATCCAGAGACCTCTAAAAGTAACCCTTGTGCCTTTTTCTCTCGAAAATTTTCTCCTACTGAACGTAATTATGACGTGGGTAATCGGGAGTTATTGGCCATGAAGTGGGCTTTTGAAGAGTGGAGACATTGGCTGGAGGGAGCCAAACATCAGGTGGTGGTCCTTACGGACCATAAGAATCTGGTCTATCTGGAATCTGCCAAGCGACTCAATCCTAGACTGGCCAGGTGGGCCTTGTTTTTCACACGTTTTAATTTTGTGGTTTCCTTTCTTCCTGGCACTAAGAATGTTAAGGCGGATGCCCTCTCGAGGAGTTTCCTTGCGGACTCTCCTGAGCTATCTGATCCCTCTGTTATTTTGAAGGAGGGTGTAGTTCTTTCCGCCATCTCGCCCAATTTGAGACTTGCTCTGGAGGGGTGTCAGGAGGATAGGCCCGAGCGCTGCCCTGTTGGAAAATTGTTTGTCCCGGACCAATGGAAAAAGAGTGTGATGTCTGAGATTCATTGTTCCGCATTGGCTGGGCATCCCGGAATTTTTGGTACCAGAGACTTGGTTAGTCGGTCCTTTTGGTGGCCTACCTTGTCTCGCGATGTCAGGGAATTTGTGCAGTCCTGCGGGACTTGCTCTCGCTCCAAGCCTTGCTCTCGCTCTAGTGGTTTGTTGATGCCATTGCCTGTGCCCAAGAGACCATGGACCCATATCTCTATGGATTTCATTTCCGATCTTCCTGTTTCTCAGAGAATGACCACCATCTGGGTAATTTGTGATAGGTTTTCCAAAATGATACATCTTGTGCCATTACCTAAGTTGCCTTCCTCCTCTGAATTGGTGCCGTTGTTCCTTCAGCACGTGGTTCGTTTACACGGCATTCCTGAGAACATTGTGTCTGACAGAGGAGTCCAGTTTGTTTCCAGATTTTGGAGGACTTTTTGTTCTAAACTGGGTGTTCAATTGTCTTTCTCCTCGGCATTTCATCCTCAGACCAATGGTCAAACTGAGAGAACAAACCAGACATTGGAGACTTATCTAAGATGCTTTGTGTCTGCTGATCAGGATGACTGGGTCTCTTTTTTGCCTTTGGCTGAGTTTGCTCTTAATAATAGGGCTAGCTCTGCCACTTTGATGTCTCCGTTTTTCTGTAATTCTGGGTTTCACCCTCGATTTTCTTCAGGACAGACGGAGGCTTCTGTCTGTCCAGGTGTTGACTCTGTTGTTGAGCGTATGCAGCAGATTTGGGACCAGGTAGTGGAGAGGTTGTCCCTCTCTCAGGAGAAGGCCCAGCGGTTTGCTAACCGGCATAGGACTGATGGTCCTCGGTTTAAAGTGGGGGACTTGGTCTGGTTGTCCTCAAAGAATATTCCTATGAGAGTAGCATCCCCTAAATTTAAGCCTAGGTTCATTGGACCTTATAAGATCATGGAGATTATTAATCCTGTTTCTTTTCGTTTGCTTCTTCCAGGGACATTTAAGATCCATAACGTGTTCCACAAGTCCTTGTTGAAGAGGTTTGTTGAGCCAGTGGTTCCTGCTGCTGTGCCTCCTGACCCTGTTTTGGTTGAGGGCAATCTGGAGTATGTGGTTGAGAAAATATTGGATTCTCGTTTTTCTAGACGAAGACTCCAGTATTTGGTTAAATGGAGAGGTTATGGTCAGGAAGATAATTCTTGGGTGTTTGCTTCGGACGTCCATGCTGGGAGACTTATCCGTGCGTATCATAGAACTCATCCTGACCGACCTGGTTGCTCAAATGAGGGTTCGGTGACCCCTCCTCAAGGGGGGGGTACTGTTGTGAATGGGTTTGAGATGAGTTCTGAGCAGAGGCTCCCTCTGGTGGTTACAAGCGGTACTAGTGAGGATTGTGAGGACTGGGAATCAGGTGTTACTGATTGGTCTTATTTAAGGGAATCATTTTCCCATCAGGGTTGCCGGTGATCAATTGTTCTGGTCTGAATCCTTCTTTCCAGTTTCCCTTGTAGCCTGCTGTGTCGTGTCTGCATCTCCTGCTATCAGATAAGACAATTTCTTATTTTGTGTTTTTGCTATATTTTTGCATTTGGTCCTGCACTTCTGTGGGGGCCTTCTGGGTTCCATCCGGGGGCTTTTGCCCTCTCAGTTTAGTCCAGCCACTGTGTTTTGTACTTTTGCTTTTTCCAGTTTTTTCAGTGGCTGCTGTTTTTGTTACACCAGAGAACTAATTTAGGTGGTAGAGGTCGTGTGATCTCAGGTGATTTTGAAATTAGTAGAGTTGGTGTTTTTCAGGGTTTTCTGAGATTGCAGTAAGTACCCTTCCTGTCCTTTTCTATTTAGTTAGTTTGGGCCCCAGCGTTTGCTCATACTATTTTCTTTCTGTGTCAGTATTTCCTCTTGTCTAACCGCCATTACATGTTTGGGGGCTTTCTATTATCTTTGGGGTTCTGCTACGGGGCAGATAGCTTTCCTATTTCTATCTTTAGGTGTAGTTTGGCTGCTGTTTTTGTTACACCAGAGAACTAATTTAGGTGGTAGAGGTCGTGTGATCTCAGGTGATTTTGAAATTAGTAGAGTTGGTGTTTTTCAGGGTTTTCTGGGATTGCAGTAAGTACCCTTCCTATCCTTTTCTATTTAGATAGTTTGGGCCCCAGCGTTTGCTCATACTATTTTCTTTCTGTGTCAGTATTTCCTCTTGTCTAACCGCCATTACATGTTTGGGGGCTTTCTATTATCTTTGGGGTTCTGCTACGGGGCAGATAGCTTTCCTATTTCTATCTTTAGGTGTAGTTAGTTTCTCAGGCTGTGACGAGGCGTCTAGGACCAACGTAGGAACGCTCCACGGCTGCCTCTAGTTGCGGTGGTTAGTCAGGGTACTGCAATCTCATAGATTCCAACTGCTCTGGTGTATTTCCTTTTTTGCCTGCACTCCTCAGCTACCGTAACATAACAGTGGTGGGTGGGGAGAGCAAATACCAAATTGGGAGTGAGGGGTGATGAGATCAAATACCAAATTGGGAGTGAGGAGTGGGAAGAGTAAATGATGAATTGAGGGTGGGGAATGGTGGAGAAAAAATGATGAGCAAATGCTGAATTGAGAGTGAGGGTGGGGAGAGCAAATACTGAATTTGGAATGGGGGTGGGGAGAGTAAATGCTGAATTGGGAGTGGAAGTGGGGAGAGCAAATGATGAATTGAGAGTAGGAGTGGGAGTGCAAATGCTGAATTGGCAGTGAGGGGTTGAAAGAGCAAATGACGAATTGGGAGTGGGGGGTGGGGAGAGCAAATTACGAATTGGGAGTGGTGGGTGGGAAGAGCAAATGACAAGGAAGTGAGGGGTGGGGAGAGCAAATACTGAATTGGGAGTGAGGAGTGTGGATAGCTAATGATGAACTGGGAGTGGGGGGAGAGCAAACAGCGAATTAGGTGTGGGGGAGAGGAAATGACAAATTCGGAGTGGGGGGTGGGTAGAGCAAAGGATAAATTGAGGGTGAGGGATGGTGGAGAACAAATGATGAATTGAGGGTGGGAGAGCAAATGATGAATTGAGGGTGGGGTGTGGGAAAAGAAAATGATAATGAATTGAGGGTGGGGGAATGTAAATGAGATTGAGGGTGGAGAACAACAAATGATGATGAATTGGGTTGGGGGAGAGTAAATGATGAGGAATAAAGGGTGGATTTGGGAGAGAGAGGACATGACATAAAGAATTGGGGCAGAGTGGTGCATGTAAAGATAATTAATATGGGAAGCGGTAGAATGGAGGGCATTGAGGATAACGGAGTTTGACTGGTAATAAATTGGGGGAAAGAGCTCAGGTGCTAATTAATTTATATATTTATTAATTAGGAAAAGTAGTTATGTATGGTTAGTGGGGGCACTGGAGTGGATTACATTTTATATTTGGAATGGTGGGTTGCACAATAACTAATTATATATTAATGGTGGGTGCAAGTCTGTATTCAGCTGTGAAGTGTAGAAGTTGGGAAATGTGCTCTGGAAGTGGTGCTCAAGATAATTGTGTGTTATTTTATGTAGAGACTGGCTGTAGAGACTGGCTGTAAGAAATGATTGGCGGTCTGCTCTGGATGATGGAGAAAAACAAAGATGAAGGACTTCAACTGGAGACATCACCGGTAAGTCAGTGAGTTATCTGTACACTGACACTATACACTATATACTGTGTACAGAACTCCTGTGTATAATGTCACTGGTGATCCCTATATTACCTGTACACTGACACTATATACAGAGCTCCTGTGTATAATGTCACTGGGATCACTGTATTATCTGTACTATATACTATATACAGAGTTCCTGTATATAAGATCACTGTATTACCTTTACATTATATACAGAGCTCCTGTGTATAAAGTCACCATTGAGTCATGTATTACCTGTACACTGACATTATATACAGAGCTGCTGTGTATAATGTCACTGATGATAATTGCATTACCTGTACACTATATACAGAGTTCCTGTGTATAATGTCACTGGTGATCCCAGTATTATCTGTACACTGACACTATGTACAGAGCTCCTGTGTATAAAGTTACCAGTGATTAGAGTTGAGCAATACTTTCCGATATCCTAAAGTATCGGAATCGGAATGGTATCGCCGATATCACTAAAATATCGGCGATACCCGATACCGATACCGGAAGTCCCATGTAAGTCTATGGGAACAAAATATCGAAATTAAAAAAAACCCATTCTTGCCTTGTTGGTTAATTGTACATGAAGGAAAACAAGAAAGAGTAATGTTGAATGTATTGGGAAGGTTGAGGAGACATTAAAGGCATAGATGTTTAACCCAATCAAATGGAATAGCATAAATATTTTTTTTTTAAAGATGTTCGGATTGACGAAGAAATTGACAATGTTAACGTTTTTTATATTTTGGCAAATATGTATATTACACAACTTCCATGCTCTTCATCTTCACCTTTTTTACTTTTCACACACTTTCTCCTTCATAATCTTCTGCAGCATCATCTTTTTCATCAAATTATTCTTCATCTTCACCTTCTTTATCTTCTTCTTAAACTTCTTGCTATTCATCTTTGTTAACATTACTCATATTCTTCTTATTAAACTATTATTCTTATTCATATTCTGCTTCATCTTCTTCATCATATTCTTATTTGTGACAGAGAATCCTGTACTTGTAATCTGTCAAAGTATGAATTTTTCATCCTTCCGTTCTTGCTGTCACAAAAGATTTAAATTACAACAGTATTTGTCCGTGTTCAGTTTAGCCTGCAGCAGCAGGCATTTTCCAGGGGCACCACGAGGAGGAACGGACTCACCCCCATACACTGCTTAGTCTTCTTCTGCTTAGAATTTAGAGCATATATTTTGCTCTTCATTTTGGTCTTATACTTCATGTTCTTCTGCTTTTAGATCTTCTGCTTATTGTTCTTGTGTCTCTTGTTCCGTATCTTGTATTTGTAGCACAATCTTGTACCAGCTGATGTTACTGGGACACGGTTACTAAGCAGGAGGTACCTGTGCTCCAAAGCACTACCAAGGACCAGCAGACGTTGCTGGAACTCGGATACCGAGATGGAGGCACCTAGGCCAAAGGCACTGCGGAGAACCAGTTGACGGTACTGAAACCCGGACGGGTAGCAGAAGGTACAAGAGCCAATGCAAGTAACGAGGACCAGCTGACTGTGCTGGAACCCGGAGGGGCAGCAGAAGGAAAAGAGCCAATGGCACAACCGAGGACCAGCTGACGTTACTGGGACACGGTTACTAAGCAGGAGGTACCTGTGCTCCAAAGCACTACCAAGGACCAGCAGACGTTGCTGGAACTCGGATACCGAGATGGAGGCACCTAGGCCAAAGGCACTGCGGAGAACCAGTTGACGGTACTGGAACCCGGACGGGTAGCAGAAGGTACAAGAGCCAATGCAAGTAACGAGGACCAGCTGACTGTGCTGGAACCCGGAGGGGCAGCAGAAGGAAAAGAGCCAATGGCACAACCGAGGACCAGCTGACGTTACTGAACCCCAGTAACACAGGAGCAAGTGTTGACTGTGCTAACAGCACTTCCGAGCAACAACTGGCGGTGTTGGAGCCCAGGGTCAAGGAGGATGTTTAAATACTAGATCAAGTAATTTCCTTGTTACCTGTCAATTTTAAATGTCTATACTTCAAACAAGAAAAGATAACCTTTACTACCATAAGATGATGATTTCATTTAAACTAATATCTAGATAAATAAAGAATTGACAAACATAAACACATACATTAACATGTTGAACAGCAATGCAAACCACAAAATAAATTAGTTAAGGAATCTGCTATACGGTTGTACATAAAAGCATACAAGTACATATCTGAATCCATTAATGATGGATAAGTAACAGTATGTACACCATTTTTATTGTATAGACAATGAATGTCTGACTTCAAAACATCATCAGCATTACAAGTTATCTGTGATATTACTAAAATGTTCCATTTGCTGAATAATGTCACTAAATATTTTATACAAAATTATACAATTTCCATCATGTAATACTCATAATATGTGGCAATAATCATTTTTATTAACAAACATAACCTTTAAAAAGTGCATAGTGCATAGTGAAAATTGCTATTTATGGCTGACTGTGACTGTCGACTTGGAAGCATGACAACAGATAGATAAGGTATATGTAGATGAGACTGCATAGCCACAGATGGTGAATTGCGATGTAATACTGTACCTCAATAAAGTGTGCGTCACTACTACATAATTTTTTTTATATAGCTTTATAAACAGGGTACATGGATGTATGCTTGTGCCTTTGTTTTGACGCACAGACTGCCTTCCTGCTGAGACGCATTGGGTAGTGAACAGTTGTGTGCAGTGTTCACTGCAGTCTCTGCGGAATAACCACACTTAGACCTTATAACTTTTCAGACTTTCTTTATCAATCTACCAAGATGAAGAAGGCAGGGAGTAAGGCACGTGGTCGTGGAGTTTCTTCAGGGAGAGGACGTGGGGATTCTGTGGCTGCTGCGGCCCCAGTGACACAGCATCCACCAGTTTTCCCCGTGAGCGTTCCTTTATGCGCACTTTTGTAGGAGCTCGGAGTACCCCCCTGCTGCGGGAAGAACAAATTGAAGCCGTTGTTGTTTGGATGTCAGCCAATGCATCGACTTCAATTGCTTCCACCTCCTCTCAGGACCACAGCACTGTTGGGCAACCATCTGTCTCTTCACCGCCTGGCAAATTGCCCAGGCAGTCAGAGAGTTCTGTACAGGAGCCAGCTGAGTGTCTGCTTCTGTTCTCAGAATCTATTGGCTTGCAAACAGGGGCCCAGCCAAGCAGCATTCTGTAATGTGAAGAGGGAGTATGCAGTGATGCGCAACAGCTGTGTCTCTCTGAATCTGAAGAGGCGGGTGAGACAGTGCCGATGGTCAGCACACCGCAGAACGCATCTGATGATGATGAGACCCAGGTGCCAGTTTCTGTTGAGCATGGTGCTGGCCAGACCACCCAACAGCAGGTGTTGGAAGAGGGTAGTGGAGATGATGAGGTCCAAGACCCAACATGGCATGAGGAACAGGAAGGTGGTGGGAGCAGCTCAGAGGAATAATAATAATATTTATTTATATAGCGCCATCATATTCCGCAGCGCTTTACAGTTTAGCAGTTTCAGAACACAAGTCATAAGTAACAACGTTAACAATACAATAATTTAAGCTAAATAAGTCGCCCCTGCTCGTGACAGCTTACAATGTACAATGAGATGGGGGAGATACAAAGTATAGGTGTTTATATACAATGGTGCATTTACAATGATGTTCCAGCCATCTTAAGGGACTGAGGGATGGAGATAGTGAATGGGCTAGAGACACACACACACTTACACAGAATACATAGAATGACTTTGATTAGTGAATGTGATAGGCCGCTCTGAACAAATGTGTTTTGAGGGAGCGCCTGAAACCAT
Source organism: Oophaga sylvatica (assembly GCA_033576555.1). Taxonomy (NCBI): domain Eukaryota; kingdom Metazoa; phylum Chordata; class Amphibia; order Anura; family Dendrobatidae; genus Oophaga; species Oophaga sylvatica. The sequence goes on along the minus strand of JARQOD010000001.1, from coordinate 71,991,337 downwards.
GCAAATTGTGGATAGTCCTAATTTCTTGGGGTACAGCATTCCAGAGGATTGGCGTAGAGCAGGAGAAGTCTTGGAGTCGGGAGTGGGAGGTACGTATTAGTGCAGAGGTTAGTAGAAAGTCGTTTGCAGAGCGCAGCAGTCGGTTAGGCCGATAGATAGAAATGAGGGAGGAGATGTAGGAGGGGTGCTGCACTGTGGAGAGCTTTGTGGGTGAGAACCAGTACTTTGGTTGAAAGCTGGGAGAGGCCTAGAGAAATGGTTAGTGATAGAAGGAAGATAGAGGAAGACATTGCCCCAACGGTACAAACAGGAGGGAGAGTTAGGCTGCAGACTCGGTTGCCTGTAGCCTCCAGTTTGGCACCTGTTCGGAGCAGTTGTCTTCCAAAAGTCAAAACGTGCGCTCCCAGGACTTGCACTGCGTGGTCCTTTTTTCACACACTTGCACATGATATTTGCTATGTGAAATGCAAGCTGTGTAATCAAAAATTAAAAATAGCTAAAAGTGTCAGTCACCTCAATACCACAAATATGTGGAAACATGTGCGGACAAAGCACGTAGTTGAGTTACAAAGACACACTAGAGATGTAGGCCAACCTACAGCAGCACCTACATCTTCAGGTTGTGTTGAAGCCTCTTCATCGAGCTCACACACAGCTGATTATGCTTCCTCACAGGATCGCCATGGAAGAACCTCGGCCACTGTTGTCCAGAGACAAACTGTTATTCCACACACAGCAGCAAGTACCCTGTCATCCTCACACTCCCAGGCCACAAAACAGCCATCGGTAGCACAGGCATGGGATAAAAGACGGCCATACTCCGCAAACCATGCACGAGCACAGGCTCTGAATGCTGGCATTGCAAAACTCCTGTCCCTTGAAATGCTGTGATTCAGGCTGGTGGAGACAGACAGTTTCCGTAACTGAATATCATTGTCAATCCCACAATACAATGTGCCAAGCCGATTTCATTTCAGCAGGCAAGCCGTCCCTGGTCTGCAAAAGCATGTTGAGGGAAAAATTAAACATGCGCTACTAAAAGCCCTCAGTAGCAAGGTCCACCTGACCACCGATGCGTGGACCAGTACCCATTGTTATGATCTGCTACAACCAGTAAGGAAAGAAGGGAATTCTGTCCCTACAATACAACTAAGCTGAATCCCTACGATGTAACGGGGAACCTGATCCTGCGACCAGACCCGCTAAAGTCCTCATCTAGTGTGAACGAAGACCTATAGTTGCGAGGGAGTAATCCCTACAAGATCTAGGGACTGTGAGAAAAGGTGGACACCTCCTAACATAAATTGTAGCATGGATAATTAAACAGAAAAATAAATACTTTGTGATCCTAACATCAAGCAAAACTGACAGATTAAGGCACCTAAGCACCCGGCTAGCTTAACAGTAGATAATACAATGAAGTCAAGCAAAGCCAGAAGGGCGGAGCCAGACTAAATAGGGAAAAAAGGTCATGTGACCAGCAAACTGAAACAAAACCTAACAAGAGGGTTCTAACACCCATGGCCAGGGACAATACCTTTCCCTCACTGCCCATTGGGTCAATGTTGTGCAGCCGGGTACTGATCTTGCGAGTGGCGCTGTACGTGTTCTGCCAACTCCAAGGATTGCAGGAATCAAGTCTGTACACATTGATTCCTCCTCCTATTCCAGTTCCTCAGAATCATCGCTGCAGGAGCCGTCACGGTCTACCTCCACATGGACCCGTGAACGTTTACCTGTTGCGACCGATATGAGCACAGCCGTGTCCAAATGTCAACAGGCCATCCTGAAATTAATTTCCATGGGGAATCTTAGCCACACAGCGCAGGAGCTCTGTAATGCCATAAAGCAGGAGAGCGACGTGTGGTTTTTGGAAGAGAATCTACAGGCAGGCTTGGTAGTGTGTGACAATGGCCGAAATCTGGTGTCAGCTCTGGGCCTTGGCAACCTCACTCACATACCATGTCTGTCATATGTGCTCAACTTGGTCGTGCAGAGTTTTTTGAGGGACTATCCGGATCTTGATGCACTGCTGCACAAGGTCCGCCTAGAGTGCGCTCACTTGCGACGTTCCAGCATGGCCAGATCGCTGATTGCAGCTCTGCAACGCAGATTTCACCTTCATGAACATCGCATCATATGTGACGTACCCACCAGGTGGAATTCCTCGTTACATATGTTGGAGCGGTTGTGTGAGCAGCAGCCAACAGTAATGGAGTATCAGCTGCATCAGGCGCAGTCAACTCGCAATTTGCGCCGTTCACACTTCACCACTACTGAGTGGGCCTCTATAATAAGAATAATAATATTATTTATTTATATAGCGCCATAATATTCCGCAGTGCTTTACAGTTTAACAGTTTCAAAACACGAGTCATAAGTAACAACGTTAATAATACAATAATTAAAGCAAAATCAGCCGCCCCTGCTGGTGAAAGCTTACAATCTACAATGAGGTGGGGGAGATACAAAGTACAGGTGTTTATATACAATGGTGTTTTTACAATGATGGTCCAGCCATTTTAAGGAAGTGAGGGATGCATGGAGATAGTGAATGGGCTACACACACAGAATTACACATAGAATGACTTTGATTAGTGAATGTGATAGGCCACTGTGAACAAATGTGTTTTGAGGGAGCGCCTGAAACCATCCAAATTGCGGATAGTCCTAATTTCTTGGGGGTAGAGCATTCCAGAGGATTGGCGCAGCGCGGGTGAAGTCTTGGAGTTGGGAGTGGGAGGTACGGATTAGTGCAGAGGTTAGTCGAAGGTCGTTTGCAGAGTGCAGCAGTCGGTTAGGCCGATAAATATAAATAAGGGAGGAGATGTAGGGGGTGCTGCGCTGTGGAGAGCTTTGTTGGTGAGAACCAGTAATTAGAATTGGATCCTATAATGAATGGGCAGCCACTGCCAGTGTAATGAGTGGCGAATAACTCTATGAAGGATATCTGCCACGTTTTGCGTGCGTTTGATGAGTCAACGCGGATGGCGAGTGCAGATGATGCACTAGTCAGCCTGACTGTCCCCCTTATCTGCCTGCTTCAAAAAACACTGCAAGCACTAAGGCATGAGGTTTTGGAAAAGGTGGAGGATGAGGAGTCACAAATTCCATCACCTTCTGGACAGTCAGCGCAACGTGGTTCCTCACAAAGGGCTGGAGGACTTTCAAAGTACCATGCTGTATCAACAATTGAACCTCCAGAGTCGCTGTCTATATTTTCATAACCATTACAAACTTTTAATGTATTTACAAAGCACATAATGTACATTTTTTGTCTATCCTTTTGTAATGCTATTGTGTTTCCATAAACTGATGTTACAGAATTATGATACAAAGTTTTTAAATTTTGAGTTTTAAATTTTGTAAATTTATATGTATTTGAAGGACTTTGTGAGGAGGATGAGGAGGAGTCAATGGAGGAGGAAGACATCGCTCCAGAGGGAGGTAGACAATGCTCTAGTCAGTATGTAGACCAAGGGTGGGGTGATGCACAGCAGGCGGAGATGACGCCTCTTGCAGGGGACAACGTTTCTTGGCCAGTTGGGAGTCTGCAGCACATGGTTGATTTCATGCTGCAGTGGCTGAGAAACGACCGCCGCATCGAACAAATTCACACCACGTCTGATTATTGGGTGTACACCCTCCTAGACCCTCGCTACCGGGACAACTTACAAAGCCTCATCACACCGTTGAACCGGGAGCGTAAAATGCGGAAGTACCAAGACACACTGGTGCAATCCATAATGTTCTCCATTCCAGCCGAGAGCACTGCTGCTGCTACTGATTTACAAAGCAGCTCTGTGCGTCGAGGCAGTGGAGACAGCTCTGCAACAAGAGGGAGCACAAGCAGCGCCTCTGCACAGGGCAAGAACAGTATGTTCCAAATGTGTCGAAGTTTTGTGGCAGCGCCACCAATGTCTACACCATCCGAGACGGCTCCAGTCAGCAGGAGGCAACATTTCCGTAAGATGGTTACAGACTACATGTCTTGCCCTCTCAGTGTACTCTCAGATGGCTCTTCCCCATTCAAGTTTTGTGTCTCTAAGCTGGATACATGGCCAGAGCTTAGCCAGTATGCATTGGAGGTGCTGGCTTGATCTGCTGCCAGTGTATTATCGGAGCGCGTCTTTACTGCTGCAGGTGGTGTACTAACAGACCGTTGCATGCGACTATCCTACGATAATGTAGAACGGCTTACTTTTCTGAAAATGAACTAGGCATGGATCTCGCCTGAATTTGCCTGTCCGGTTTCAGATTAACTAACTGGTTGGCAACGTTTTCCATGTCTCCTGTTATGTTCATCTTTCTACCACCTGAGCTATACTCCCTGGGCTACAACACTGCCAGTTGCTGCTCAGAAGTGTCGTGTCCACAGACCAATACACAAGCTATAGTGATAGTGGGGTTCAGTAACGCCTGCTGTTCCCCTGCTGTGTGTCCGGCAAAAATTACTGCTACCTAGCTACACATGTTTAAAAAAACATGACATGTTAAAGTGGCTAGTGCTACACATAGATATCAGGCTACACCCTTATTTCTAAGCTGTAAACAAGTGAAACGTCAAATTTAAAACCATTCAATGATTAGTGTTGGTAACAAATCTGTAACTAAATAATTGTGACATATTATGGCAGATATCCACATGTCTAACACAAATGCTAACACAAAAGCATACTTATGCTATAGGGTACTGATGGTGAACCTTCTCACTCCATAACTTTGACCAATCCAACTCACATCATGCCTCAAATGCTGCAATGTTGGAAGTGCATAATGTGGGTTGAACTTTGACAACAGCTGCAGTGCGAAGGTTATCCTTCTGTGTTCTTGGCTTTTAAATAAAAGCATACAAGTAAATATAATAATACATTGTTGATTAAGGGACATGATGTACACCTGTAATATTGTGCAAACAATGGATGTAGGACTATTCCTCTTCAACATTACTTATATTTGTGTCATTTGAAAAAATACATATTTTAGTTAAAAATTAAAAACCCATGTTCAGTAGCTGTGAAAGGCCGTTTGTGTACTTCTATATTGTTTGCAACCAATGTATTGTATACGGATGGAAGCGCGTCACACTAATAGATTAGATTTATTTTAAATGGAATGTAGCAGAACCAATTGGAGATAAATGAAAAGGATGAGCCACTGAGACACGCTCAGCAGAGTACAAGCAGCAGTGCTTGAACAAGTAACTGGAGCGTGATGTGCACTCAAAAAAGTTAAAAACACAGACTGAAGTGAACACTGAAACACAACTGTCCACAATCTGTGAAAGGCTACTCCTTTGTGTACTTCTATAGTATTTGCAACCAATGTATTGTATACGGATGGAAGCGCGTCACACTAATAGATTAGATTTATTTTAAATGGAATGTAGCAGAACCAATTGGAGATAAATGAAAAGGATGAGCCACTGAGACACGCTCAGCAGAGTACAAGCAGCAGTGCTTGAACAAGTAACTGGAGCGTGATGTGCACTCAAAAAAGTAAAAAACACAGACTGAAGTGAACACTGAAACACAACTGTCCACAATCTGTGAAAGGCTACTCCTTTGTGTACTTCTATAGTATTTGCAACCAATGTATTGTATACGGATGGAAGCGCGTCACACTAATAGATTAGATTTATTTCCACTAAAATGGAGCAGCACCAATTAGAGAAAAATGTGAAGGATGAGGCAGTGACACACGCTCAGCAGACTACAACCAGCAGTGGTTGAAGAACTAACTGGAGCGTGATCTGCACTCAAAAAATCAAAACCTCACAGACTGCAGTGAACACTGAAACACAACTATTCACTATCTGTGAAAAGCTCCTTTCTGTACTTCTATAGTGTTTGCAACCAATGTATTGTATACGGATGGAAGCACGTCACACTAATAGATTTGATTTTTTTCTAATATAATGGAGCTGCACCAATTCCACTAAATAAAATAAAAAAAAAAAAGAGTCAGTGACACGTGCAGATGCCTACAAACAGCGGTGGATGCAGAGCAAACTGCAGCGTCACCTGCACTGTCACACACACACCTTGCACAGAGCTGTTAAAACAACACTGGCAAAATGAAGCTTTACACAGCGGTTGGTAAACTAGCCTGCCTCAAGCACAGTAGTACACAAAATCGCAATATCTAACTGTCCCTCAGAGTCAGCACAGCAGCGTTCTGTCCCTAACTGAGTTCACAGCACAGTGACGCTAAAATGGCTGCGGCGCCTTTTATAGTGCATTCTGACATCATTTCAGCAGCCAATCACAGCCATGCCATTAGTTAAGATGACCGCATCATTACAGGATGTGCCCACACTTCGTAGGATTCCTCATTGGCTGACTAAAATCACATTGCCTCTCAAAGAATTATGGGAACTTCCGATTCCGGTATACGATATTGAAAAAGTATCGGAATTAAGTATCGGAATTCCGATAACGCGAATATCGGCCGATACCCGATACTTGCGGTATCGGAATGCTCAACACTACCAGTGATCCTTATATTACCTGTACACAGACACTATATACAGAGCTTGTGTGTATAATGTCACTGGTGATCACTTTATTACCTGTACACTGACGCTATAAAATGTACAGAGCTCCTGTGTATAATGGCACCTATGGTATTGGTAATATTAGTATTGTGGATTATTTTTATTAATGATCAGGATTGTAGTATTCGGCCACTATGTGGTGGTAATATGTGGTGAGGTCATGGTGTGATGGTATTTGTCCCTGGTTTCTGGTATTATTCAGTCACTATGTAGAGGCAATATGTGATCTGGTCATGGTGTGAAGGTATTTGTCCTTGTATGTGGTATTATTCGGGCACTATGTGGTGGTAGTATGTGGTTTGGCAATAGTATGATGGTACTTGTCCCTTGTATGAGGTATTATTATTATTATAGATTTTTATAGCGCCATTTATTCCATGGCGCTTTACATGTGAAGAGGGGCAAATATAGACAAGTACAGTAAACATGAGCAATGTAAGGCACACACAAGTACAGAAGGAGAGAGGACCCTGCCCGCAAGGGCTCACAGTCTACAGGGATGGGTGAGGATACACTAGGAGAGGGTAGAGCTGGTCGTGCGGTGGTTCAGTAGACTGATGATCACTGCAGGTTGTAGGCTTGTCGGAAGAGGTGGTGTTATGTTACGGTAGCTGAGGAGTGCAGGTAAAAAAGGAAATACACCAGAGCAGTTGGAATCTATGAGATTGCAGTACCCTGACTAACCACCGCAACTAGAGGCAGCCGTGGAGCGTTCCTACGTTGGTCCTAGACGCCTCGTCACAGCCTGAGAAACTAACTACACCTAAAGATAGAAATAGGAAAGCTATCTGCCCCGGAGCAGAACCCCAAAGATAATAGAAAGCCCCCAAACATGTAATGGCAGTTAGACAAGAGGAAATACTGACACAGAAAGAAAATAGTATGAGCAAACGCTGGGGCCCAAACTATCTAAATAGAAAAGGACAGGAAGGGTACTTACTGCAATCTCAGAAAACCCTGAAAAAACACCAACTCTACTAATTTCAAAATCACCTGAGATCACACGACCTCAACCACCTAAATTAGTTCTCTGGTGTAAAAAAATCAAAACAGCAGCCACTGAAAAAAAACTGGAAAAAGCAAAAGTACAAAACACAGTGGCTGGACTAAACTGAGAGGGCAAAAGCCCCCGGAGGGGACCCTGAAGGCCCCCACAGAAGTGCAGGACAAAATGCAAAAATATAGCAAAAACACAAAATAAGAAATTGTCTTATCTGATAGCAGGAGATGCAGACACGACACAGCAGGCTACAAGGGAAACTGGAAAGAAGGATTTAGACCAGAACAATTGATCACCGGCAACCCTGATGGGAAAAATGACTCCCTTATATAAGACCAATCAGTAACACCTGATTCCCAGTCCTCACAATCCTCACTAGTACCGCTTGTAACCACCAGAGGGAGCCTCTGCTCAGAACTCATCTCAAACCCATTCACAACAGTACCCCCCCCTTGAGGAGGGGTCACCGAACCCTCATTTGAGCAACCAGGTCGGTCAGGATGAGTTCTATGATACGCACGGATAAGTCTCCTAGCATGGATGTCCGAAGCAAACACCCAAGAATTGTCTTCCTGACCATAACCTCTCCATTTAACCAAATACTGGAGTCTTCGTCTAGAAAAACGAGAATCCAATATTTTCTCAACCACATACTCCAGATTGCCCTCAACCAAAACAGGGTCAGGAGGCACAGCAGCAGGAACCACTGGCTCAACAAACCTCTTCAACAAGGACTTGTGGAACACGTTATGGATCTTAAATGTCCCTGGAAGAAGCAAACGAAAAGAAACAGGATTAATAATCTCCATGATCTTATAAGGTCCAATGAACCTAGGCTTAAATTTAGGAGATGCTACTCTCATAGGAATATTCTTTGAGGACAACCAGACCAAGTCCCCCACTTTAAACCGAGGACCATCAGTCCTATGCCGGTTAGCAAACCGCTGGGCCTTCTCCTGAGAGAGGGACAACCTCTCCACTACCTGGTCCCAAATCTGCTGCATACGCTCAACAACAGAGTCAACACCTGGACAGACAGAAGCCTCCGTCTGTCCTGAAGAAAATCGAGGGTGAAACCCAGAATTACAGAAAAACGGAGACATCAAAGTGGCAGAGCTAGCCCTATTATTAAGAGCAAACTCAGCCAAAGGCAAAAAAGAGACCCAGTCATCCTGATCAGCAGACACAAAGCATCTTAGATAAGTCTCCAATGTCTGGTTTGTTCTCTCAGTTTGACCATTGGTCTGAGGATGAAATGCCGAGGAGAAAGACAATTGAACACCCAGTTTAGAACAAAAAGTCCTCCAAAATCTGGAAACAAACTGGACTCCTCTGTCAGACACAATGTTCTCAGGAATGCCGTGTAAACGAACCACGTGCTGAAGGAACAACGGCACCAATTCAGAGGAGGAAGGCAACTTAGGTAATGGCACAAGATGTATCATTTTGGAAAACCTATCACAAATTACCCAGATGGTGGTCATTCTCTGAGAAACAGGAAGATCGGAAATGAAATCCATAGAGATATGGGTCCATGGTCTCTTGGGCACAGGCAATGGCATCAACAAACCACTAGAGCGAGAGCAAGGCTTGGAGCGAGAGCAAGTCCCGCAGGACTGCACAAATTCCCTGACATCGCGAGACAAGGTAGACCACCAAAAGGACCGACTAACCAAGTCTCTGGTACCAAAAATTCCGGGATGCCCAGCCAATGCAGAACAATGAATCTCAGACATCACACTCTTTTTCCATTGGTCCGGGACAAACAATTTTCCAACAGGGCAGCGCTCGGGCCTATCCTCCTGACACCCCTCCAGAGCAAGTCTCAAATTGGGCGAGATGGCGGAAAGAACTACACCCTCCTTCAAAATAACAGAGGGATCAGATAGCTCAGGAGAGTCCGCAAGGAAACTCCTCGAGAGGGCATCCGCCTTAACATTCTTAGTGCCAGGAAGAAAGGAAACCACAAAATTAAAACGTGTGAAAAACAAGGCCCACCTGGCCTGTCTAGGATTGAGTCGCTTGGCAGATTCCAGATAGACCAGATTCTTATGGTCCGTAAGGACCACCACCTGATGTTTGGCTCCCTCCAGCCAATGTCTCCACTCTTCAAAAGCCCACTTCATGGCCAATAACTCCCGATTACCCACGTCATAATTACGTTCAGTATGAGAAAATTTTCGAGAGAAAAAGGCACAAGGGTTACTTTTAGAGGTCTCTGGATCTTTTTGGGACAAAACGGCACCTGCCCCAATTTCAGAGGCATCAACCTCCACCTGAAATGGCAGAGAAACATCAGGCTGCCGTAGAACAGGAGCAGAAGTGAATCTCTGCTTAAGTTCCTGAAACGCAGAGACTGCCTCAGGAGGCCAATTCACCACATCAGAACCCTTTCTGGTCAAATCAGTTAATGGTTTAACAATAACCGAGAAATTACCAATAAATTTACGATAAAAATTGGCAAAACCCAAAAATCTCTGAAGAGCCTTTAATGAAGTAGGTTGGACCCAATCACAGATGGCCTGAACCTTGACCGGGTCCATTTCAATAACAGATGGGGACAAAATGAATCCCAGAAATGAGATCTTCTGTACGCCAAAAAGACACTTTGATCCCTTCACATACAGAGCATTCTCTCTCAAAATCTGGAATACAGTTCGAACATGTTTCACATGAGAGTCCCAGTCATTAGAAAAAATCAAGATATCATCCAAATAAACAATCAGAAACTTGTCCACAAAATCCCTGAAAATGTCATTCATGAAGGACTGGAAGACGGAAGGAGCATTAGTGAGCCCAAAGGGCATCACAAGGTACTCAAAATGCCCTTCAGGGGTGTTAAATGCCGTCTTCCATTCATCCCCGTGCTTAATGCGAATAAGGTTATACGCCCCCCTGAGGTCAAGCTTGGTAAACCAAGTAGCGTTTTTCACCCTGGAAAACAGGTCAGAAATCAAGGGTAACGGGTATTGATATTTCACAGTAATATTGTTCAAGAGACGATAATCAATACACGGCCTTAATGAACCATCTTTTTTGGCCACAAAGAAAAAACCGGCACCTAAGGGTGAAGAGGATGGTCTGATATGACCCTTCTCCAATGATTCCTTGATATAAGACCGCATAGCGTCATGTTCAGGTACAGACAAGTTAAAAAGGCGACCTTTAGGGAATTTACTACCTGGCACTAATTCAATAGAGCAGTCATAGCTCCTATGGGGAGGCAAGGATGCAGATTTACTTTCGCTAAACACATCAGAAAAATCAAACAAAAAGTCAGGAACATCCTCAGCCTGGGGGGAGGCAGAAAAAACAGGAGTGTTGGTATTAACACATTGGCAGCCCCAACTGGTTACAGACACAGATTTCCAATCCAAAACAGGATTATGAGACTGTAACCAAGGGAAACCCAGCACTATAATGTCATGCAGATTATATAGAACCAAAAATTTGCAGCACTCCTGGTGATCAGGTTCAACCCTCATTATCACCTGAGTAGAAAACTGGGGTTTATTCTCAGCCAAAGGGGTAGAATCGATCCCCAGTAAAGGAATAGACTTCTGTAGGGGTATCAAGGGAAACCCACAACGTTTAGCAAAATCATAATCCATCAGGTTAATAGCTGCTCCAGAATCAACGAAAGCCTGAGCAGAAAATGAGGACAGAGAGCATATCAGAGTGACAGTTAATAAAAACTTAGTCTGAACACTACCCAAGACAACTGAGCGTGCAAAATGTCTTCCCCGCTTAGGGCAGACTGAAATAGCATGAGAGGCATCACCACAGTAGAAACATAACCCATTGCGCTTTCGAAACTCATGACGCTGTGCCCCAGACACCACTCCATCACACTGCATGGGCTCAGCAGCTGGCTCACAAGGCAACACCACTCCACGCATACTTCTCCGCTCACGCAAACGTCTGTCAATTTGAATCGCTAATGACATAGAATCATTGAGACCAGAGGGGACAGGGAATCCCACCATAACATCCTTTACATTATCCGACAGACCCTTCCGGAAAAGGGCCGCCAAAGCGTCGTCATTCCATTTGGTCAGGACTGCCCACCTACGGAATCTCTGACAGTATAACTCAGCGTCATCAAGCCCCTGATTTAATGCCAACAAGGCTTTTTCAGCTTGATCAGTGACATTAGGCTCATCGTACAATAACCCCAAAGCCTGAAAAAATGCATCAACATCACTCAAAACAGGATCCCCAGGTATCAGGGAAAAAGCCCAATCCTGAGGATCGCCGCGCAGGAGAGAGATGATAATTTGAACCTGTTGCGCTGCGTTTCCTGAGGACTTAGATTTTAAGGCAAGAAACAATTTACAATTATTTTTGAAATTCTGAAACTTAGCTCGATCCCCTAAAAACAAATCTGGCATGGGGATCCTAGGTTCCACAACAGGCAACCTAGCAAGATATGCAGCAATACTCTGAACCTCAGTGGCAAGCTGATCCACACGGCCAGACAACTGTGCAAACTCCATTGGGAGAAAAGATCCTCCCCAGCACCCAGAGATACAGAGGGAAAAAAAAAAAAAAAAATGCAACAAACAGAAAAATATCTCTGACAACTTTTCTTCCTTCAAAATATTTTTTCCCTTCTGTGAGTACCATACAATTTTTATGGCCGGTGATACTGTTATGTTACGGTAGCTGAGGAGTGCAGGTAAAAAAGGAAATACACCAGAGCAGTTGGAATCTATGAGATTGCAGTACCCTGACTAACCACCGCAACTAGAGGCAGCCGTGGAGCGTTCCTACGTTGGTCCTAGACGCCTCGTCACAGCCTGAGAAACTAACTACACCTAAAGATAGAAATAGGAAAGCTATCTGCCCCGGAGCAGAACCCCAAAGATAATAGAAAGCCCCCAAACATGTAATGGCGGTTAGACAAGAGGAAATACTGACACAGAAAGAAAATAGTATGAGCAAACGCTGGGGCCCAAACTATCTAAATAGAAAAGGACAGGAAGGGTACTTACTGCAATCTCAGAAAACCCTGAAAAAACACCAACTCTACTAATTTCAAAATCACCTGAGATCACACGACCTCTACCACCTAAATTAGTTCTCTGGTGTAAAAAAATCAAAACAGCAGCCACTGAAAAAAAACTGGAAAAAGCAAAAGTACAAAACACAGTGGCTGGACTAAACTGAGAGGGCAAAAGCCCCCGGAGGGGACCCTGAAGGCCCCCACAGAAGTGCAGGACAAAATTCAAAAATATAGCAAAAACACAAAATAAGAAATTGTCTTATCTGATAGCAGGAGATGCAGACACGACACAGCAGGCTACAAGGGAAACTGGAAAGAAGGATTCAGACCAGAACAATTGATCACCGGCAACCCTGATGGGAAAAATGACTCCCTTATATAAGACCAATCAGTAACACCTGATTCCCAGTCCTCACAATCCTCACTAGTACCGCTTGTAACCACCAGAGGGAGCCTCTGCTCAGAACTCATCTCAAACCCATTCACAACAAGGTGGGTCTTCAGGTTCTTTTTGAAGGTTTCCATGGTAGGCGCGAGTCTAATGTGTTGGGGTAGAGAGTTCCAGAGTATGGGAGAGGCATGGGAGAAGCTTTGCATGCGGTTGTGGGAAGAAGAGATAAGAGGGGAGTAGAGGAGGAGATCTTGAGAGGATCGAAGGTTGCGTGTGGGTATGTACCGGGAGACCATGTCACAGATGTATGGAGGAGATAGATTGTGGATGGCTTTGTAGGTCATGGTTAGGGTTTTGAACTGGAGCCTCTGGACGATAGGAAGCCAATGAAGGGCTTGGCAGAGAGGAGAGCTGGGGAATAACGGGGAGACAGGTGTATTAGTCAGGCAGGAGAGTGCAGGATGGATTGGAGTGGTGCCAGAGTGCTAGAGGGAAGGCCAGAGAGTAGGAGGTTGCAGTAGTTGAGGTGGGAGATGATGAGGGCATGCACTAGTGTTTTTGTAGTTTCATGGTCAAGGAATGCACGGATCCTGGAAATATTTTTGAGTTTGAGACGGCAGGAGGAGGCAAGGGTTTGGACATGTGGCTTGAAAGAGAGGGCAGAGTCGAGGATCACTCCGAGGCACCGAGCATGCGGGACTGGGGAAAGTGAGCAGTCATTGACGTTGATGTACAGGTCTGGTGGGGGGGTAGAGTGAGATGGGGAAAGATGATGAATTCTGTTTTGTCCATGTTCAGTTTTAGAAAGTGAGCAGAGAAGAAAGCAGAAATAGCAGACAGACATTGAGGGATTTTGGTCAGTAAGGAGGTGAGGTCAGGTCCAGATAGGTAGATCTGCGTGTCATCGGCGTAGAGATGATACTGCAAACCGTGGGATTCTATGAGCTGTCCCAGGCCGAGGGTGTAGATGGAGAAGAGTAGGGGTCCTAGAACTGAGCCTTGGGGAACACCGACAGACAGGGGGTGAGGTGAGGAGATGGTGTGGGAGAGGGAGACACTGAATGTTCAGTTTGTTAGATATGATGAGATCCAGGATAGGGCCAAGCCTGTGATGCCAAGAGATGAGAGAATCTGTAGCTGGAGGGAATGGTCCACAGTGTCAAAGGCAGAAGACATGTCCAGGAGAAGGAGGACAGAGTAGTGTCGCTTGTTCTTGGCGGTTAGTAGGTCGTTGGTGACTTTACTTAGGGCAGTTTCAGTTGAGTGATGCAGTCGGAAGCCTGATTGTAAGCAGTCAAAGAGGGAGCAGGAGGAGAGGTGGGAGGACAGTTCAAGATGGACATGCTGTTCCAGTAGTTCCAGGTATTATTGGTCATTTTAAAAAATGTATGTGACACATTTCCTTAAAGAAAAATGAATAAAAAAATTACCCAAAAAGAGTATTGGGTATTTTAAGAAATATTTAATAGGATAGATAGTGCCCAGCCAAAAGAGTCTACCTTGTCATGGTGGCAGCTTAAAAAGTATTTTTGCCAAAACAAAAGCTGCTGGCTATGTATGTGATCTGGTGTTAGATGGGAACTGCTAATGAGTGATTGGTGAGGACATGGTGTAGAAGTGGAGTTTTTTTCCAAGAGTGAGCAGTGGAACTGTGAAAAGTTTGAGGGGTTGAGGCTGAGCTGGGGTGGAGCCTGGGCCTGTAAGGAGCCCTAATATTGTTATTGGCAGCCCTGACATCAACCATGTGAGTTCTCTTTTATTTTATTCTTTACTGTTTGTTTAGGGGCCCGTTTCCACATCTTTATTTACAAACAGGAAGTTTTTATTAGTGTCTGCCATGATACAGATACATTAGAACTGCAATTTCGTAATGGTCACTCTTTCCTACTAGTCTTTTAGACTACACATTACACTACACCATCCCCTCTCTCTTACGTATTGCAGGGAGAATGAGGTTGATTGCTTGTAGCAATGCCAATGTTTCTGAGAGACAAGGAATAAGCAAATAGATGTAGAAGCATTAAAGTGATTATCTTAAAGGGAATCTGTCACCAGGTTTTTGCTACCTCATAGAGCAGCATAAAGCAGGAAGAGACTCTGATTACACTTAGTTTACTGGGTGCAGCAATTGTGGAACAATAGAGGTTTTAGATGTAAAATGTGGCAGAGCTCAGAAAGCTAAATCCTGCCCACACCCCTCATTAGCTTTCTGTGTACATTGTACATTGACAGTAAGCTGATAATCAGAGGTGGGGGTTGAGTAGGACTAGTAGCACAAATGTTGTAGTCCTTTTAAAAAACACCAGAGTTAATAAAACAACTAATGCTATTACAAGCAAAAGGGTATACTCCAAGATTAGATAATATACAAAGAGAAAAAAGGAGCAATGAAACCCATAAAAGGTAAAAATTGTATAAATTAATTACTTAATGGTCAATAAAAAATCATTTATAAAAATCAGAATAAATGCATCCTTCCTGTGCACAGCCCCTTGAGGAAGCCCACGCGAAACGCACATCGGGGCTGCACGATTTGACTGTTTTCTGGACTTACCTGGGTGAGACTCTTTTACATTTATTGGGTGTTGCAGTGGTTTGTCTGCTTGGACATTGATACTGTGTGCGGGAATATATATATGACACTGCATTTTCCCAATACTATGAGAGACATATGTTGAACCTTACATTTTGACGGTTAATATATATCATTAGGAGTCTGAAATTCCTAGTCCTATTAGTAGTTACCAGTCATTTCTTATTATGTGTTTGTGACCTTCACAGCACTTGTTAGTATATTATTATTATTTATTTCTATAGCACCATTGATTCCATGGTGCTGTACATGAGAAGGGGTTACATACAAATTACAGGTATCACTTACAGTAAACAAACTAACAATGACAGACTGATACAGAGGGGAGAGGACCCTGCCCTTTCGGGCTTACATTCTACAGGATTGTGAGGCAGGAGACAGTAGGTCCGGGTGTTGCAGCAGTTCCGGTGTTGGTTGAGGCAATATCTCCGGTAGTGGTGAGGAGGTAGCAGGGTCATTGCAGGCTGTAGGCTTTCCTGAAGAGATGAGTTTTCAGGTTCCGTCTGAAGGATCCGAATGTGTTTGATAGTCGGACGTGTTGGGGCAAAGAATTCCAGAGGATGGGGGATATTCGGGAGAAGTCTTGGAGGAGGTTGGGTGAGGAGCGAATAAGTGTGGAGGAGAGAAGGATGTCTTGGGAGGATCGGAGATTACGTGAGGGAAGATATCAGGAGATTAGTTCAGAGATATAAAGGAGGAGACAGATTATAGATGGCCTTGTAGGTCAGTATTAGTAATTTGAACTGGATACGCTGAGGGAATGGGAGCCAGTGACGAGATTTGCAGAGGGGAGAAGCGGAGGAGTAGCGAGGAGAGAGGTGAATTAGTCGTGCAGCAGAGTTAAGGATGGACTGGAGAGGTGCGAGGGTGTTAGCAGGGAGGCCAGAGAAAAGGGTGTTGCAGTAGTCGAGGCGGGAGATGATGAGGGCGTGCACAATCATTTTAGTAGATTGAGGGTTGAGGAAAGGACGGATTCTTGAAATATTTTTGAGCTGAAGGCGACAGGAGGTAGAAAGAGCTTGGATGTGCGGTTTGAAGGACAGGGCAGAGTCAAGGGTTACTCCGAGGCAGCGGACTTCTGGTACGGGGGAAAGCGTGATGTCGTTAATTGTGATAGATAGGTCAGGTAAGGAAGATCTGTGGGGTGGGGGAAAGATTATGAGTTCAGATTTGTCCACATTGAGTTTGAGGAAGCGAGAGGAGAAGAAGGAGGATATGGCTGATAGACACTCTGGGATTCTGGATAGCAGAGAGGTGATGTCTGGGCCAGAGAGGTAGATCTGAGTGTCATCAGCGTAAAGGTGGTACTGGAATCCGTGGGACTTTATGAGTTGCCCCAGGCCAAGTGTATAGATTGAGAAGAGTAGGGGTCCTAGAACAGAGCCTTGGGGGACTCCAACAGAGAGAGGGTGGGACGAGGAGGTAGTGTGGGAGTGGGAGACGCTGAATGTGCGGTTGGAAAGGTATGAGGAGATCCAGGATAGGGCGAGGTCTTTGACGCCAAAGGAGTATATGCATTTATTCTGATTTTTATAAATGATTTTTTATTGAGCATTAATTAATAAAAATATACAATTTTTACCTTTTATGGGTTTCATTGCTCCTTTTTTCTCTTTGTATATTAAATGTTGTAGTCCTGTAGTTTTAAGCTATTGAAACAACAGCTCACAGCCTAAGCAGTAATACTTTGCTAAAATTAGTGTCCCTACCCCTACGTCTTGCTGTCCTCAGATTACACATCAAAAACCTGCTGACATATTCCCTTTATGTGGACAACTATTTTCATTATGTAATATTCTGACCAAGGCTTTCCTTGAATAACCATTGCAGAGAGCAGTTCTTGTTTTGGAAGACATATGTCACACCAGCGACTCTCACGCCTTCTCAGTGCCGCCCTACTCACTGCATTCACTACTCTGTTCATTTCTATATCTGGCCGCTGCGGTAAATCCTTATGCTGCACTTCCAAACTCTGCTGCATATCCCTGCTGTCTCCACCTGGTTATAGAGAGGCACACAAGATCCTGCAGTAATTTTACCCTGAGGTGTAATGAAGAGTTTGTCTTGCCCAGCCAATACCCTGCCAGACTTGGGATATATTAGACCTCTCCCTTGCTGGAGCTTAGGCTCTAGTTGCTTATGTCTCTAGCTTCCGATTAAAGTGTACCACAGTTTAGTCTCCTCTGTTATTGACCAAGCTCATCTACTCTTCTATTCTGATCTTTTCACTCCTGACCCTGGCTTGTATAGTGACTCCATTTTGCTTGCTCCTATCACAGACTGTTGGTATACCCCTCTGTCTCGCCCTCCCATACTCCGTATATCTGCTCTGACTCATGGGTCAGCTGTTGCAGGTCCAGGGACTGCCCTTGAGTGACACTTCACAACTACCTGTGTTCAAGTCTATCGCCGCCAGCGGGTCCGGCAAAAATCAGGTAGTCACTTAGTTACACCCCTTCAGAGTAAGCCCGACTCGTGGCACAGTGGGTCCACAGCCACCCATGTTACAGTAAGCTCAGGCCATGGATCCCACTGACAAACTGGGAACCATTAACTCCCAGTCTCTTGTACAAGCCTTGTACAAGGAAGTCAGTGCTGAATGTGAGCATCAAGACCAGATGATTGAGGTGATCAGTGCTGTGGCAACTCAACTGTAGGAATTGTCCACCTTGGTCTCCACCCTGTCCCGTATCTCACCGGTGACAGGTCATCCTTCCTCCGGACTGTCAACTACTCCTCAGAATCTGAAACAATATCTTCAAAACAGAAACCATATTCAAAGATATAGATATATTAAGGACCCTATGGCCAATTAAAGGGGCCTGTTCAAATAAAACTACGTGGAAACTCCTATATTGGAATGGATACTGAAAACATGGAGTGCACAGTCCAAGATTATATTCAAAAGGCTTTATTAAATATGCAAAAAGGCATGTACAGTCAGGGCCAGAAATATTTGGACAGTGACACAATTTTCGCGAGTTGCGCTCTGCATGCCACCACATTGGATTTGAAATGAAACCTCTACAACAGAATTCAAGTGCAGATTGTAACGTTTAATTTGAAGGGTTGAACAAAAATATGTGTTAGAAAATGTAGGAATTGTACACATTTCTTTACAAACACTCCACATTTTAGGAGGTCAAAAGTAATTGGACAAATAAACATAACCCAAACAAAATATTTTTATTTTCAATATTTTGTGGCGAATCCTTTGGAGGCAATCACTGCCTTAAGTCTGGAACCCATGGACATCACCAAACGCTGGGTTTCCTCCTTCTTAATGCTTTGCCAGGCCTTTACAGCCGCAGCCTTCAGGTCTTGCTTGTTTGTGGGTCTTTCCCTCTTAAGTCTGGATTTCAGCAAGTGAAATGCATGCTCAATTGGGTTAAGATCTGGTGATTGACTTGGCCATTGAAGAATGTTCCACTTTTTTGCACTCATGAACTCCTGTGTAGCTTTGGCTGTATGCTTGGGGTCATTATCCATCTGTACTATGAAGCGCCGTCCAATCAAGTTTGCAGCATTTGGCTGAATCTGGGCTGAAAGTATATCCCGGTACACTTCAGAATTGATCCGGCTACTCTTGTCTGCTGTTATGTCATCAATAAACACAAGTGACCCAGTGCCATTGAAAGCCATGCATGCCCATGCCATCACGTTGCCTCCACCATGTTTTACAGAGGATGTGGTGTGCCTTGGATCATGTGCCGTTCCCTTTCTTCTCCAAACTTTTGGCTTCCCATCATTCTGGTACAGGTTGATCTTTGTCTCATCTGTCCATAGAATACTTTTCCAGAACTGAGCTGGCTTCTGGAGGTGTTTTTCAGCAAATTTAACTCTGGCCTGTCTATTTTTGGAATTGATGAATGGTTTGCATCTAGATGTGAACCCTTTGTATTTACTTTCATGGAGTCTTCTCTTTACTGTTGACTTAGAGACAGATACACCTACTTCACTGAGAGTGTTCTGGACTTCAGTTGATGTTGTGAACGGGTTCTTCTTCACCAAAGAAAGTATGCGGCGATCATCCACCACTGTTGTCTTCCGTGGGCTCCCAGGTCTTTTTGGATTGATGAGTTCACCAGTGCTTTCTTTCTTTCTCAGGATGTACCAAATTGTAGATTTTGCCACTTCTAATGTTGTAGCAATTTCTTGGATGGGTTTTTTTCTGTTCTTGCAGCTTAAGGATGGCTTGTTTCACCTGCATGGAGAGCTCCTGTGACCGCATGTTTCCTTCACAGCAAAACCTTCCAAATGCAAACACCACACCTCAAATCAACTCGTGCCCTTTCATCTGCTTAATTGAGAATGACATAACAAAGGGATTGCCCACACCTGTCCATGAAATAGCCTTGGAGTCATTTGTCCAATTACTTTTGGTACCTTTAAAAACAGGGTGGCACATGTTAAGGAGCTGAAACTCCTAAACCCTTCATCCAATTTTAATGTGGATACCCTCAAATGTAAGCTGAAAGTCTGGACTTCAACTGCATCTGAATTGTTTTGTTTCAAATTCATTGTGGTAATGTCTAGAACCAAAATTAGATAAATGTTGTCTCTGTCCAAATATATATGGACCTAACTGTACATATATATATATACTGTATATATACATATATATATTTATGGTATATTAATGACCATGTATCAATGCAAAATCAATCAGAACAGAGACTCAGGTAGGAAAACATTTATAAAAGCATGTGCTCTTTATTCAGTTATGAATGGAAATAGATACTCTCCCTACCCAAGCACTGTATGTGATACACACGTTTTTCTACCTGAGTCTCTGTTCTAATTGACCTTGCATTGATACATGGTTATTTATATGAATATATATATGTATAGACACTGGCGCTCACTAATTAGGACAAAGTATATGTGCTTGAACCTGATGTAAAACCACTAAAGAAGCTGCTGGTGATGTTAGACAGGTACTGTGCACACCTGTCACGTCTAAAATTGAAGGAAAGGGGATAAATCACCGCGCTAAATGGAGGTACTCACTTGAAGAACTGTTGGTGATATCGTGGATAATGGTTCCAGCCGTTGTAGAATAGGCAAGGAATAATAAATTCCCCTACCAGAAGGATTTATATATCTGCAGGAAATGATAGAGTTTTAGGAACAGTATACAAGTAGAGGTGTATTCCCTTAGACCAGTATATATAGGATCAGTACCTTTCTTCCTAAATGGTGCTGGAGCAGATAGTACCCAATTTGATGAAGGGGTTAAGTTGTCTGTCAGGAAATGGATCTGCTGGTGTTGCAGTATGCGGAGCTTTAATAGAGGGTTTTATTAAGTTATAAATAGATACCTGTACATACTTCAAATATATATGTGTATTAAAGGGCTGACTCAGTATGTGTCATACACTAACAAATAATATTAGTGGCCCCACAGGGTATATTATACTCACTGTTATGTATAGCACCAAAGAATGGAGGGAGAGGTATCTTTGTATTTGGATACCTGGAGATCCTGGAGGCTGTGCACCGCTGTAGAGGGATCTGTTAGATTTGATGTTTTGTGCAGGGAAGCCAACAAGCGATGACTGCACTAGTTATAGTTCGGTGTGGACAGTGCTGCCACTGGGGATGAGCTCTGAGCTGCTGAAGTGTGTCCTTCAACTGCAAGGAATCACTGGACCGCAGCGTGCCCCGGCCGGAGGCGACGCTAGGAATCTCAGTGATAGAAGGGGGGCGAAACTACAGTGACGTCACTGTGGAGCACTGTGAGGCTTGGACGGGTGCACACGTGGGACACTAGCCAACGCGTTTCGAGGGACGCTATCTTCATTAGGAATAGCGTCCCTCGAAACGCGTTGGCTAGTGTCCCACGTGTGCACCCGTCCAAGTCTCACAGTGCTCCACAGTGACGTCACTGTAGTTACGCCCCCCTTCTATCACTGAGATTCCTAGCGTCGCCTCTGGCCGAGGCACGCTGCGGTCCAGTGATTCTTTGCAGTTGAAGGACACACTTCAGCAGCTCAGAGCTCATCCCCCAGTGACAGCACTGTCCACACCGAACTATAACTAGTGCAGTCATCGCTTGTTGGCTTCCCTGCACAAAACATCAAATCTAACAGATCCCTCTACAGCGGTGCACAGCCTCCAGGATCTCCAGGTATCCAAATACAAAGATACCTCTCCCTCCATTCTTTGGTGCTCTACATAACAGTGAGTATAATATACCCTGTGGGGCCACTAATATTATTTGTTAGTGTATGACACATACTGAGTCAGCCCTTTAATACACATATATATTTGAAGTATCTACAGGTATCTATTTATAACTTAATAAAACCCTCTATTAAAGCTCCGCATACTGCAACACCAGCAGATCCATTTCCTGACAGACAACTTAACCCCTTCATCAAATTGGGTACTATCTGCTCCAGCACCATTTAGGAAGAAAGGTACTGATCCTATATATACTGGTCTAAGGGAATACACCTCTACTTGTATACTGTTCCTAAAACTCTATCATTTACTGCAGATATATACATCCTTTTGGTAGGGGAATTTATTATTCCTTGCCTATTCTACAACGGCTGGAACCATTATCCACGATATCACCAACATTTCTTCAAGTGAGTACCTCCATTTAGTGCGGTGATTTATCCCCCTTTCTTTCATGGTTATTTATATACTGTACATGTACAGCGATGGCTTTTGGCTAAATGGTACCCAGTGCAAAATTTACTTTGCTGACCCATACTCTAATGCTTTTTTACTCAGTATTCCCAAGACACCTGCCTGTGTATTATACCCTAGGAAAATTTATTGAAGCTTTCTTCACATATAGGCCCCTATTCATTGAAACTGGCATTTTGTACATTTTGTATGCCAGTCTTAATAAATAAAGAACTGCAGTACAATGTGCCTATTTCATCAACATGTTGCTCCATGGCTGAGTCCTGAAGATTCACTCCTATTCATTCCAATAGGAGTGGATCTGCAGTTCTTGGCAGAAGTCACTACAGAGTTGATGAAGCTGTACTGTTCTGCTCTGAAACTGCTACAATCCGGCTGCTGGCACTGAGAGCAGCTGCAATTGAGCCGATGCAAGTGGAGCTGGCCAAACTTTCTGTACCAGAGCGACAGTGTAGGTATAGAGAGACTGTTTGCATGTGGAAACAAGGGAATTTATGTTCATCAGTGCCTATTGAGACCCGAATATCCCCAGAGCCATCATATAGTCGGAGAAATTACCTTCGATGGGAAAGGTACAGTAGCTCTCCAAAAATTTTGACCCAAGTTATCTTGGTCTGGGGAGAGAGGTCTCTCTCCATGCTAGCCCATTTAGACTCCAGCTCTGCTGCCAACTACATCCATCTGGATCTGGTTCTTCAGCTTTAGTTTCCTATGCAACAGTTAGATTGTTCCCTGGTTATTGGCTCCATAGATGGACAACCCCTGGCAAAGTCTATTCATCATGTCAGGCTTTTTACATCCTACCTATGTCTGCAAACCTTTTTCTTCTTGTCTACCATGGTTTTATTTACAGTACAGACCAAAAGTTTGGACACACCTTCTTATTCAAAGATTTTTCTGTATTTTCATGACTATGAAAATTGTAGAATCACACTGAAGGCATCAAAACTATGAAGTAACACATGTGGAAATATACAATACACTTTACAAAAAAGTGTGAAACAACTGAAAATATGTCTTATATTCTAGGTTCTTCAAAGTAGCCACCTTTTGCTTTGATTACTGCTTTGCGTGCAGAAAAGGTGAAAGGATGGACTCTGCAGGTCTGGGTCCCACCGTGAAGCATGGAGGAGGTGGTGTGATGGTGTAGGGGTGCTTTGCTGGTGACACTGTTGGGGATTTATTCAAAACTGAAGGCATACTGAAGCAGCATGGCTACCACAGCATCTTACAGAGGCATGCTATTCCATCCGGTTTGTGTTTAGATGGACCATCATTTATTTTTCAACAGGACAATGACCCCAAACACACCTCCAGACTGTGTAAGGGCTATTTGACCAAGAAGGAGAGTGATGGGGTGCTACGCCAGATGACCTGGCCTCCACAGTCACCAGACCTGAACCCAATCGAGATGGTTTGGGGTGAGCTGGACCGCTCACCGCTTCAATTTTGAATAAATCCCCAACAGTGTCACCAGCAAAGCACCCCTGCACCATCACACCTCCTCTTTCATGCTTCACGGTGGGAACCAGGCATGTAGAGTCCATCCGTTCACCTTTTTTGCGTGCAAAGCAGTAATCAAAGCAAAAGGTGGCTACTTTGAAGAACCTAGAATATAAGACATATTTTCAGTTATTTCACACTTTTTTGTAAAGTGTAATGTATAATTCCACATGTGTTAATTCATAGTTTTGATGCCTTCAGTGTGATTCTACAATTTGCATAGTCATGAAAATACAGAAAAATCGTTGAATGAGAAGGTGTGTCCAAACTTTTGGTCTGTACTGTACATGTTTCGGTTGTTGACTGATCCACCTTTCAGGTACTTCAATGGGTACCGTTATACTCTACCAAATGCCATGCCAAGGTCTTACCAAGTCCCCACCTTCCATGCTTTCGGATAAGCTCTCGCTGCCTGCGACTCGTGTCTTGCCCCCATCCTTTGATGGGGCTGATTCTGGGAGGAATCACAGCACAGCTTTGACCTGGCTAGGATTGTTGAAGCAGATCCTGTTTTTGTAAAAGATGTCCCTCCAGATAAGACCTTTTATTCTACTAGGAGGAGGAGAAAACGGTCCTTGGGCACGAATACAAGCAGGCCAAAGATGTTTGGAACTTTGTAACTGACTGTCCACAGTGCGTTAAAAATAAGTCCTCCGGGAAGAACACTGATGAAAATGTCTGCACCCCTATTATTCTTGCGAGGTTTCCTCTGAATTCTACTGTAAAAAGAGGGAGGCGTAATGAAGGGTACTTTTATGCTGACAACTCTCACGCCTTCTCAACGCCGCCATACTCACTGTGTTCGCCACTCTGCTCCTCCCTGTCACAGGCCGCTGTGCTGAGTCCTCATGAAGCACTTCCAAACTCTGCTGTATGTCCCTGATGTCTCCATCTGGCTATAGGGAGGCCAAAGTGGTGGATGTAATTAATTAAAGTGGCCCAGTATTGATAGTGCAATAAAATAAACTTTATTTCTCCCTGGAGTTGCTAGTTTTCAGTTAGGCATGTGTGACACTAACGTTGGTCCTTGTCGCATATTCTCATCAATGTTGAAAAGTTCTGAAATTTACTGATCTCCCACACTGAGCCAGCACTTCCAGCTCTAGGATTTGTGTGCATGAAAGGTCATGACTTCCCGACATGCACTGTGACCATGTGTGCATGTGTAGAACCATCACAGCATTGATTAGAAAATGCGACGAGGACCCGGCCAGGTGAAGGTGAGGAGCAGAGGGGCAGGAGAGGTGGGCAGTAAGGTGAATATACAGATTTTTTTAATTATTTTTTTTACCTTTTGATGGTCCTTATAAATTGGAAAAATGGTGACCAAGAGCTGCCATTTTGCTGAATCCACTTGTAAACGATATGCCAAAACCCCGCATTTTAGTGAATGCAAATTTTTGTAAACTTAGAGTAGAATACATTTCCACTTAACTATATTTGTTCATTTCTAAATCAGATGCCTTCCTGATGTTATTGTATGATGGATATGCCTGTATTTCTGTCACGATCCACATTTGGATCTGTGGCAGATCTCTCTCTGCATGTTGAAACCTCTTTCCTGTCTGGCCAGCAGGGTTAATCTCAGTATTTGCCCCCGGTGGCCGCTGGTGGAATTGCATGCCTGATTACTTGTCAGGAGTAGGTGGCAACCACTCCCACTCCCTTTATAAGGTCACCTGAGTTGTCAGCTGGTGTTGGTAATATTGCTTCCTCTGGAAATCAACCTAGCTGGAGCCAGGAGCTGCTGAGAGCAGTGGTACTTCAGTTGCTTCCCTCATCTGGGGCCTTACTCTGCTGTGCGGAGCTTAACAGCAGAGAAAGCTAATTGTTTATTGTTTAGTTGATTAACCCTTAGGTGTCTGTCTTTCCTTTTGGTTGTTTTTGGTGTAATTCACATTATTCCCTGTCTGACCTCCGGGGGAGGGGTTTGGTGGGTTTAGCTCAGGGCTAAACAGGAGACAGGGACAGGTCGGGGACTTGGGCCTCGCTGCCATTAAGCATACCCCCAAGTTAAGGAAAGACAGGTCCTCCCTTAGCTTTAGGGGCAGCTCAGGGGCCCAGGTTCCTTGCCCCCTGCAATTCTACAACTGCCCCGTGACATTATTACCAACCGAATACAGTCTTTTTTTCTCTGTTCCCTTTCCCGTGAGCCATGGCCCAAACGCAGGCGTTTTCCCACCTGCTTCAGACCCTCACAGATGAGCTTAAGTTGCTGCGGGGTGACGTGGTGCAGCAGCTACAGCAGTTGTGGGGTTCTGGGCCTCGGCTCAGATCCAGGTTCAACCAGAACCTAAGATAGCTCTCCTTGACAGGTTTTCTGGAGAGAGAGATAAATTTCTGGTCTAAATTGTATTTCAGGCTCCGCCCCATTCATCAGGGAGTGAGGAACAGCGTGTGGGGATTATTGTCTCCCTTCTTAGGGGTGATCCACAATCCTGGGCCTTCTCCCTGCCGGCCAATTCACCATCTTTACGGTCGGTGGACTGGTTTTTTGTGGCTCTGGCACTGGTGTATGGAGATCCTGATGGTGTCTTCCTGGTGGAATCCCGACTCCATAAAATCAAGCAGGAGGACCGGCCAGTTGAGGAGTACTGCTCGGAGTTCAGGAATGGGCCACTGACACACAGTGGAATGATTCTGCCCTTAGGAGTCATTTTGTGCAGGGTCTGTCCCCAAGGTTGCAGGATACTCTGGTGCAGTACGCCGCCCCCAGGTCATTGGAGGCCGCCAAGTCCCTTGCCATCCGGGTGGATAGACGCTTCAGAGAGAGGCATACACCAAACTACCCCATTCTCCTTACTAGGGAGGAGAACACAGTTGAGCAGCCGGATGAACCTATGCAGGTGTGAGCAGTTGGTTCCCAAACGGGGTTGCCTGCGGTTCGATGTGGTATAGGGGCATGTTTTTTTGTGGGCAGACTGGTCATTTCATTGGGTCTGCCCAGCTCGCGCCAAAATTCCTGTGCCATCTAAGAAGCCGCATCCCCCTGGTCGTGTGGGGGGAGGCGACCAGGGAGTGTATATTTCCTCCACTTCTTCCCCTCAGTGTACCCTGACTGCGAGAGTGGTGATTGGCGGGGTATCTAAGGGTATACCGGTGCTTGTGGACAGTGGAGCAGGAGTCAATTTGGTGGATGCTCACTTTGTCTGGACCAATGGCCTGATATGTAAGACGCTAGCAAAACCACTAGGCGTCCAGACCATTGACTCTGTCCCACTCAGCCAGGGGAGTGTGACCCAGGTCATGCATGATATATGCCTGTGTAAAGGGACTTGACATGAGGAGTCCCTGTCATGCTACGTCTTGGAGGGTATGCCAATACCCATCGTTTTAGGCTTCCCTTGGCTGACAAAACACAACCCGGTCTTAGATTGACGTTCCAGGGAGGTAGTCAGCTGGGGTCAGTCGTGTGAGGGCTGCTGCATGGAGGCTACTGTCTCTGCTGTCTTTCTTCAACCTTCCCCTTCTTCTCCATTGGGGGCAGCCCAGGTGCTGCCAAGGAGTAGGGGCAAGTCGCAACCCTCACCACTAGCCAACCCTGTGAGTCGGAGCCCTCTTGGAAGGAGGTGTCAGGGGAGGGTGGTGGTTTCCTCTGAGAAATGTGTGAGTGTGGTGACACAGGGGGATGCCTCTGTTGTCAGTTCCTCAAAGAGTTCACCGTTTTGTGGCAAACGCGTGTGTGGCAATGAATGTTCAGGTCCGGACCTGTGTGTGAACGAGAATGTATGGGTGTCCACCAAAAACATCCGGTGGAAGTGTGCTGCTGGAGTCTGGAGTTCTCAGGTGATCGGGCCATATCGGGTGTCGGCCATTCTTGGCCCGGGGACTTAACAGCTGGAGTTACCCCCAGTTATGCCCGTACATAACTCATTCCCCAGGTTGGCACTCTGGAGATTTGTGGTACCTCCGGAGCATACATTATGGCCACTTCCATCTGTCCGCGTTTGCCATAGACCTGAGAGTCAGGTGACTGCTGGGGTGAACTCTGGTGGATCGAGGCAACCTCACCGTACGTGGTATATCAGGTGCGGTGTTAAGGGTCCAGAGGCCCCTCATTAAAGGGGGGTACTGTCACGATCCACATTTGGATCTGTGGTAGATCTCTCTCTGCATGTTGAAACCTCTTTCCTGTCTGACCAGCAGGGGTTAATCTCAGTCTTTGCCCCTGGAGGCCGCTGGTGGAATTGCATGCCTGATTACTTGTCAGGAGTAGGTGGCAACCACTCCCACTCCCTTTATAAGGTCACATGAGCTGTCAGCTGGTGTTGGTAATATTGCTTCCTCTGGAAACCAACCTAGCTGGAGCCAGGAGCTGCTGAGAGCAGTGGTACTTCAGTTGCTTCCCTCATCTGGGCCTTACTCTGCTGTGCGGAGCTTAACAGCACAGAAAGCTAAGTGTTTATTGTTTAGTTGATTAACCCTTAGGTGTCTGTTCTTCCTTTTGGTTGTTTTTGGTGTAATTCACATTATTCCCTGTCTCACCTCCGGGGGAGGGGTTTGGTGGGTTTAGCTCAGGTCTAAACAGGAGACAGGGACAGGTCAGGGACTTGGGCCTCATTACCATTAAGCGTACTCCCAAGTTAAGGAAAGACAGGTCCTTCCTTAGCTTTACGGGCAGTTCAGGGGCCCAGGTTCCTTGTCCCCTGCATTTTTACAACGGCCCTGTGACAATTTCTCAGCATCAACCACAACCAAGAAATGGACAACATTGAGGACTGTAGACGTAGTGGTCAGCCAAGAAAGCTTAGTTCAGCAGATGACAGACACATCCTGCTTACTTCCCTTAATAATTGGAACATGTCCATCTGTGCCATTAGTTCACAACTGGCAGCAACCAATATAGAAACAAGGCCAAGTGATTCAGCTATGTATGAAAACATAGGAAATGAGATGCAGAAAAATGGAAGTAGATGCTAATGATTGATGAGTCAAAATTTTAAGTATTTAGCTGTAATAGAAGGCAGTTTGATTGCAAAGGATTGGAGAGTCGTACAGTGATAAGTGAAGGCAATTCTGAGGTTCCTTATAAGTTTGGTGCTCAATTTCAGCAATTGGAACTTTGGATTTGGTCAAGATTAATAGTGTCCTCAACTGTTAAGAAATTAAGGAAGATATTTTTCCATCATGCAAAACCATCAGAGAGGAGTCTTGTTGTCTCCAAATATATTTTGCAGCAGAATAATAACCACAATCATACATTGAAAGTCATTAAAAACTGTCTTCATCAGAAAGAAGAACAAGAAGTCCTAAATGTTTAAAACAACGTTCTTGACAAATTCCTTCAAAACCTGTGTGTAAGTGTATCTAGAAGAAGTGATACTTTGATGCTGTTTTGAAGGCAAAGGGCAATCACACCAAATACTAATTTGATTTAGATATCTCTTTTGTTCATTTACTTTGCATTTTGTTAATTGATTAAAAGAAACAAATAACATTTTTTTAAAGCATTATTACTTTACAATATTTTTCCACACCTGAATAAAACTTTTGTGCATTACTGTATATATATATATATATATATATTTACATAGTTAGTATGGCTGTGTCTAAAAGAATATCAGAGAGATCACGCAGATCCCACCACTGTCACCATTTTGTCAGGAAACAACACTCCACCGCCTCCAACCATCAGGACAGTTATAGAATTGACTGACAAGGGATGGACGAGGCCGTTGCTGTTTTCACAACTAGACCAGTATTGAGGAAATCACAGTGACTGTATAGCATATACACATTCAATTTCTACTCATGAAATATATATACCTCAGTACTGTCACTCCACAATAACAAAAGGAACTAGCTGCCACCACCAATCGTTTATACAGGTCGATTGGACACCCATTACAGATAGTGTACTGCTTCAGGGTGCAGTTTATAGAGCAAGAGGAGTGAAGCTATTAAATTTGTATATATTTAATCACAAAAGTAGACAGTGTTTATAAATATGTCTCATCTGTCATGTCTGTGATGTTCATAAAAACCTCAAAATTCATAACTTGCAAAGCAGGACAGCAGCTTAAAGTAGTTTGCCTGCCAGTTCTGTGCACATACAGGCAATGTCTATACATTTGTCACC
>JARQOD010000001.1:71856257-71961450 GCA_033576555.1 Oophaga sylvatica | reverse complement strand
TTTTTTGATTCATAGAGAAACTCTACAGGTGCATCTAATGAAGACCCTGCAGAGCTGGGATTTAACCCTGTACTTTCCGGCTATGCTACAAGGCAGCACGATGGCTCAGTGGTTAGCATTGCAGCGCTGGGATCCTGAGTTCAAATCCCACCAAGGACAACATCTGCAAGGAGTTTGTATATTCTCCCTGTACTTACGTGGGTTTCCTCCGGGTTCTCCCTTTTCCTCCCACACTCCAAAGACATATTGTTAGGGAACCTAGATTATGAATCCCAATGGGGACAGTGCTGATAATGTCTATAAAGCGTTGTGGAATTAATGGCGCTGTATAAGGTACTAAAATAAATAAAATATATACAGTACAGACCAAAAGTTTGGACACACCTTCTCATTCAAAGATTTTTCTGTATTTTCATGACTATGAAAATTGTACATTCACACTGAAGGCATCAAAACTATGAATTAACACATGTGGAATTATACATTACACTTTACAAAAAAGTGTGAAACAACTGAAAATATGTCTTATATTCTAAGTTCTTCAAAGTAGCCACCTTTTGCTTTGATGACTGCTTTGCACACTCTTGGCATTCTCTTGATGAGCTTCAAGAGGTAGTCACCGGAAATGGTCTTCCAACAGTCTTGAAGGATTTCCCAGAGATGCTTAGCACTTGTTGGCCCTTTTGCCTTCACTCGACGGTCCAGCTCACCCCAAACTATCTCGATTGGGTTCAGGTCTGGTGACTGTGGAGGCCAGGTCATCTGGCATAGCACCCCATTACTCTCTTTCTTGGTCAAATAGCCCTAACACAGCCTGGAGGTGTGTTTGGGGTCATTGTCCTGTTGAAAAAAAATGATGCTCCAAATAAATGCAAACCGGATGGAATAGCATGCCGCTGCAAGATGCTGTGGTAGCCATGCTGGTTCTGTATGCCTTCAATTTTGAATAAATTCCCAACAGTGTCACCAGCAAAGCACCCCCACACCATCACACCTCCTCCTCCATGCTTCACGGTGGGAGTCAGGCATGTAGAGTCCATCTGTTCACCTTTTCTGTGTCGCACAAACACACGGTGGTTGAAACCAAAGATCTCAAATTTTGACTCATCAGACCAAAGCACAGATTTCCACTGGTCTAATGTCCATTGCTTGTGTTCTTGAGCCCAAACAAGTCTCTTCTGCTTGTTGCCTGTCCTTAGCAGTGGTTTCCTAGCAGCTATTTTACCTTGAAGGCTTGCTGCACAAAGTCTCCTCTTAACAGTTGTTGTAGAGATGTGTCTGCTGCTAGAACTCTGTGTGGCATTAACCTGGTCTCTAATCTGAGCTGCTGTAAACCTGCGATTTCTGAGGCTGGTGACTCGGATAAACTTATCCTCAGAAGCAGAGGTGACTCTTGGTCTTCTTTTCCTGGGGCGGTCCTCATGTGAGCCAGTTTCTTGTAGCGCTTGATGGTTTTTGCAACTGCACTTGGGGACACTTTCAAAGTTTTCCCAATTTTTCGGACTGACTGACCTTCATTTCTTAAAGTAATGATGGCCACTCGTTTTTCTTAGCTGCTTTTTTCTTGCCATAATACACATTCTAACAGTCTATTCAGTAGGACTATCAGCTGTGTATCCACCAGACTTCTGCACAACACAACTGATGGTCCCAACCCCATTTATAAGGCAAGAAATCA
Organism: Oophaga sylvatica; assembly: GCA_033576555.1. Taxonomy (NCBI): domain Eukaryota; kingdom Metazoa; phylum Chordata; class Amphibia; order Anura; family Dendrobatidae; genus Oophaga; species Oophaga sylvatica. The sequence goes on along the minus strand of JARQOD010000001.1, from coordinate 71,959,772 downwards.
CACTTATTAAATCTGACAGGGCACACCTGTGAAGTGAAAACCATTTCCGGTGACTACCTTTTGAAGCTCATCAAGAGAATGCCAAGAGTGTGCAAAGCAGTAATCAAAGCAAAAGGTGGCTACTTTGAAAAACCTAGAATATAAGACATATTTTCAGTTGTTTCACACTTTTTGTTAAGTATATAATTCCACATGTGTTAATTCATAGTTTTGATGCCTTCAGTGTGAATGTACAATTTTCATAGTCATGAAAATACAGAAAAATCTTTGAATGAGAAGGTGTGTCCAAACATTTGGTCTGTACTGTATATATATATATATATATATATATATATATATATATATATGTGTGTATTATATATCTCTTCTTCTCTGACAGTACTGCTATTCCTATCCCTCTATGTCTCTCTGGGTATTATACATTCATTGGACTAGGAGCACTCATAGGAGAATAATGAGCAGCTGCTCATCTGGAATGAGATTGGTATGGGGGTTAGCCAAATTTTAATTATTTGCTCATGAAATATTTTGGAAATGATCAAAATATATAATCAAAATTAAAAAAAGGGGAGAAGCCAGCGCCGCACATGGTCCGCATGCAATATTAAAGTGCTTATGCACATATTGGATTCTAATCTGTATTAAAAATGAGACATTTGGCAAATAATTGATCAATTCTTTGAGCCACCCCACCACGACAAGGCATTCTCATATGGGGCAGTCTTGCTTTTATACATTCAGGAGGCCGTAATGGCACAGCGAATATAAAAAACGTAGAGTAGGACTGCCCCATATGAGAATGCCTTGTCGTGGCGGGGTGGCTCAAAGAATTGATCAATTATTTGCCAAATGTCTCATTTTTAACACAGTTAGAATCCAATATGTCCATATGCACTTTATATATTACATGCTGACCATGTGCGGCGCTGGCGTCTCCCCCCTTTTTTTACCTGATAATCAAAATTAGTTCTCTCATATCTGTCTTTACAGTTGGCATTGATGTGGTTTTGTGAAAGGGAAATTAAATTGTGAGCCCCAATGTGGACAGTGGCTAATATAACTGGCTGCACAGCACTGTGGCATATACTGGTGCTCAGAGGTGGATTTTGACCGTGAAAGGCCTCAAGACCGCACACGACATATGTCTAGGCCCTCTCCATGTCTCGCCAAAAAAGGTTTGGCAAAAATGTGAATGTTAATACATTATGCTCCCATATACAGTACTTAATACACAAACTGAATGCCAGAAGATTATACAAATTAACTACATACACATGACGCATGCAAATACAAAATCAAAAATTTAATATTAAACTTGTTCGAAAGGTCAGAAGAATTTTTCCTATTTTCACCTTTGTTTTCACATTCGTAGCCATAACTTTTTACTTTTTCTTGATTCCAGATTTGTAATATTTGACATTACTTTTTCTGATTCCAGATATGTAATATTTGACATTTTCATTTATATGTATATTTTTTCAGCTATTCTATTTGTGATGCTTCATATAGACTACAACTACTTGTTTATTTACCTTTACTTTATAATAAAACTATTGTAATTTTTTTTGTAGTTCTGAGCAAGGCCTTTGGGCCGAAACGTCAATTATTTTTGTAACACTATGGACATTGTGTGAAGTAAACATATTTGCATCCGATTTTGAAGTGCCAAATTGTTTTACTGAAGTTTTTTTTTATTTACATGTAAATTTTGCTTTAATGAGATCTTGTTTTTGACTAGACAAGCTGTAGTTTTTATACACCATATTGCCATAATCTCATTAGAAGTTTACATTTATATTAAATCTTGTTATGGATGAAATGAAAAAAAAATTCACCATTTTTCACCATTTGCTAAACCTCATAAACAGCATGTTTGGTGCATTGCACAGGTTTTTATGATTAAACGATGCAGTTATATAAAAAAAAGTATGTTACAAAACTGAAAATTTTGCAGTTTGTTGTGCCGGTATTTTTTTTAGTAACATTTTGGTGAGAAAAATAGGAAAAAATTTTTTTATGAAATGGGGTCCGTCTTATAGTCCGAATTTACGATAGCTTACTGATAGGGAAGTGGTGGAGCGGTGTTACCGGAAGCAGGGTCACTGCTGCAGGAAGCCGGCAGCGGCAGGAGTGGGGCGATGCCCCGGGCCGTGCGAGGCTGCGGGCCACTGCTCCACTGCTGCTGCACCCCCATCCCCTGGTAAGCTACATAAGAACACCTCCATTTTTGTCTCAAATTTTGGGGGAAAAAGTGCATCTGATAGTCCAAAAAATACGGTATAGAGAAATGTACTGGTATATGGAGATATATCTCTATAAATAAGTACATTTTCCTAGCAAAAAACACCATTTAGTTCTTTAGAGAGAGAAAATTCTCTTTAGAAAGGTCAGGGTAGTCTTTGTCTCACTGTTAGTGTTTCTGCCTTTTAGACTACAGATCCTGAGTTTGAATCTCGGTTAAGAACAGTTTGAAGAAAAATCAAATAATTAATTAAACCTAGATTGGCATCCAAAACAGTCAGATGCTAGAAGGAGGGCCAGTCCCACAAATGTCCTATATCTTCGGAGGAGATCTGTACGCTAGGTGACGGAACACAAGCACAACAGAGAGGATGGTGTAATGTGATTGCCTTGTGATCAGGCTGGACCCCCTTCCCTCACAAGCCCCGAAGAAGCTACTGAGATGGTATGGATTGTCCACCCATGTTGCTGCTTTATAAAAGCATGAATGAACAATGCTACTGTAGTGTAATGGAGGTAATATTCACTAACTATTGTCTTTCAAGTCAGATTGTTACAAGTACAGATCCAAATTCTACTGAATCCATTCTTGTTTAATGGAGAAGTATTTTTAGAGTGCCTTCATTTGTAAACAGGATGGTTTATAAACTAATTACAGAATAAGTCATCAGTCTCAGAAGAAAAGAATACATCATCAATCATTCCCGGATAATCTCTGATGTACTGTACAGTTAATTTGAAAATTGTTTTCTGCTGTGCTGTGTTGTAATCCTTATTTTTGGCCATGGCACGTTTTTGTTTTCTTTTGGCTTTGCTATTTTCAAAATGTATTTTGCAGATACACAACAAAGCATAACTCTATATAAATTCTAATTTACTCATGCTACTCTTAACTTTAGTATATGTTGTATATTGCATTTTACAATTATTGAAAATATTTGGGACATGCACTGAGCCAAATTAATCATGCTGTGTGATGCAATTGGTGTATCTTTAGGCATTTCTGTTTAACGTTAGGCTACCTCTTTGTTGGTTTACTTAAGAGTCAGGCCACACCCATTTCCCCAAGCCACACCTCTTTGTCCAGCAATGATCAAAAATAAATCTAAAACTCATCATAAATCTGTTGTATGCCAATTTGTGGTCCAAAGTAAGCCATAATTATGCATATTTAGCTTTTGCTGAGTAAATATCCTTCGTGTTCTTCTATATTCTACACATCATATACCAAATAATGACTTATGCAAAAACATACCTTGTGGGGATGGGCATTTTATTGTATCAGGAGTAGGCTGCTATGAGTATTTCAAGAGTGTATAAAATCTTGCATTTATTAGAAGCACCAATTCTAGTGCTTTGTGGGGTTGATGTCACTTTTTGTATTTTCAGGTGACATCAAGCCCAGAATTTAATAATGTAGAGCTGTCTATAAGATGCCTATCTAATATTAACCCCATAGTCATATTGTCAATAAAAAACACCCAGAATAAAGTCCTTTATTTGAAATAAAAGTACACTGTTTTGCAAAATATTTAAACACAGTTATACTCACCTTATACCCATTCAATTGAAGCCCTAGTCCTTTGTAAAAAAAATAGAAAATGATTAATGTCTGCAATAATTGGTTTTCAACCTGGACTGTGACAAGATGTGATTGTCTAGGTTGAAAACTACGGGAGAATGAGCTGCTGCGATTGCGTCAATGACTAGCAGTGATGTCCTACAGATTACCACAGGTCACTGAGGCAGCATTCCCAGCTCAGTTCAGTGTGAGCTGGGCCTGATAAACTGCAGTGACCTCAGTGAGATCACCGCAAGCACTGTGAGAAAGTCTCAGGGCGCATTGCTGAGCTCAGTGAGTTCACTGCAGTTCACCGTAAGAAATTTAGACTTTTTCTCACAGTGCTAGTGGTGATCTCACTGAGGTAATGATCGTACCATGCATCAGAGCTTAGTACAAATAACAGCATGGGAAACACCCAATGTTCAGGGTGCCAAACCTGAACAGTAACATGGACTTCCTGGAGAAGTCTGTGTTTGGGGTCCATGACCGCACACTAGGTGTTCAGTAGATAGTTCGGTATGGACCCCAAACTTTACTGTTCATGTTCGCCCATCACTATTGGTTACCATTTATTTCTTTCATATATAGAATATATTCACAAGTATGTTGCTAGGATGTTTGTAGTACAGCCCAGCCAATATTGGTGAGAAAGCTGCAGCATTTGTACTTTTTAGTTAGTTTCACTTTGGGACATGAACAATTGCAAATCTAATCACCTATATAATTGCAATACTTTTGTATAGTTAATGTATAACTCATAGGCATTTTTTCAGGCTTTCCATAGGCATTCTTTCCTCTGGCAAATTCTAATAGATGCACTAATATGTTAATGATGCAGACCATGGTTGGTCACCAAGTTCTATAGCAATCAGTTGGCATCCCACATTTATCTGGTGGGTTATGGTGTAACACATTTCTTCTGCAACACAAACTCATCTCTGCTATTCTGGTGCTACCACATCTTCAACTCAGATTTTTCTTGTTATCTAGTAATGAATGTGTCTCAGCTATCCTGGTGTTGTCCTAGAAACATTGATCTGTGGTTCCATATGTATGAGGAAGACTAATGACTTACTTAACTAGTAGAAACTGGCAGACTGTACCTTTCCTGTGACACAGTGATACATTTTGTAACATAGTTTCCAAAACAGGTGACAATAAGTGTAAGATATTTTCAGCTACTCAGAACTTATTTATATTCATATCTGGTTTGGTATTCTTTTTTATATTTTCTTTCAAATCTGGTCTCTTGTAGCATATGTGTACATAGCCTCAATGCACTTAATAGCACATTGTATCTGTACTTACAGTGCCTACAAGTAGTATTCAACCCCTGCAGATTTAGCTGGTTGACACATGCGGAATTAACTTGGCATTGTGACATTTGTACTGTAGATCAGCCTGGAAGTGGGAAATGCACTGCTGCAAAAATTTTTGTTTTAATTTTTTTTTTTTTAAAAACGTTAAAAGTTAATTCAGAGTGTCATTTATTATTCAACCCCTCAAACCACAAGAATTCTGTTTGGTCCCCCTAAAGTATTAAGAAGTAGTTCAGGCACCAAGAATAATGAGCTTCACATGTGTGGATTAATGATCTCTTTTGCCAGCCTTTTCTGACTATTTAAGACACTCCCCAAACTTGTGAACAGCACTCATACATGGTCAACATGGGAAAGACAAAGGAGCATTCCAAGGCCATCAGAGACAAGATTGTGGAGGGTCACAAGGCTGGCAAGGGGTACAAAACCCTTTCCAAGGAGTTGGCAATACCTGTCTCCACTGTTGGGAGCATCATCCGTAAGTGGAAGGCTTATGGAACTACTGTTAGCCTTCCACGGCCTGGACAGCCTTTGAAAGTTTCCTCCCGTGCCGAGGCCAGGCTTGTCCGAAGAGTCAAGGCTAACCCAAGGACAACAAGGAAGGAGCTCCGGGAAGATCTCATGGCAGTGGGGACATTGGTTTCAGTCAATACCATAAGTAACGTACTCCACCGCAATGGTCTCCGTTCCAGACGAGCCCGTAAGGTACCTTTACTTTCAAAGCGTCATGTCAAGGCTCGTCTACAGTTTGCTCATGATCACTTGGAGGACTCTGAGACAGACTGGTTCAAGGTTCTATGGTCTGATGAGACCAAGATCGAGATCTTTGGTGCCAACCACACACGTGACGTTTGGAGACTGGATGGCACTGCATACGACCCAAGAATACCATCCCTACAGTCAAGCATGGTGGTGGCAGCATCATGCTGTGGGGCTGTTTCTTAGCCAAGGGGCCTGGCCATCTGGTCCGCATCCATGGGAGGATGGATAGCACGGCCTACCTGGAGTTTTGGCCAAGAACCTCCGCTCCTCCATCAAGGATTTTGAGATGGGTCGTAATTTCATCTTCCAACAAGACAACGACCCAAAGCACACAGCCAAGAAAACCAAGGCCTGGTTCAAGAGGGAAAAAGTCAAGGTGTTGGAGTGGCCTAGTCAGTCTCCTGACCTTAACCCAATTGAAAACTTGTGGAAGGAGCTCAAGATTAAAGTCCACATGAGACACCCAAAGAACCTAGATAACTTGAAGATCTGCATGGAGGAGTGGGCCAAGATAACTCCACAGACCTGTGCCGGCCTGATCAGGTCTTATAAAAGACGATTATTAGCTGTAATTGCAAACAAGGGTTATTCCACGAAATATTAAACATAGGGGTTGTATAATAATTGACCCACACTTTTATGTTTAAAATTTATTAAAATTCAACTGAGCAACATAAATTTTTGTTTTGTAAGATTTATGCTTCTGTTAATAAATCCTACTCTCGTTTGCAATTTGAAGGCTCTAACTTATTTGCATCTTATCAAACCAGCTAAATCTGCAGGGGGTTGAATACTACTTGTAGGCACTGTATATAGATACTGGCTGGTGACAAGTTCATGCAGAGTTATGTAAATCTATTTATTATATTGATGGCTGACCATATTGTACAAGCATTTTTTACCATTCACCTTTCGTGTCTCCTCTATTTCTCATAGACTGTAAGCTTGAGAGCAAGGACTTCACTCCTCATGGTATCTGGTGAATTATGTGTTAATCTGTAATATCTGATATTGTATGTACAAGTCCCTTCTGAAATGTAAAGTGCTGCAGAATATGTTGGCGCTACAGAAATAAAAATAATAATTATTATTATTTATGTCCTGCCTGTGTCAAGTCAACAACAGGAGAGCAAGGACTGAGACAGATAAAACAGAACATAGCTTCCGCAATGAATTTGGGGTTGGATTTTGAAACTAAACAAAATTTCAAGATGTTTGAAGAGATTATTTCAAAATGCATGGTATGGTTTATTAGAAAGTATCCAGATTCTGAGACTAGATATAATGCCAAGGCAACCGGAATTAGGTTCCCACAACCAAAGTAGCAAAGGTGCACTGGATACTGTCATGGTTGCAAGGACAACTATGGATATAGTGAGCATTAGAATGGGCGCGATTTACTTAAAAATATACATAAAGGATAGTGAGTAGTAAAATGGACAATAAAGTTTTCAAAATATACGAAAAAGCTGAATAAGACAGTAGCGCTGCTACTTACGGATCGTGGGAACGTAGCCTCAGTGGTAGAAGCATGGAGACCTTACCCCTTAGACCTCAGTCCAGAGCCTCTCATCTAGCCAAATCATATCTCATACTTTGTACTGACAAGGACCAATAGTCCGAAACACCGTGTCTGCAAATTGAGATATGATTTGGCTTTGATCCTAAGTCACATTACAAGACTCGTTAAAGGGTTAATTGTGACTTGTAGGATCGCTACTTCCAATAGGTGGCGCTATAGAGTTCAAGTCCTCTTTTTCTCTTAAGAGGCAATTTGCGTACTGGATTTTATGGGCAGTTGGCATCCCTAGAAGGTGCTTTGTCTTATGGAAAGGAGTTTGGTAGTTAGGGATTATGGCTATGGCTATGGTCTCTGTTAATTGATGGAAATGAAGTATTGGTCTGTGGATGTAAACTGAAAAGCTTTTGTCTTTGCAAATACAATGAATGATATTCTGTGAGGAACGTAGGAAATAGAACATACGCCCCAAATTGCTAATAAAGCCAAATATCATACAGAATAAATAGCTAGAAGGAAAGATTATCCAGTGTTTATAGGGATTAGGCTAGAGCATAAAAAAATCATCCAACAGAAGTAAGCAGTTGTGTGTCTTAACTGTTCATTGGTTTACATTCACATAAGGTCTGTGGAAAGCTCTACTAGATGTTTGGACCAACCTCCCTGCCAAGTTCACTCAAAAACTGTGTGAAAGTGTGCATAGAAGAATTAATGCGTTGATGGTGTATTGAAAACACAGGTTGGTCAAATTAAAAGAAATGATTTTTGTTCAATAACTTTGAACATTTTTTTACTTTCCTGCATTTTTTCTACAGCTGCCCAAAACTTTTGCACTGTATTGTATAATTCGCTGATTCGCTGGGACGTTCGTGAAATACAAGTGCTTCTCACTAGATTAGAATATCATCAAAAAGTTAATTTATTTCAGTTCTTCAATACAAAAAAATAAAATCAATCATTATATAGAGTCATAACAGCCAGTGTGATCTATTTCAAGTGTTTATTTCAGTTAATGTTGATGATTATGACTTACAGCCATGAAAACCCAAAAGTCACTGTCTCAGTAAGTCAGAAAAATTAACAAAAAACATCTGCAAAGGCTTCCTGAGCGTTTAAAAAGGTCCCTTAGTCTGTTTCTGTAGGCTCCACAATCATGGGGAAGACTGATGACTTGACAGATGTCCAGAAGGCAGTTATTGACACACTCCACAAAGAGGGTAAGCCACAAAAGGTCATTGTTAAAGAAGTTGACTGTTTACAGAGTGCAGTATCCAAGCATATTAATGTCAAGTTAAGCAGAAGTAAAAGTGTGGTAGAAAAAGATGCACAAGCAACCGGGATAACTACAGCCTTGAAAGGGTTGTTAAGAAAAGTCCATTCAAAAATTTGGGTAGATTCACAAGGAGTGGACAGATGCTAGAGTCATTACTTCAAGAGCCGCCACACACAGGACACGGGCTACAAATGTCGCGTTCCTTGTGTCAAGCCACTCATGACCAATAGACAACGCCAGAAGTGTTCTACATGGGCCAAGGAGAAAAAAGAACTGGACTGTTGTCAGTGGTCCCAATGTGTTGTTTTCAGATGAAAGTAAAGTTTGCATTTAATTTGGAAATCAAGGTCCCAGAGTCTGGAGGAAGAGTGGAGAGGCACACAATCCAAGCTGCTTGAGGTCTAGTATGAAGTTTCCACAATCAGTGATGGTTTGGGGAGTCATGTCATCTGCTGGTGTAGGTCCACTGTGTTTTATCAAGACAAAAGTCAGCGCAGCCGTCTACCAGGAAATTTTAGAGGACTTTATGCGTCCCTCTGCCGTCAAGCTTTTTGGAGATGGAAATTTAATTCTCCAGCAGGACTTGGCACCTGTCCACATTGCCAGATGTACCAATACCTGGTTTAAAAACAACAGTATCTCTGTGTTTGATTGGCCAGCAAACTTGCCTGGCCTTACCATAACAGAGAATCTATTGGGTATTGTCAAGAAGAAGATGAGAGACACCAGACGCAACAATGCAGATGAGCTGAAGGCTGCTATCAAAGCAACCTGGTCTTCCATAACACCTCAGCAGTGCCACAGGCTGATCGCCTCAATGCCACTCTGCATTGATGCAGTAATTGATGCAAAAGAGCCCCGACCAAGTTTTGAGTGCGTTTACTGAACATACATTTCAGTAGGCCAATGTTTCGGGTTTTAAAATCATTTTTTAAGCTGGTGTAAAGTATTCTAATTTACTCAGATAATGACTTTTGAGTTTTCATTGGCTGTAAGCCATAATCATAATAACAATCTTTATTTTTATATACATATTCCACAGCGCTTTACATTTTGCACATATCATCATTGCTGTCCACATTGGGGCTCATAATCTAAATTCCCTATCAGTATGTTTTTTGGAGTGTGAGAGGAAACTGGAGAAAACTCATGCACACACGGGGTGAACATACAAACTCTTTGTTAGGCATTGGGTGACATCTGGATCTGAACTTGGATGTGAGGAGTCTGTGGTCTCGCCTCTGGGTCCAGCCAGGGCAGATGCTGCTCAGCTTCGCCTAGCCAATACAAGTGAAGTACAAGCTGTCTCCAGGGTCTTTGTTTATAGTGGCCTTAAGCATAGGTTACAGAAGAAGACAGGGCTGTTACAGCCTAAGTCCAGGATTCCCTGCACTGAGCATGCCCTTGACGTGGAGGACCGTGATTGGTGATTTGGTATCAGCTGATCCGGTGACCTGGCACTGCCTGATTGGTCACGGGTGACATCCTCAGTGATGTGATTAATGAGATGGCTGGGGGCAGGACTTATCCTTTAAATAGCCTGACTGCCTGAGTGGTGATGCGGTCAGATCATTCTAAATAAGTAGTGTTCATGTGTCGACGCCTCTCAAATCTGGGCTCCACGTGCTCTCTAGTTTTGCTCTCCTGCACCTGCCGATGCCAGAGTTCGCTCGGCTAATTAGCACAGGTCCTTCAGGCAGGTTAGCTAATGCCAGGCAGGTAGTCAATGTGACGCAGTCTAGCTCCGACAGAGGGTAGCAATACACCCTGAGCAGACTGCGGGGCGCGTAACCTGGGCATCGCCTGCCAGCTGCAAAGAGAGTTGCTCAGTCCGGTCGCACACCGGCTGGCAAGCACGTACGCCAGGCGTGAGTCGCATGCACTTCTTAGCGGCTGGAAAGTAGCTTCTGTGCTGCTAGGGCTACGTCTACGGCAGCCTGCAGCACATCTTCCGTGGCGTTATCGGAGATAGTGCAAATCCAATATCTTTTCTAGGTAGCTGATTGAAGAATTAAAACTTAACTTTTATTAACCAAAATATTAAAGTGCCAGAAGTGAAAGTGCTTGTGCCAAACCAAACAAAAATCGTGATGTTAAAATAAAAACACAATGGTTACCATAGCCAATTTTGCTTGGACCAAAATGAGTTGGGTGCCTTGTATGACTTCCCACTGACTATATTGCTAAGTCAGTACTAACTGAAGGGTTAAATCATATCAAGATTAAGTATCCTCAAGTAGAAATGCCTCTTATACTTTACCACCTATCCTATAATGGAGTAGATATTCTACTTATAAAGAGGTATATAATAAATTCTACTGTTATAACACTGTGCTCTCATATAGGGAATAATGTCACCAAACATCTCTTATGTGCAAAGAAAATTCCTTTAGAGAGCATGTCCATATTTAAAGCATACGTTTTATATATCTTGGTGCTAATGGTATCTAGTTAGTATGTCCCTTATTAACTGGAGCCATTTTCAAATGTGTCTCCTTGCTTAACATAATATTCCACATGCCTCAATTGCAGGAGAAAACAATACCATCAATGTCCAAATGACAAAAACATCGTCAATGTAGCGGAGCCACAGTACAATTCTGTCCTCCGCTACATCCATTAATTCTCCAAAAATCCTTTTAGAGGAGGAAAAGTCAATACTCAGCGGTTTGAATGACAAACTTAAAGAACAAATAGAGGTCACAAAAATTTTTTCGGGTGAACCTGAATTCACCATTAAAGAGACGAACACAACACTGGCCGATACTGTGTATGGACAGAGATTTAACGGATGTTATCTCTAACACTCCTCAGATCACGTTCAAGAAAGGACGATCCATAAAAGACAGACTGGTACGCAGCCATTATGCCCCCTCAGAACCAAAAAATCCCACATGGCTGAGCAACCAAATGAAAGGCTGTTATTGATGTGGAGGATGCAAATATTGTGCAGCCATAAAACAAGGGAAGGAATTTAGTAGCACAATCAAAGAAAGAACACACCCTATAAGACAATTCATCAATTGTAAATCATCAGGAGTCATATACAATATGACCTGCAAATGTGGCTTACAGTATGTGGGAAAAACCAGAAGAGAGTTCAAAAAAAGAATAGGGGAACACCACAGAGATGTTATAAACAAGAGAGATACCCCTGTAGCGAATCATATTAACCATATACACAAAGGAGACGTGAGATTCTTGTCATTTATGGGCATTTAAAAAATCAACAAAAATTAAACCTTCTGGATCTTCAACCTTCAAACCACTTAACCAAAATGGTTAAACAAACTCCTTACCTTTTCTTCCTTCTTGTAGTGTAGGATTTAATAGGGCATCCAGACCAGGGAGAGCCGCCGTCGAGTGGGGGCGCCACTGCGCAGGTTTTAGGGTGCCAACCTCCGCGTGAGGTAGGGACATATAGTCAGGGTTCTACAGGGTGTTCTTAGTGTGCACCCTTTCTATTTGCTAATGTGCATGTTTAAAAAGGCTCTAATACCTCTAGCACAATATAGATAGAGATATTGTGTTATATTTGCATATTTCCCCCAAAGATCGTTTTTGGGGTTCATAAGAAATATACCATTTTTCTGTACATATGACAGATATAGAAAAAAACTGGCCTATATCGCAGACATTTAGGCGACTTTACAGAGTATTGAAATTCTTTACTCTTGAAACCGGAAATGACGTTCCGGGAGAATGTTAGACTGCGCATGCGGCTCGTGGATCAGCCGATGCGTTCCATACACCGGAAGTTAAGTACTTGGCGTCCGGAACTGAGGACTTAACTGAAATTACTGGTAATTATAAATAGGCACATTTCTGTACCCGCTTTAACCTGTCTGTTATAGATACTTGCAACACCTCCCCTGATGATTCTGTATCGATGAAACATGTTGGGAGACGCTTCTGGGGCGCAGACCGCCTGACATGAAACATAGTACAGGATGGATCTCCCCCAGGCATAGACAGACAACTATGACTGTAACACTACGCTGCAGATGAGTATTACAGTGGCATAAAACCCACAGTGGGGGTAGAAATGCAGGGTATTGGTACCACCCTTTGCTCCCCTGATGGTATTGTTTTCTCCTGCAATTGAGACATGTGGAATATTATGTTAAACAAGGAGACACATTTGGAAATGGCTCCAGTTAATAAGGGACATACTAACTAGATACCATTAGCACCAAGATATATAAAACGTATGCTTTAAATATGGACATGCTCTCTAAAGGAATTTTCTTTGCACATAAGAGATGTTTGGTGACATTATTCCCTATATGAGAGCACAGTGTTATAACAGTAGAATTTATTATATACCTCTTTATAAGTAGAATATCTATTCCACTATAGCAGGGGTGGGCAATTAATTTTGCCAGGGGGCCGCATGAGAAATTGGGATGGTTTTAGAGGGCCGGACTAATATAATTAACTCCGTTCTACCCAATACTGTATATATACATATATATATATATACTGTATATATACATACCTGCCCATTATCATCATCTTCTCCCCATCATCATCAATGCCTCCCCATTATCAGCAATGCCTGCCCATCATCATCTTCTCCCCATCATCAATGCCTGCCCATTATCATCAATGCCTGCCCATTATCATCATCTTCTCCCCATCATCATCAATGCCTCCCCATTATCAGCAATGCCTGCCCATCATCATCTTCTCCCCATCATCAATGCCTGCCCATTATCATCAATACCTGCCCATTATCATCATCTTCTCCCCATCATCATCAATGCCTGCCCATCATCATCATCATCTTCTCCCCATCATCAATGCCTGCCCATTATCATCAATACCTGCCCATTATCATCATCTTCTCCCCATCATCATCAATGCCTGCCCATCATCATCATCATCATCTTCTCCCCATCATCAATGCCTGCCCATTATCATCAATACCTGCCCATTATCATCATCTTCTCCCCATCATCATCAATGCCTCCCCATTATCAGCAATGCCTGCCCATCATCATCTTCTCCCCATCATCAATGCCTGCCCATTATCATCAATGCCTGCCCATTATCATCATCTTCTCCCCATCATCATCAATGCCTCCCCATTATCAGCAATGCCTGCCCATCATCACACACAGACAGCACATAAGCACTCTCTCACATACATACACACACACACACACACACAAAGCACCGCACTACATAGACACAGACACACACAGAGACACGTCTTACCTGTCCAGCGTCCCCGCTCTCTGACACAGCCGGCCGCTGAATGATGACGTCATTCAGCGGCCGGCTGTGAGAGGAAGCGCCGGTGGAGCCCGGAGCTGCAGCAGCGGAGGCACGGGAGAGGTAAGTATTGTGCCAGCTGATGCCGGGGCCCTGAGACTGCCGGAGCGCCTCCGCGGGCCGGTCACTGACAGCCGGCGGGCCGGATGCGGCCCGCGGGCCGCCCCTTGCCCGGGTCTGCACTATAGGATAGGTGGTAAAGTATAAGAGACATTTCTACTTGAGGATACTTAATCTTGATATTATTTAACCCTTCAGTTAATACTGACTTAGCAATATAGTCAGTGGGAAGTCATACAAGGCACCCAACTCATTTTGGTCCAAGCAAAATTGGCTATGGTAACCATTGTGTTTTTATTTTAACATCACGATTTTTGTTTGGTTTGGCACAAGCACTTTCACTTCTGGCACTTTATTATTTTGTTTAATAAAATTTAAGTTTTAATTCTTCAATCAGCTCCCTAGAACATTTACATTCAGATTGAAATACATTGCCTTCGCTCATTCAAATCCAATATCTTCCCTAGTGTGAAGTAACACAGGCAAGATCTTATAGTTCTGTTGTCAGTTTTCACCCTCATATCCGAGGGGTGTTTGGCCACAGCATCGCTAGCTGCACCGCAGACCCCAGGGTTCCGTTGCTCCCTATTATTTAATAAAGTTGTTGCAACCGTCCCCTTAACACTCCTCGCAGATGTTGTCCTTGGTGGGATTTGAACCCAGGACTCCAGCGCTGCTCTGAGAGTCTGCAGTGCTAATCATCATCATTAACAGAAATAAACACTTGAAATAGATTACTCAGTAATGACTTTATCTAATATGAGTTTTACTTTTTGTATTGAAGAAATTAAATAAGTTAACTTTTTGATGGTATTCTAATTGAGTGAGAAGAACTTGTAGTTCACCATATTTGTACTTCACTTTTGGTGAAGTTATGGTGAATCGGTGAATGAATTATTCTATTGTTTTCTGTGGAATAGAGACTTAACCAAACAGTGAAGCAGGCAATTTAATCTGTGCACCCTGAGTCCTGATCATTTACGCTTCTCATGCTGTATACACCATGTTCCAAATTATTATGCAAATTATATTTTTCTTTGATTTTCCTAAGTGGTCAGTGCAAATGACAGTCAGTCTAATAAAAGTCATCACCCATTAGAGTATACATCGAATTTTATTGAAGAAACCTCCCAATGATAACAGTATAATCTCCAAAATGAATAAAAACTCAAAATGCACTGTTCCAAATTATTAGGCACAGTAGAATTTCTGAACATTTGATCTGTTTTAAAGAACTGAAAATGCTCATTTGTGGAATTTGCAGCATTATGAGGTCACATTCACTGAACAAAAAAGCTATTTAACTCCAAAACATCCTAACAGGCGAAGTTACATGTTAATATAGGAACCCTTCTTTGATATCACCTTCACAATTCTTTCATCAATTGAACTTGTGAGTTTTTGGAGAGTTCTGCTTGTATTTCTTTGCATGAAGTCTAATAGAAAAAGCAAGGGAGACACAAAGCGCAATAGGGTCTTATCCGATAGTAAGTTATCACTTTTTTAAGTAGGAAGCTGCTCACCTGGTATTAGGTGGTTAAAGCACATGTAGGAGAGGCTGCCGCAGATCCACAGGTCGGTCAACTTTGCATGAAGTCAGAATAGCCTCCCAGACCTGCTATTTTGATGTGAACTGCCTCCCACCCTCATAGATCGTTTGCTTGATGATGCTTCAAAGGTTCTCTATAGGGTTGAGGTCAGGGGAAGATGCTGGCCACACCATGAGTTTATCTCCTTTTATGCCCATAGCAGCCAATGACTCAGAGATATTCTTTGCAGCATGAGATGGTGCATTGTCATGCATGAAGATGATTTTGCTCAAGAAGGCACGTTTCTGCTTTTTATACCATGGAAGAAAGATGTCAGTCAGAAACTCTATATACTTTGCAGAGGTCATTTTCACACCTTCAGGAACCTTAAAGGGCCCTACCAGCTGTTTACCCATGATTCCGGCCCAAAACATAACTCCTTTACCTCCTTGCTGACGTTGCAGCCTTGTTGGGACATGGTGGCCATCCACCAACCATCCACTACTCCATCTATCTGGACCATCCAGGGTTGCTCTAACATCATCAGTAAACAAGACTGTTTGAAAATTAGTTTTCATGCATGTCTGGGCCCACTGCAACCGTTTCTGCTTGTGAGCACTGTTTAGGGGTGGCCAAATAGTAGGTTTTGCACCACAGCAAGCCTTTGCAGGATCCTACACCTTGAGGTTCGAGGGACTCCAGAGACACCAGCAGCTTCAAATATCTGTTTGCTGGTTTGTAATGGCTTTTTAGCAGCTGCTCTCTTAATCCGATGAACTTGACTGGCAGAAACCTTCCTCATTCTGCCTTTATCAGCATGAACACATCTGTGCTCAGAATCAGCCACAAATCTCTTAACAGTACGATGATCACGCTTAAATTTTCGGGGAATATCTAATGTTTTCATCCCTTGACCAAGGCATTGCAGTATTTGATGCTTTTCAGCAGCAGAGAGATCCTTTTTCTTTCCCATGTTACTTGAAAACTCTGGCCTGCTTAATAGTGCGGAACATCCAGTTTTCCTTTTATTGGGCTCACATGGCAAACTAATTATCACAGATATCTGAGATTGATTTCAGTGATCCAAAGAACCCTGAGACACAATACCATCAATGGGTTTCATTTATAAAATAAAAACAAAAAACGCTATGACACTTAAAACCAATTTGCATAATAATTTGGAACATGGTGTAGAGATCCCTCTACAGTTGGTACCTCCTATATAAGAAAAGGTAATTCTGCTAAAATAAAGGTAAAATCTGCATCAGTTTTTTTATAGTGCGGGAAATAATCATTGCTATAGATACTGTATGTATTTGAGAAAAGTCTTATAAGTTCATCTGCTGTCATTTGTTGACATGAACGGTTGCAGCAGTTATGTGATATTGTTTATGTGATACAGATGTAAAAACAAACAAAAAAAGGAGCACCAGCCGAAGAGCACAATGATCATGCATGGAGAGATGGGGAGTTGAAGGATTGAAGCTCCACTTACTTCATAGGGGGTAGAAAGATTCCTATCTCCTCTTCTAAGGCTACGTTCACACTTGCGTTCGGCTGGTCTGCGTAAGGCTGCGTACTTCCTCCCTTAAGCTCCGCCTACTTTCACATGCGTCCTGCATACCTATCTTTAACATTGGGTATGCAGGGACATGCGGAAGTATGCGGATGCATCCGCATGCGGTGTTTTGACGTGCGGCCGAACGCAACATGTTGCGTTCCCGTGAACGTCAAAACGCCGCATGCTGATGCATCTGCATACTTCCGCATGTCCCTGCGTACCCAATGTTAAAGATAGGTATGCAGGACGACGCCAGATGCATGCGGAAGTAGGCGGAGCATCGGCGGAGCTTAAAGGAGGAAGTACGCAGCCATACGCAGACCAGCCGAACGCAAGTGTGAACCTGGCCTAAGTCAGCATCTCCTCCTTGCACATAGACCAATGCAGTACAAGTTAAACCTTATCCCGGAGTGATAGCCAATCCAGCAAGAGACTCGCAGAATTGAGACCTCATGAAGGGGATGCCAGAAACTGGTACATTTGGCTCTGTTTGTTTATTTGTTATTGAGTTGTAAAGAGTTTAATCCATGAAATTAATTCTGCAAAACTCTTGCTGGATTGGAGCTTCAATCCTTCGACTCCCAATCTCCTCATCTGGACTCACCATGCTCTTCGTCTGGCACTCCTTTTTTTGTTTGTTTTATGAGCTGTCTTACAATATGGCACCGGATCAGAATTTCTGCACTTGGCAGCAGTAGGCTGGCTGAGCTGTAACAAAGTTGTCCACATTCAAGATACCTGTTTAGTGTAAGTGTTTTGTTAGTTTTTCTCCCCTACTCCCTCCTCAAAAGCATTTCTTTTCAGCCTTTTTTTCTTGCTTTTTCTTTGTTTCTGTGATGTGACTGATGGGAGACCGACATGAACATATTATGTGATTCAGAGTAGATCTAGAGTAACAAGTATTGGCTGCCCAGGAGTGGAAAACCCCTTTAAGGCTATAAAGTACATGATCACTTTCTATGTAATTGATAGAAATTGGGTGAGTTCTAGTGATGCGTGAACGTGCTTGACAATACTCGTTACTTGCCCGAGTATCACTGTCCTCGGTGTACTCGGCGAGCACCGAGCATTTTCGGTATTATTCGGCGGGAGCTTGGGTCTCTGCCCTGCAATTTTGGTGCTCTTTAGAGCAACAATGAACATGCAGGGAAGGAGGGAAGTGTTCCTACATTACCTTGAGTGGTGGCGGCACACGGACACGCATTTCGCATGTTGCTTTCTCGAGAAAGGTACAAGGTTATGTAGGAACACTTCCCTCCGCAATTTACTTTGGTCTCCTTGATTTGCTATACATTTTTAGGCTGTCAGCTCTTTGGAGTTTTCCTGTTTACTTTTGCTTATTTTTAGCCATAACCTTTTGAGCCTATATATTATATACATGTATCCTGGGACCTATTCTGATACTTTATTATACATGGAGAGATGTGTTTTTTTTTCGTTTAACACCCTTTTTTGATTAAGCCTACTGCATACGTTTTTGGGTGAGGTTTTTCCCACAAACCATTTAAATATTTTTTGACTGGCTTTTTTTTATATCTATCAGCCTGCTTACTTTAACTAGGTGGCCTTTTCTGTGTATTGTGTCTCCATTCCCTTTGTACATGATTTTTTGATTTTTTTTATGTTGTTCCAATAAAATTCTGTTAGTTTATACCGCTATGGCATATAGCTTCATCCTTTTTTTGATTTGTGCTTGATCTTTGAAGCTGCCTTTAAGCATTCATTCTTTTAGGATTGTCTTGGTTTCACAGACTTGGCCTTATCTTGGATCGCATCATACCTAACAGACCGGACATTCTGCGTCTCCCACTCACATACCACCTCCTCACTGCGCCCCCTACCTGTCGGAGTGCCGCAAGGTTCAGTCCAAGGGCCCCTGCTCTTCTCCATTTACACCTTCGGCCTCGGAAAGCTCATAGAATCTCACGGCTTTCAGTATCACCTCTATGCTGATGACACACAGATATACATCTCTAGACCAGATATCACCTCCCTACTAACCAGAAACCCACAATGTCTGTCTGCTATCTCATCCTTCTTCTCCACTAGATTTCTAAAGCTTAACATGGACAAAACAGAATTCATCATCTTTCTCCATCTCACTCGACTCTCCCAACGGACCTATCCATTAAAGTAAATGGCTGCCCACTCTCCCCAGTCCAACAAGCTCTCTGCATCGGGGTTATCCTTAACACTGATCTCTCTTTCAAGCCCCATATACAAGCCCATTCCACTTCCTGCCGACTTCAACTCAATATATTTCACGGATCCATACATTCCTCAACGAAGAATCTGCAAAACCCTAGTACATGCCCTCATCATCTCCTGCCTTGACTACTGCAACCTCCTGCTCTGTGGCCTCCCCTCTAACACTCTCGCACCCCTCCAATCTATTCTAAACTCTGCTTCCCGACTAATCCACCTGTCCCCCCGCTATTCCCCACCCTCTCCCCTCTGTCAATCCCTGCACTGGCTCCCCATTACCCAAAGACTCTAGTTCAAAACCCTAAACATGATATACAAAGCCATCCACAACCTGTGTCCTCCGTACATCTGTGACCTCGTCTCCTGGTACTTACCTGCACGCAACCTTTGATCCTCACAAGATCTCCTTCTCTACTCTCCTCTTATCTCCTCTTCCCACAATCGCATGCAAGATTTCTCCCGCGCAACCCCCCTACTCTGGAACTCTCTACCATAACACATCAGACTCTCGCCTACCATGGAAACCTTTAAAAAGAACCTGAAGACCTACCTCTTCCGACAAGCCTACAACCTGCAGTAACCAATGATCCACCAAACCGCTGCATGACCAGCTCTACCCTCACCTACTGTATCCTCACCCATCCCTTGTAGATTGTGAGCCCTCGCGGGCAGGGTCCTCTCTCATCCTGTACCAGTCGTGACTTGTATTTTTTAAGATTACTGTACTTGTATTTATTATGTTTACCCCTCCACACATGTAAAGCGCCATGGAATAAATGGCGCTATAATAATAAATAATAATAATTAAAATATGTTTGGTTGCTGCTGGCTCTCCAGCCAAGTCTTTAGTAACCAGTGAAATACAGGTGCAGCCTTGCGCTCTGGGTCTAGTCAGAGATCATCTACTGTGCATGTCCGTTATGTGGCGTCTTATTGGTGGTCAGACGTTAGCTGCTCTTGTGATGTGGCAGCTCTGGATTGACCCACGAGCGATGCCTCAACCGATTGGGCGTGAGTGTTTGGGGTGGAGCCTAGCGCATAAAAGGCTCTCGGGCGCATGCGGGCGCCAATGTAATTTATGTTTGGTGTGTGTGGGTGGATACTCCACCACTCTCTGTTTGTTTGTGTGTGTCAGTCTATGCTCTAAGACTGTACACGTGGGCAGGCAGTACACTTAAGCGGGTCCGTACTCATGGCTCTACACTTGAGTCTCTAGTTTGCTACATGCTTATGGTGCCGGTCAGGCACAGGTTCGGTAGTGTCAGGACTGGGGTAATTAGCCGCTTGGCTTTGCATCTGTTTCATTCATGTGTGCGGTTAGCACAGTTCAGTCACAGAGCAAGCTCAACCCTTATGCTATATTCCTCTATGACGGCAACAGGGTATTGTACCTAGCGTCTTAAGAGTGCTTTCTATCGGCTCAGTATCTGCTTCATTCGGTGTGCGGTTAGCACAGTTTAGTGGCAGAGCTAGCTCATTTCACGTGCTAACCCCACTGTGACATTAACAGAGTATAGCGCTCAGCATCCTTAACCCCTCTCTGCCATCAGATGTACTATTCCGTCCATGTGACCCTGGACCTAATTCCCATGGACGGAATAGTACGTCATGGGCGATCAGCTGCGCTCCCGGGGGGAGCGCAGCTGATCGCCGCCGGGTGTCAGCTGATTATCACAGCTGACACCCGTGACTGTGTGTCAGGAGCGGTCACGGACCGCTCCCGGCACATTAACCCTTGGCACACCGCGATCAAACATGATCGCGGTGTACCCGGGGCACAGGGGAGGATCGCGCAGGCAGGGGGCTCCCTGCGCGCTCCCCTGAGACCCTCAGAGCAGTGCGATGTGTCGCGCTGTTCCGAGGGTCCGTCCTCCCTCCAGGTCCCCGGATCCAAGATGGCGCCGGGGTCCTGCAGGGAGGCGGCTTCCTCAGTGCCTGCTGAGAGCAGGCGCTGGGGAAGCCTGCAGCGATGCCAGAGCGATCGCTGGTGTGACAGAGTGCTGTGCACACTGTCACACCAGCGATATGCTAAAATACTGTGATGTCCCACCCTGGGACAAAGTAAAAAAGTAAAAAAAGTAAAAATAAAAAGTGTAAAAAAAAATCATAAAAAAAAAAAAAATATTCCCCAATAAATTCATTTTTTCCTGTAAATAAAAAAAACAAAACAATAAAAGTACACATATTTGGTATCGCCGCGTCCGTAACGACCCCCCCTATAAAAGTGTCCCACTAGTTAACCCCTTTAGTGAACCCCTTAAAAAAAAAAAAAAAAAAAACGAAGCAAAAAATCAATGCTTTATCATCATACCGCCGAACAAAAAGTGAAATAACACGCGATAAAAAAGACCGATATAAATAAACATGGTACCACTGAAAACGTCATCTTGTCCCGCAAAAAACGAGCTGTCACACAGCATCATGAGCGAAAAAATAAAAAAGTTATAGCTCGCAGAATAAAGCGATGCAAAAATAATGATTTTTTATATAAAATTGTTTTCATTCTATAAAAGCGCCAAAACCTAAAAAAATGATATAAATAAGGTATCGCCATAATCGTACTGACCCGAAGAATAAAACTGCTTTATCAATTTTACCACACGCGGAACGGTATAAACGCCTCCCCCAAAAGAAATTCATGAATTGCTGATTTTTGTTCATTCTAACCTCCCAAAAATCGAAAGAAGAAGCGATCAAAAAATGTCACGTGCTCATAAATGGTACAAATAAAAACGTCAACTCGTCCCGCAAAAAATAAGACCTCACATGACTCTGTGGGCCAAAATATGCAAAAAATTATAGCTCTCAAAATGTGGTGATGCAAAAAACTATTTTTTGTAATATAAAGCGTCTTTTAGCGTGACAGCTGCCAATCACAAAAACCCGCTATAAATAGTAAATCAAACCCCCTTTATCACCCCCTTAGTTAGGGAAAAATAATAAAATTAAAAAAATGTATTTATTTCCATTTTCCGTTAGGGTTAGGGTTGCGGCTAAAGTTAGGGTTAGGGTTGGCGCTAACGTTAGTATTAGGGTTAGGGTTGGCGCTAACGTTAGGATTAGGGTTGGGATTAGGGTTATGGGTGTGTTAGGGTTAGGTTTGTGGTTAGGGTTGGGACTAGGGTTATTGGTGTTTGGGGTTAGGGTTGGAGTTAGAATTGGGGGGTTTCTGCTGTTTAGGCACATCAGGGGCTCTCGAAATGTGACATGGCGTCTGATCTCAATTCCAGCCAATTCTGCGTTGAAAAAGTCAAATGGTGCTCCTTCACTTCTGAGCTCTGCCATGCGCCCAAACAGTAGTTTACCCCACATATGGGGTATCAGCATACTCTGGACCCCAAGAGTTATTGTGCAATTTGGCCTATTTCTCCTGTTACCCTTGGGAAAATAAAAAACTGGGGGCGACAAAATCATTTTTGTAAAAAAAAAAATGATTTTTTTGTTTTTACGGCTGTATGTTATAAAACTTCTGTGAAGTACTTGGGGCTTCATAGCGCTCACCACACTTCTAGATAAGTTCCTTGTGGGGTCTATTTTCCAAAATGGGGTCACTTGTGGGGGGTTTCCACTGTTTAGGCGCATCAGGGGTTCTCCAAATGCGACATGACGCCCCCAGACCATTCCATCAAAGTCTGCAATCCAAAACATCACTACTTCCCTTCCGAGCCCCGACGTGCGCCCATACAGTAGTTTACTCCCACATATTGGGTATCAGCATACTCAGGACAAATTGGACAACAACTTTTGGGGTACAATTTCTCCTGTTACCCTTGTGAAAATAAAATATTGGGGGCGAAAAAATCATTTTTGTAAAAAAAAAAAGGATTTTTTATTTTTACGGCTGTACGTTATAAACTTCTGTGAAGCACTTCGGGGTTCAAAGTGCTCACCACACATCTAGATAAGTTCCTTGTGGGGTCTATTTTCCAAAATGGGGTCAATTGTGGGGGGTTTCCACTGTTTAGGCGCATCAGGGGCTCTCCAAATGCGACATGACTCCCCCAGACCATTCCATCAAAGTCTGCAATCCAAAACGTCACTACTTCCCTTCCGAGCCCCGACGTGCGCCACTACAGTAGTTTACTCCCACATATTGGGTATCAGCATACTCAGGACAAATTGGACAACAACTTTTGGGGTCCAATTTCTCCTGTTACCCTTGTGAAAATAAAATATTGGGGGCGAAAAAAATCATTTTTGTAAAAAAAAAAAAAAAAATTTTATTTTACGGCTGTACGTTATAAACTTCTGTGAAGCACTTCGGGTTCAAAGTGCTCACCACACATCTAGATAAGTTCCTTGAGGGGTCTAGTTTCCAAAATGGTGTCATTTGTGGGGGGTTTCCACTGTTTAGGCAGATCAGAAGCTCTCCAAACACGACATGGCATCCAGCCAATTCTGCGTTGAAAAAGTCAAACGGCGCTCCTTCCCTTCCAAACTCTGCCATGCACCCAAACAGTGGTTTACCCCCACATATGGGGTATCAGCGCACTCAGGACAAATTGCACAATAACTTTTGGAGTCTTGTTTCCCTTGGGAAAATAAAAATTGGGGTGAAAAGATCAATTTTGTGGAAAAAATATAATTTTTTAATTTTACGGCTCTACGTTATAAACTTGTGTGAAGCACTTGGGGGTTCAAATTGCTCACCAAAGATCTAGATAAGTTCCTTAGGGGGTCTAGTTTCCCAAATGGGGTCACTTGTGGGGGGTTTCCACTGTTTAGGCACATCAGGGGCTCTCCAAATGCAACATGGCGTCCAATCTCAATTCCAGCCAATTTTGGTTGGAAAAAGTCAAATAGTGCTCCTTCCATTCCGAGCTCTGCCATGCGCCCAAACAGTGGTTCCCCCCCACATATGGGGTATCAGCGTACTCAGGACAAATTGGACAACAAATTTTGTGGTCCAATTTCTCCTGTTACCTATGGGAAAATAAAAAATTAGTGACTAAGAGATAATTTTTGTGGGAAAAAAATAGGATTTTTTATTTTCATGCCCGGGCATTATAAACTTGTGTGAAGCACTTGGGGGTTCAAAGTGCTCACCAAAGATCTAGATAAGTTCCTTAGGGGGTCTAGCTTCCAAAATTGGGTCACTTGTGGGGGGTTTCCACTGTTTAGGCTCATCTGGGGCACTACAAACGGAACATGACCCCCATCAATGTTTGCATTCCAAAACGTTACTGCTTCCTTTCCAAGCCCTGCCGTGCGCCCAAACAGTTTCCCCCCCCACATATGGGGTATCAGCGTACTCAGGACAAATTGGACAACAAGTTTTGGGGTCCAATTTCCTTGGGAAAAATCAAAAATTTGGGACTAAAAAATCATTTTTGTGGAAAATTGTTTTTTTTTTTTTCACACCCAGGCATTATAAACTTTTGTGAAACACTTTGGGGTTCAAAGTGCTCACAACAGATCTAGATAAGTTCCTTAGGGGGTCTAGTTTCCAAAATGGTGTCACTTGTGGGGGTTTCCACTGTTTAGGCGTATCAGGGGCTCTCCAAACACGACATGGCGTCCAATCTCAACTCCAGCCAATTTTAGTTTGAAAAAGTCAAACGGCGCTCCTTCCCTTACGAGCTCTGCCGTGTGCCCAAACAGTGGTTTTCCCCCACATATGGGGTATTGGCGTACTCAGGATAAATTGCACAACAACTTTATCTGTCCATTTTCTCCTTTTACCCTTGTGAAAATAAAAAAAGTTTGTAAAAGATCATTTTTGTGGCTAAAAAGTTAAATATTAATTTTTTCCATCCACGTTGCTTCAGCTCCTGTGAAGCACCTGAAGGGTTAATAAACTTCTTGAATGTAGTTTTGAGTACCTTGAGGGGTGCAGTTTTTATAATGGTGTCACTTTTGGGTATTTTCTGCCATATAGACCCGTCAAAGTGACTTCAAATGTGAGGTGGTCCCTAAAAAAATGGCTTTGTAAATTTTGTTGTAAAAATGAGAAATCACTGGTCAACTTTTAACCCTTCTAATTTCCTAACAAAGAAAAATTTTGGTTCCAAAATTGTGCTGATGTAAAGTAGACATGTGGGAAATGTTATTTCTTAACTATTTTGTGTGACATATTTCTCTGTTTTAAGGGAAAAAAAATTCAAAGTTTGAAAATTGCAAAATTTTTAAAATTTTCGCCATATTTGCGTTTTTTTCAAAAATAAACGCAAGGTATATCGAATAAATTTTACCACTAACATGAAGTACAATATGTCACGAGAAAACAATCTCAGAATCGCGAAGATCCGTTGAAGCGTTCCAGAGTTATAACCTCATAAAGAGACAGTGGTCAGAATTGTAAAAATTGGCCCGGTCATTAACGTGCAAACCACCCTTGGGGGTGAAGGGGTTAAAGCGTACCTCACTTAGTTTTTACTATAATAACTAACACAAACAACAAATAACATATCTTGGTTATAAGTTTTATATATGTTGTCCATACACCACTGTATGAACTATATATAATATATATATATATTATATATATATTGTGACAGTGTCACTGGTTTTATATGTGAGGGGAGGTATGTGTCACACAGGATGCTCTCCTGTGTGAACTAAAACCTACTTTATTTATCTGCCAGCATGTTATATGCTGGTAGGTTTACTCTGTTAAAGGAGGTGCGGTTTTATGGGAATGTCAAAGAGGGCGGGAGGCATTCCCCCTACCTCCCCTCAGGGTGTGGCTGAGCAATGTATAAAAGCTCAGTCCTGTTTTTTTTTCTCTGGTGTGGTCTGGAGAGGCAAGTCTCCAGACAGGATAGTGGAAGCTGCAGAGCTTGCCACAAGGACTTTAACAGTGCAGTTTATGCTACCGAGAGCGGGCGGAACCCACTCATCTATGGACTGAGATATTGTTTTTTTTTATGCTTTTCCCGTTTAACCCAGAAGGGTCATGTTTACTTTTCCTGCGAAACCTGCATGAGTTTATGGCTGATAATAAACCAGCAGAAAGAAAACCCAGAGAACGTGTGTCCTGAGTCTACCTTCAGGAGAGCCGAGCGAGTCGTCTTGCCACAGTTGGTGTGAGAGTGCGTTCAGGATTCCAGGAACACGTGTACCTGCCACAAAGACCGGTGGATGTCCTGGGTGAAGGCTGCCAGACAGCTAGAGAAGTCCGGCAGCATGGAGGAGCTCGTTAAGCACCTGGTCCAGGCCCAGCAGAGCATACAGCAGCAACACCTACAGAGCCAGCAGAGCATGCAGCAGCAGCACCAGGAGACGACCAAACTGTTGTTTCAGCAGATCCAGTTGCAGCAAAAGTCGCAGCAGCAGCACCAGCAGGAGGCGCAACAACAGATACAGCTTTTGGCGGACGCCATCCAGAGCCAGGCGGCCACCCCAACCCCAGGGCCGACTGATGATTCTCACGTCAGGAAGGCGGTAAGACGGGCCATGCAGAAGATGACCCCTGGGGATGATGTAGAAGCATTTCTGACTGTTTTTGAGAGGGTGGCTGATCGGGAGAGACTTCCACCAGCACAGTGGGCAGAGGTTCTGGCGCCATATTTATCGGGTGAACCACAAAAGTGTATTTTGACTTGGCGCTGCAAGATGCTAAGGAGTATCCCAAACTAAAGACAGAGATCTTAGCACGTCTGGGAGTAAATATGGCAGTAAGAGCCCAGCGAGTTCATCACTGGGCGTATGCTAGCAACAAACCCCCTCGTTCGCAGATGTTTGACCTACTGCATCTTGTTCAGAAGTGGCTACAACCGGACTCCTCCACTCCGGCCCAGATGGTTGAGCGGGTGGTGATTGACAGATTCATGCATTCCCTCCCCAAGTCAGTACAGACCTGGGTTGCCCAGGGTGATCCCCAGAACGCAGATGACTTTATCGGCCTGGTAGAGAGGTACCAGGTAGTTAAGAGATCTCTTGGGAAACCGGATGCAGTCATTTCTCCCTACTGGGATACCCAAAAGGGGGTGGGTTCACCACGGAAGGGGTCTAGAGCCACCACTGGGGGGCGTCCCACTCCTATTGAAGGTGCCTTTAGAACAGTTGGGAAAGACATAGTTTGCTGGCGATGTCACAACCTTGGACATGTAGCCGCCAGGTGTCAAATATCCCCTGAGCCCATGGACTGCAGCCTAGGCCGACGGGTCTCATATTATGCCTATCCAGCCTGTAGCGTGGACTGTCAACCCGGCGAGGGACAGCAGGCGTGTGCAGTATCCATTAATGGAATAAAAGTGCTTGGACTGTTGGACTCCGGGAGTCTGGTGACCTTGATCAGAGCATCCCTTCCCCACCAGTTGATCCCTTCCAAAACCCTGGGTGTTCGGTGCATCCATGGTGACGCCAAGGACTATCCCGTGGCCACAGTAACAGTAGGGACAGACTGTGGTGCCCAGTCCCATGAAGTTGGGGTGGTAAAGGACCTGATACATCCCGTCATATTGGGCCGTGATTTTTCCTTATTCTGGGACTTGTGGGGGAAGGGAACTGGACTAAGTAGCATGGCGAAAAGCGAGATCCTTGAAGAAGAACCCCCGACAGAGTCTCAGAGAGAGGAGTTCCCACTGTGAGTCCTTGTCGGTGATGAGGGTGAGACGGTGACCGAGGAGGCCGACCTACCTGCGTTAGATATGTCCAGAGAGAACTTTGGGACTGCTCAAGTTCGAGACCTGACCTTAAAAGGGGCGTTCGACCAGGTTACTGTATGTAATGGGGTTGCCCAAGAGCCGGGGGCCGACACTAGATTCCCCACTTTGCAGTACAGGGGGAGTTGCTATATCGGGTGGCCAAACTGAGGGGCGGTGAGATAGTGGAACAGCTGTTAGTGCCGGGGCCATACAGACGGCGGGTGCTAGACATGGCCCATTCACATGTTCTGGGGGGACACCTAGGGGTCGAGAAAACTCAGGAGAGGATACTGAGGAGGTTTTATTGGCCAGGATGTTATCGAGAAATTCAAAACTTTTGTAGGTCCTGCCCCACCTGCCAAATAACCGCTCCCTCCTCCCACTTGCGTAGCCCCTTAGTTCCACTACCTGTGATAGAGGTTCCCTTTGAGAGGATTGCCATGGACCTCGTGGGCCCCATAGTCAAATCAGCTCGGGGACAGCAATATATCCTGGTCGGCATGGACTATGCGACTCGGTATCCAGAAGCGGTTCCCCTAAGGAACATGTCCAGTAAAAGTATAGCCCGAGAGTTGGTCCATATTTTTGCTCGGACAGGTCTACCAAAAGAGATCCTAACAGACCAAGGAACCCCCTTCATGAGCAAGGTGATGAAGGAGCTTTGCAGAGTCCTTCAGATAACTCAGCTGCGGACCTCGGTTTATCATCCACAAACGGACGGCCTAGTGGAACGCTTCAACAAGACCTTAAAGGCGATGCTCAAGAAGGTCGTTGAAAAGGATGGGAGAGACTGGGACTACCTGCTCCCATTTCTGCTTTTCTCGGTCAGAGAAGTTCCTCAAGCCTCCACTGGCTTCTCTCCATTTGAGCTCCTATATGGGCGGCATCCAAGAGGTCTCCTAGACATCGCCAAGGAAACTTGGGAGGCTGAAGTCACGCCACACCGGAGCATCATCGAACATGTCGCCCAGTTACAGGAGAGAATGTCAAAGGTGATGCCCATCGTAAAGGAACATCTCCTCCAGGCACAGGAAGCCCAGGCGAGGGTCTATAACCGGTCGGCGAGACTAAGACAGTTCCAGCCCGGAGACCGTGTTTTGGTGCTGATCCCTACCGTCGAGAGCAAGTTCCTCGCCAAATGGCAAGGTCCATACGAGGTGGTGGAGAAAGTCAGCCAGGTTAATTATAAAGTCCACCAGCCTGGCCGAAGGAAGGCACATCAAATATATCATGTAAACTTGCTCAAGCCGTGGCGGGACCGTGAACCTTTGGAAACTCCTTGCCTGGGAGCCGCACCAGAAGACAAGGAACCTTGGGAGGAGGTCACGATTGCAGAGACTCTATCACCGGCCCAGAAGCAACAGTGTCGAGAATTACTACAGCAGAATCGGGAGCTGTTCTCAGAGTTGCCAGGGCATACACAAGTGGTAGAGCATGACGTGCTGACAGAACCGCATGTACGAGTGAATTTGAAGCCATATCGGATTCCGGAAGCACGCCGGGAGGTGATCTCGGCTGAGGTGAAGAGGATGTTAGACCTCGGGGTAATAGAGGAGTCAAAGAGTGGGTGGTCGAGCCCAATCGTCCTCGTGCCGAAACCCAATGGAGAGTGGAGGTTTTGTAATGACTACCGTCGGCTAAATGAGGTATCCAAGTGTGACGCGTACCCGATGCCCCGCATCGACGAACTCATCGAGAGGCTTGGACCGGCGAGGTACATCACCACTCTTGACCTGACGAAGGGCTACTGGCAGATCCCCATGTCCCAGATGGCTAAAGAGAAGACGGCTTTCTCAACACCTGATGGCTGTTTTCAATACAAGCGGATGCCGTTCGGACTACAGGGGGCCCCAGCCACTTTCCAGAGGGCTATGGATCGGATCCTAGCCCCACATAAGAAGTATGCTGCAGCCTACCTCGACGACATTGTGGTCTTTAGCCCAGACTGGGCTAGTCACCTACCTAAATTACAGGCCGTTTTGGACGCGCTAAGGAAAGCAGGATTTACCATAAATCTGAAGAAGTGTGCCATCGGAAAAGAGTAGGCCAAGTACCTGGGCTATGTTGTTGGGAGAGGCGAAATAAAGCCGCAGATCAAGAAAGTGGAGGCAATTCAAACCACGATTGCTGCCCCACTAACGGATCTTCTAAAAGGCACCAAATCAACCATGGTGAAATGGACGGAAGAAACGGAGACCGCGTTTCAAAAGCTGAAGCTAACACTGTGCAAACAGCCTGTCCTGGTCGCGCCAGACTTTAAGAAAGAATTTGTGGTCCAGACTGACGCATCAGAGGTTGGTCTAGGGGCCGTACTCTCCCAAGAAATAAATGGGGAAGAACATCCCATTCTCTATCTAAGCCGAAAGCTATCCTCCTGCGAGAAGAACTACGCCATAGTAGAGAAAGAGTGTTTAGCCATAAAATGGGCCGTGGATACACTGAAATATTACCTACTAGGTCGGAAGTTTAAATTAGTATCAGACCATGCCCCATTGAGGTGGTTGAGGGAAAAGAGGGGAAAAAATGCTAGGGTAACTAGATGGTTCCTAGAGCTTCAAAAATTTAACTTTCACGTGGAGCATAGGCCAGGGAAGTTACATGTGAATGCAGATGCCCTCTCTAGGATTCCCTGTCTGGTGTCAGAAGTTGCCCAAACCCCCGGCTTTGGGCAGAGGGGGGGAATATGTGACAGTGTCACTGGTTTTATATGTGAGGGGAGGTATGTGTCACACAGGATGCTCTCCTGTGTGAACTAAAACCTACTTTATTTATCTGCCAGCATGTTATATGCTGGTAGGTTTACTCTGTTAAAGGAGGTGCGGTTTTATGGGAATGTCAAAGAGGGCGGGAGGCATTCCCCCTACCTCCCTCAGGGTGTGGCTGAGCAATGTATAAAAGCTCAGTCCTGTTTTTTTTTCTCTGGTGTGGTCTGGAGAGGCAAGTCTCCAGACAGGATAGTGGAAGCTGCAGAGCTTGCCACAAGGACTTTAACAGTGCAGTTTATGCTACCGAGAGCAGGCGGAACCCACTCATCTATGGACTGAGATATTGTTTGTTTTTTTATGCTTTTCCCGTTTAACCCAGAAGGGTCATGTTTACTTTTCCTGCGAAACCTGCATGAGTTTATGGCTGATAATAAACCAGCAGAAAGAAAACCCAGAGAACGTGTGTCCTGAGTCTACCTTCAGGAGAGCCGAGCGAGTCGTCTTGCCACAATATATACAGTACAGACCAAAAGTTTGGACACACCTTCTCATTCAAAGGTTTTTCTGTATTTTCATGACTATGAAAATTGTAGAATCACACTGAAGGCATCAAAACTATGAATTAACACATGTGGAATTATACATTACACTTTACAAAAAAGTGTGAAACAACTGAAAATATGTCTTATATTCTAGGTTCTTCAAAGTAGCCACCTTTTGCTTTGATTACTGCTTTGCACGCAGAAAAGGTGAACGGATGGACTCTACATGCCTGGTTCCCACCGTGAAGCATGGAGGAGGTGGTGTGATGGTGTGGGGGTGCTTTGCTGGTGACACTGCTGGGGATTTATTCAAAATTGAAGGCATAGTGAACCAGAATGGCTACTACAGCATCTTGCAGCAGCATGCTATTCCATCCGGTTGGCGTTTAGTTGGACCATCATTTATTTTTCAACAGGACAATTACCCCAAACACACCTCCAGGCTGTGTAAGGGCTATCTGACCAAGAAGGAGAGTGTTGGGGTGCTACGCCAGATGACCTGGCCTCCACAGTCACCAGACCTGAACCCAATCAAGATGGTTTGGGGTGAGCTGGACTGTTCACTGCTTCAATTTTGAATAAATCCCCAACAGTGTCACCAGCAAAGCACCCCCACACCATCACACCACCTCCTCCATGCTTCACGGTGGGAACCAGGCATGTAGAGTCCATCCGTTCACTTTTTCTGCGTGCAAAGCAGTAATCAAAGCAAAAGGTGGCTACTTTGAAGAACCTAGAATATAAGACATATTTTCAGTTGTTTCACACTTTTTTGTAAAGTGTAATGTATAATTCCACATGTGTTAATTCATAGTTTTGATGCCTTCAGTGCCTTCAGTGTGATTCTACAATTTTCATAGTCATTAAAATACAGAAGAATCTTTGAATGAGAAGGTGTGTCCAAACTTTTGGTCTGTACTGTATATAATTCTTTTTGTGCTCTGAGAGGGATACGCCTTGAATTGTATGATGTTGCGATTATGCCATATGTCTAGATGTAATCTCATCTTCATCTGGTTCCTTTTGGGGAAACATGTATTTTATTTCTAATGTGTGTACGCCGCCGGGCTGCTATTAACCGCGCGTGCATATCACTTTCACATCAGCGGATCCTATGTGGATCTGCTTACAGCTGGTAACAGCGCATGCGCTCTGCATCATTTGTCTATTATGGACATTGCGCTTGGGTTATACACGTCATGAATGGCGGTAATTTATGCTCATGCCTGAGCGTTTTCTCACTAATGGCTCCAATACTTGTTTTCAGGGAGTGTTTCTCTGCATGGTAATTGTTCTCAGGTGATCAGGCCCCGAATCCACCAATCCTGATTGTGTCTACACACTGGTATGTCCTCCATATGTATATATAAACTGGCTCACCGCCTCTTGAACTTACTTCCCCTGATGAAGCTGCTCTTTTAGCGGCGATATGCATGGGGACTTTTTACCCACCCCCCTACTTTTTTCTCTTATAGGACTCTTTATTCATGTGGCTTCACACAGAAGTCCCTTTGTGCCCGGTTGGTGACGGGGTTACCCTGCGGTGAATATATTTGATTCTTATGGGTATTTAACCCTTATTTACCACGCCCTTTTCTCTGCAGGAACCTGTTCCAGGTATTAGGTGGTATATCATAACAGCTCTATTTGGGCTCAGACTGTGAGATTTCTCAGGTTTTTCCTGTGTCCATTTCTTACCCTGCTACTTCTGGGCATTTATCTGAGTCTTATCTTATGAGTCAGCTTTAGTTGCCATTTTTTACATGTGCACACTACTGGGGACATGGCTACCTAACATGCACTTTGAATATTAATATATGCATTTATCCTCTGTTCCCTATTAACCCATTCACTCGTTTGCTAATTATCTTGGTGTGTGATGCACGTGTCGTAGGCATGGTTTACTGTATACCATATATCACCTTTTGAATATTTCTGCATTTCTTGCGATTATTGTTGTGACTGGCTGGCCCATATTTATCCACGGTATGAGCACTACGGACCTATTTAGTCCGATTTTTCTAAGGGGGTGTGGGTTATTCGGTTGTGTGTTTGTATTTTAAATGTTTTTAAGATTCTCATGTTCAAGGTGAAATAAAAGCTACTTTTTTACTTCTCATTCTGTGGATGTGCATATCATTATTAGTCTAGTCTTTTTTCTCCTTTTTGCTTCAGTTGCGTTACAGACTAGGTATTGCACTCCATCTCAATATTTAGGTATTACTGACTGCGGTGCACCCTTTTTTTCTTTTCTTCTCATCAGCTGTGGATTTTATCGCAGTGACAGCACAAGCAGCCAGCTAAGCCGCTACTATGGTTTCTGCTGCGACACCTGTCCCACCGTTTTCTAATTACTCTCTGCCCGATAAGTTCTCGGGGAATAGCAAGGTTTGCAGGGGCTTCGTGAATCAGTTCTCTATTCAGCTGGAGCTACTGGCCTCATGATTCCCATCTGAGCGGGCCAAGGTGGGATTTGTGGTGTCCCTTTTGACGGACAGGGTGTTGGAGTGGGCTTCGCCGTTATGGGAGTGTAATGACCAGGTGCTTCAGGACGTCTGTCGCTTTCTGGGTGCTCTGAGTCAGGTCTTTTTTGGGACCTCAGATTACCCACGATGCTGCCCTCCAACTCCTGGCGTTAACCCAGGGCTCTTCCATGGCCAGTCAGTTTGCTATCCGGTTCTGGACTTTAACCTCCGAGCTGGAATGGTCAGATTAGGTCCTGATCCCTGTATTTTTGAGGGGCTTTGCTGACCATGCAAAGGATGCTTTGGCCACTAAGGAGCTTCCTATTACTCTGGAGGACTTAATATCTGTGTCCACTCGCATCGATCTTTGACACGCTGAGCGAGGATTAGAGCGAGCCCATTGTAGACAAAGGATTCGGTTAGCCCCAAACTTTGCTAATCCTTTGAAATCTCCAGCTCTGTCGAGCGATCAAGTGGAGCCCATGGAGGTCTCTGGGCGGAATCTAACTCCCGTTCCGCACATTCACAACCGACCTGCTTCGTCTGTGGGCAGGCTGGCCATTACACCAATAGGTGTCCTAAGCGTGAGGGAAAATGACAGCGTCTAGTGGCTATTGGAGGAGGCTCATTAGACTTGTCCTCCAAGTTAACCTTTAAGATCTCCCTGTCTTATGGGTCGACTACCCTCACTACAGAGGCTTGCGTGGATTCCGGGGCTAAGGGCAATTTTTTGTCTTCCACCTTCGTCAAAAGGCATGCAATTCCCTTAGCGATGCTCCTAAAGCCACTCACCATCCTCGTGGTTAATGTGTCCATTCTTCCTAATCAAATTACTCATCACACTATACCTCTTAACCTCATAATGTCTCCTAGACATCAGGAGTTAATCTCTTTTCTTGTCATCTCTGAGAGCATGGATGAGGTACTTCTGGGCATACCTTGGTTGCGTCGTCATTCACCTCATATTGAATGAGCAACAGGGAGCATACAGGGATGGAGTAGCTCATGTGAGGGACAATGTCTTAGGGCCCAAGCTCTGATTGGGTTGTCGGAGGTTACAACTGACCTAACCCACCTACCCAGGCACTACTGGCAGTATGCAGACGTATTCTCCAAAAAGGCCATGGAGACTCTTCCTTCTCATCGCCCCTATGATTGCCCTATAGACCTCATTCCGGGGGCAGAGCCCCCTCGCGGGCGTGTCTACCCTCTATCTCTCAACAGGGTATTGTACCTAGCATCTTAAAGGCCTGTGCACACGTTGCGGATTCCTAGCGGTTGTGCCGCGGCAAAACCGCGTACACAATGCAACTCATTATGGCCTATGGGATTCTGCAATGCTGTGCACATGCTGCGGGTTTTTCCGCGGCGGAATCGCATCGCGGAAGAATCCGCAGCATGCTCATTCTTTTTTGCGGAACCGCGGCAATTCCGCCACCATAGGAATGCATTGAACCGATTACTTTCCGCATGTGGCTGTGCCCACCATGCGCAAAGTAAGCAGGTCCATGTACGGATGGTACCCAGGGCCTGGAGGAGAGGAGCCTCTCCTCCAGGCCCTGGGTACCATATCCATGTAAAAACAATAATTAAAATAAAAAATAATGATATTCTCACCTTCCGGCGGCCCCTGCAGCTTTCCCGCCTCTCAGCGACGCTCCCGGCCAATCCCGTTCCCAGTAATGCATTGCGAGAATCACCCCAGATGACGTAGCAGTCTCGCGTGATGATACGTCATCGGGGTGATTGTCGCAAAGGACGCCTGGGAATGGGATTGGCCGGGAGCGTCGCTGAGAGGCGAGAAGGCTGCGGGGGCTGCCGGAAGGTGAGAATATCATTATTTTTTAGTTTTTTTATTATTTTTACATTAGATCTTTTTACTATTGATGCGACATATGCGGCATCAATAGTAAAAAGTTGGTCACACTTGTCAAACACTTGTTTGACTCGTGTGACCAACCTGTCAGATCGCTTGTTAAACGCTAGCATTCTGCAAGCTAATTACGCTTGCAAAACGCTAGTTTTTAGCGGGAATACGCATACCTATAATATGCGTATTTCCCGCGGCAGGAAGGTGTGGAATTGCCGCGGAAATTTCCATGGCAATTCCGCAACGTGAGTACATAGCCTAGGAGTGCTTTCTGTCAGCTCAGCATCTGCTTCATTCGGTGTGCGGTTAGCACCTCTTAGTGGCAGAGCTAGCTCATTTCACGTTCTAATTCCCATGTGATGTTAACAGGGTATAGTGCTCAGCATCCTTAAAGTGTACCTCTCTGTGAAGTAACAGAGCTCATTGATTTGCGTTCCATTCACATTGCGTGGCGTTAACACAGTATGCTTAAGGTACGCTTACTGTTTCGTTCCGTCATTATCCACTAGTAGCAGGTTTCATCTCTGCACGGTGGATCCCAGGTTGCGACTGCACTTTATTATTATATTTTACTAGCTGAAGACCTGATGCTGCCCGGGTATAGTAACTAACTATGGTTAGTTATAACAAATTGTAACGATTATATCTATAAATATAAAGCTGAGTGTAGAGCCCCGCCCACTCAGTTTAGCCACATTCACTATAATATCCCACACAATCCTGTCAGCCAGAGCTACAGGACTACTACCCCTAATATCCCACATCGTCCCGTCAGCCAGAGCCACCGGACTACTACCCCTAATATCCCACATCATCCCATCAGCCAGAGCCACCGGACTACTACCACAAATATCCCACATCATCCCGTCAGCCAGAGCCACCGGACTACTACCCCTAATATCCCACATCATCCCGCCAGCCAGAGCCACCTGACTACTCCCCCTGAAATCCCACATCATCCCATCAGCCAGAGCCACCGGACTACTACCCTAAAATCCCACATCATCCCGTCAGCCTGGGGTCAGAACCACAGCGCTGAGTGGAATGGCCCTAACTTCCATACCGCGGATCCCTTTAAGAGAGGCCTGGGGTCAAAACCAAAGCGCTGGATGGATTTGCCCTGACTTCCATACCAATGATTCCTTTAATAGAAGCCGGGGGTCAGTACCAGAGCATTTGAAGGCAATTGCCCTGACTTCCATACCGGGATCGCTTTAAGAGAGGCCTGATGTCACAACCAAAACGCTGGATGGATTTGCCTTGACTTCCATACCAATGATCCCTTTAATAGAAGCCTGGGGTGAGAATCAGAGCACTGATGGATTTACCCTAACTTCTATACCGGAGATCCCTTTAAGAGAGGCCTGGGGTCAATACCAGAGCATTTGAAGGCAATTGCCCTGACTTCCATACCGGGATTCCTTTAAGAGAGGCCTGGTGTCACAACCAAAACGCTGGATGGATTTGCCTTGACTTCCATACCAATGATCCCTTTAATAGAAGCCTGGGGTGAGAATCAGAGCACTGATGGATTTACCCTAACTTCCATACCAGAGATCCCTTTAAGAGAGGCCTGGGTCAATACCAGAGCATTTGAAGGCAATTGCCCTGACTTCCATACCGGGGATCACTTTAAGAGAGCCTGGGGTCAGAATCAGAGCGCTGAGTGGAATGGCCCTAACTTCCATATCGGGGATCCCTTTAAGAGAGGCCTGGGGTCAGAACCAGAGTGCTTAGTGGAATTGCCCTAACTTCCATACCAATGATCCCTTTAAGAGACCCTGGGGTCAGAACCACAGAGAAGAGTGGAACGGCCCTAACTTTCATACCGGGGATCCCTTTAAGAGAGGCCTGGGGTCAAACCAAAGCGCAGGATGGATTTGCCCTCACTTCCATACCGGAGATCCCTTTAAGAGGGAAGATGTGCCTATGGGATGGATGATGTGTGATGGGGATATGGGCACGGGAGCGGGTGATTCATTTCTGTCCTGTGCTCTTTGCTTCTGTCTGGGGGGCAGACAATGGCTGGAGCTTATGTTCTCGGGGATGCTAGATTTGTCCCACCTGGTCAGTGTAAGCTGAGGTGTTGTTGTGGAGTGAGAAAACTGTTGCTCATAGCAACCAATCACAGCTCAGCTTCTATTAAACAGCTCTGGTGAAATGAAAGATGCTTAGGGATTGGTTGCAAGGAAAACTGTTGCTCATAGCTACTAATTACAGCTCAGCTTCTTTTAAACAGCTCTGTTTAAATGTAAGATACTTCATGATTGGTTGGTGATACACACATACACACATTTAATTTTATATATAAATATTTAGTGCAATCCACCAACCTTAACAGTAGCAATCATAAATATCAACATCAACCCTTTAATAAGCCTTGTCACATGACTTGGAATAAAAGCCAAACCAGACTCTCTGTTTGCAGACACGTGTTTCAGGGTGTTTTCCCCTCTTCAATGCAAAAGTAAGAGATCTGTTTTGGCTGTATGAGAGGCCCCCTGACAGTCTTGTAAATGGTTGCAGTGCAAAATGTTAAAAATTAAAATTTTCTCCTTTGTGCCTATAAACACACAGGGTAAAATAATAACATAGAGACATATCCTATTAAATTCCTAGCAAGGTTAAATAATGTAAAAAAAATACAATTAAAATCATGTTATTGTTATATACAAAAATTTAAAGACAAATTGATATTGGTATGTAGAAAAAACAACTTTGAGGTCTAAGGGTTTATAGTATGTGGGTTATGTCCTTAGACGGATATCCTTTTTGTTATGATATGCTTAACCCCTTAATGACCAAGCCATTTTGTAGGTTAAAGACCAGGCCAATTTTTACAATTCTGACCACTGTCTCTTTATGAGGTTATAACTCTGGAACGCTTCTACGGATCTTGGCGATTCTGAGAATGTTTTCTCGTGACATATTGTACTTCATGATAGTGGTAAAATTTCTTCAATATAACTTGCGTTTTTTTATGAAAAAAATGGAAATATGGCAAAAATTTTGTAAATTTTGCAATTTTCAAACTTTTAATTTTTATGCCATTAAATCAGAGAGATATGTCACAAAAATTAGTTAATAAATAACATTTCCCACATGTCTACTTTACATCAGCACAATTTTGGAACCAAAATTTTTTTTTGTTACGAAGTTATAAGTGTTAAAAGTTGACCAGCAATTTCTCATTTTTCCAACAAAATTTACAAAACCATTTTTTTAGGGACCACCTCACATTTGAAGTGAATTTGAGGGGTCAATATGACAGAAAATACCCAAAAGTGACACCATTCTAAAAACTGCACCCCTCAACGTGTTCAAAGCCACATTCAATAAGTTTATTAACCCTTTAGGTACTTCACAAGAATTGAAGCAATGTGGAAGGAAAAAATGAACATTTAACTTTTTTTCCCAAAATTTTTCTTTCGACACAATTTTTTTAAATTTTGTCAAGGGTATCAGGAGAAAATGAACCACAATATTTGTTGTACAATTTCTCCAGAGTACACCGATATACCATGTGTGGGGGTAAACCACTATTTGGGCGCATGGCAGAGCTCGGAATGGAAGCAGCGCCATTTGACTTTTTTGGCTGGAATTGAGATTGGACGCCATGTCGCATTTGGAGAGTCCCTGTGTGCCTAAACAGTGGAAACCCCCCACAAGTGACCCCATTTTGGAAACTGGACCCCTCAAGGAACTCATCTAAATGTGTTGTGAGAGCTTTTAACCCCCAAGGGCTTCACAGAAGGTTATAACGTAGAGCCGTAAAATTAAAAAATCATATTTTTTCCACAAAAATGATCTTTTCATCCCAATTATTATTTTCCAAAGGATAAAAGGACCCCAAAAGTTATTGGGCAATTAGTACTGAGTACGCTGATACCCCATATGTGGGGGTAAACCACTATTTAGGCGCATGGCAGAGCTCGGAAGGGAAGCAGCGCCATTTGACTTTTTTGGCTGGAATTGAGATTGGACGCCATGTCGCATTTGGAGAGTCCCTGTGTGCCTAAACAGTGGAAACCCCCCACAAGTGACCCCATTTTGGAAACTAGACCCCCCAAGGAACTTATCTAAATGTGTTGTGAGAGCTTTTAACCCCCAAGCGCTTCACAGAAGGTTATAACGTAGAGCAGTAAAATTAAAAAATCATATCTTTTCCACAAAAATGATCTTTCCACCCCCAATTGTTATTTTCCAAAGGGTAACAGGACCCCAAAAGTTATTGTGCAATTTGTCCTGAGTACGCTGATACCCCATATGTGGGGGGAAACCACTATTTTGACGCATGGCAGAGCTCGAAAGGGAAGTAGCGCCTTTTTCAAATGCAGACTTTGATGGAATGGTCTGTGGGTGTCATGTCACGTTTGGATAGCCCCTGATGTGCCTAAACAGTAGAAACCCCCCACAAGTGACTCCATTTTGGAAACTAGACCCCCCAAGGAACTTTTCTAGATGTGTGGTGAGCACTTTGAACCCCCAAGTGCTTCACAGAAGTTTATAACGTAGAGCCGTGAAAATAAAAAAATCATATTTTTTTCCACAAAAATAATCTTTTTGCCCCAAATTTTTATTTTTATAATGGTAACAGGAGAAATAGGACCCCAAAAGCTATTGTGCAATTTGTCCTGAGTACGCTGATATCCCATATGTGGGGGGGAACCACTATTTTGACGCATGGCAGAGATCGGCAGGGAAGGAGCACCGTTTTTAAATGCAGACTTTGATGGAATGGTCTGCGGGTGTCATGTCGCGCTTAGAGAGCCCCTGATGTGCCTAAACAGTAGAAACCCCCCCCAAATGACCCCATTTTGCAAACTAGACCCCCCAAGGAACTTATCTAGATGTGTGGTCAGCACTTTGAACCCCCAAGGGCTTCACAGAAGTTTATAAAGTAGAGCCGTGAAAATAAAAAAAATCATATTTTTTTCCACAAAAATGACCTTTTTGCCCCCAAATTTTTATTTTTCTAAGGGTAACAAGAGAAATAGGACCCCAAAAGCTATTGTGCATTTTGTCCTGAGTACGCTGATACCCCATATGCGGGGGGGAACCACTGTGATCGCCTTACTGCGATCTTTGGGAGGCACAATGAACAAATCTACCAAAGGTGAAGAATTGGTTTTCTTTTTTACGCCGTTCCTT
The DNA here is from genome assembly GCA_033576555.1 of Oophaga sylvatica. Lineage (NCBI taxonomy): Eukaryota > Metazoa > Chordata > Amphibia > Anura > Dendrobatidae > Oophaga > Oophaga sylvatica. The sequence goes on along the minus strand of JARQOD010000001.1, from coordinate 71,919,141 downwards.
GTGCGATATTAGTGATTAGGCGACTTTATTCCTCGGATCGGTGCGATTACAGCGATACCAGATTTACACCCTTTTTTCATGTTTAGCTTCTGTCACACTCTAAAAGATGCTTTTTTTTGGAATAATTTTTTGTAAGAATTTTTTGCATCGCCGTATTTTGAGAGCTATAATTTTTCCATATTTCGGCCGACAGAGTTATCTGTGGGCTTATTTTTTGCGGGACGAGCTGACGTATTTATTGGTACCATATTCGGGCACATAACGTTTTTTGATCGCTTCCTATTCCGATTTTTGTGGAAGCAGAATGAACAAAAACCAGCAATTCAGGAATTGTTTTTTTTTTAATTTTTTTTCCCCCCTTCCGCGTGTGGTAAAATTGATAAAGCAGCTTTATTCTTCGGGTCACTACGATTACAGCGATACCTCATTTATATATTTTTTTTATGTTTTGGCGTTTTTTACACAATAAAGAATTTTATAGAAAAAAATAATTATTTTTGCATCAGTTTATTCCGCGAGCTATAACTTTTTTATTTTTTCGCTGATGATGCTATATAGCGTTTACACGCAGTGGTAGATCAAAGGCATGACGTGCAGAGTCCGTCCTGGTGCCGGAACTGGCACCTTGCCATGACGGACTCTGCACGTCAGTGGACATTAAGGGGTTAAAGGCAATCTGTCACCAGATTTTTGCTACCTCATCTGAGAGCAGCATAAAGTAGGAAAATAGACCCTGATCCCAGCAATGTATCACTTAATTTACTGGGTGCAGCACTTGAGACACAAATCAGAGATTTTATATGTCGCATGTAGCAGAGCTGAGAAAACAAACCCCGCCCATATCCCTAATTAGCAGCTTTCTGTGCACATTGTACGTATATATTGACAGTAAGCTGATAATCAATGCTGGGTGTGTGGTTGAACCAGGAGGTATGCAGACACCTAGTCCTGCAGTGATAATTTCCTGCTGATAAAACACTCATTGCATTGAAACAACAACACACAGCCTTATAAGTGGCACATTGCTGAAATCAATGTCTCGCCCCCCCAGATTACATAGCACAAACCTGCTGACAGATTTCCTTTAAGGATAGGATAAGTCTTTGGACAGGCACTCATATAGTTATGTATTTTTAATATTGGATGTGCTTGGACTCCAACCAACCTAGAAATTCTGACCTATATTATGCAATAACTATTTATTTTAAATAATTTAATAACTCATTTAATACTGAAAATGAAACTGTTGACAGTACTATCTGTAATAAACACAATCATCCTTATATCATCCTTAATTTACTGTAATATCTGGCATATAGCTACATAAATATAGATAATATAATGATATTCATTTTTAATTTAAATTACACTGTATTACTACAAATCAAGTTTAGTGAACTTTTGTTGTGCAAGATATTTGGGTTCAGTGAATATTTAGGAGATTGATGTGACAGAGATAAGTGCAGTATTGTGATTGATGGGTAAATTTGCCACAATGAGGTTAAACTGATTCATACAAATTAATAGAGGTCTTTATAAAAGGGTATTCAATTTACATGTATAATGAGGATATGGCGGGGGCTGATTGATGATAGCATGACATGAATTGCAAAGATGGTCAATAAGAAAATTAGATGTAGGTGAAATTCGTTAATAAAATATTTATCAAATTCAAATTCAAATTCAAATTCAAAGAAGCTTTATTGGCAGGACTAAATACACATTAGTTTTGCCAAAGCAAGTGTACAAAAGGGGGATAGGGATAGGGATGTTGAGTAGGGGCAGGATCCAGGGTGGGGGCTATGGAAGTCCATGGCATAGGGAGGGGTGATGGGGCAGATCCGGGTGGGGGCTATAGAAGTCCATGGCATAGGGAGGGGTGATGGGGGCAGATCCGGGGTGGGGGCTATAGAAGTCCATGGCATATCATAGTTCTCTTTCTCGCAGTCTATGACATTCGCTCACATACCGCGCTGCTATCTCCGCTGCTCTCTCTTCTTCCCCCAGCAAGATATGTGTTTTCTCTTCCTCCTTCATGGTGATGAAATCCGGGAAGAGATGTGAGAGTCTCCTGAAGTGAGTGTCCCTCACTGCTGAGTATTTGGAGCAGTGTAGCAGGAAGTGGGTTTCGTCCTCTATGGCCTCCTGGTCACAGTGTTGGCATAGTCTTTCCTCCCTGGGCTTGTAGCTCTGCCTGTGTCGGCCGGATTCGATGGCCAGACTGTGAGCGCTGAGTCTATACCGGCTCAGGATCTGGCGGTCTCTGGGGTCCGGGAGTTTCTCCAGGTATGGGGCCAGACTGTAGTCTCTCTGTAGACTCCGGTACATGGTCAGTTTCTGGGAGCTGATGATGTCGTTCTTCCAGTCACTGACATACCTCTCCTGGCCTTCGTCTACCATCTTCCTGATTTCGGCTTTTGTCAGGTTGTTGTGATTGGTGTTCTGGTCAGGTTGGGTTTGGGTGAGCTGTTCCAAGGGTCCTAGTTTTTCTGTTTCACCTACGTGTGTCAGGGCTTTATGGTGATGGGAGCTTGGATTGCTCCTAGTAGGTGAGCCCGGAATGACAGTGCCCTCTTTAGAACCTGTAGGTGTAGAGCGAATCTGCCCAGCTCGGCCCGGCAGGCACTGTTGGAGGTGCTCCGATGGACTTGGAGAAGGTGCTTGCAGAATTCCAGGTGGAATATTTCTGTTGGGCTGGAATCCCATCTTGACCAGTCTGGGTAGGTGTGAGGACCCCAGACTTCACTGCCATACAGGAGGATTGGGGCGATGACCGAGTCGAAGATTTTTAACCAGACCCTCACTGGTGGCTTCAGATGGTAAAGTTTCCTTCGGATGCCATAGAAGGTTTTACATGCCTTGTCTTTCAGGGTCTCTATGGCTTGTTTGAAGCTTCCTGACCGGTGAATCTCTAGGCCCAGGTAGGTATATTTGTCTGTTCCTGTAAGGGCGCAGTTGTTGAGGACAAATGAAGGGTGCTGGTTCTAATTTTCTCTTTCTCCTCTGGAACACCATGATGTTTGTTTTCTTTAGGTTGACCGGTAGTGTTGAGCGATAGTGCTCGATATCTAAAAATATCGTATCGAAATTGTATCGCCGATAGCACTAAATATCGTCGATATCCGATTTCGATAGCGGAAGTCCCATGTAAGTCTATGGGAACAAAATATCGCAACAAAAAAACCCTTTCTTACGTTGTAAACACAAAATATACACACATAGAATACATATATATATATATATATATAATATACATGTCATTGTGACATATATATACATATATTTATAGTTTATACACTTCTACATAGTAAAATAGACTCTGATTCAATTGCCGGGTAAAGCCGTGACATACCCCATAGAAGTCGACGGGCTCTGTGCCGAGTACCCCCAAAACCTCTGGCTCTGTGCGACTCAACTTGGGCGTCACAAACAGGATTCTGTAGCTCGCTATAAGCGAGTCCTGTGTGCCTGAATTGAACTGGTTTTGTGCTTGAGAATTGCTAAAATCATCAGAGAATGTATTTGCCATTTTTCCGCCATATCTGCGTCACGACGAGGCACTGGTGAAGAAGAAGGGCGTGCTCTTCATGGGTGTACTGTACACTCACTCAGTGACGCGAAAACGATGGCTCTAAATGGTACTGCAATGTAAGATCGTGCCCCACAGCTCTTCAGTTCCGCCTCCTCATCCTCCTCAGTGTGTGGAAACTAACACGAAGGTCCCGCCTCCCTACAAAAGAGGGGCCCTCTCCAGATGATAATGACACATGTGACTTGGCAGAGATGGCTAATGGACACGAGCAGAAGTGTGAAGGGATGGAGCAGTCAGAGCTCTCCCCCCACGGAAGCGACCCGATCGCCACGGAATCACCGTTGGGCACCCGGCCTGTAAACCCTCCTACGCTGCAAGAAGCGGAGGATACCCTAAGAGGCCTGGCCCGGCACCGGGAGGAGGTCGCCAGGATGGAAGCGAGCTGGCGTGCCCTAAAACTAAACTTGGAGCGGCGCCAATCCCTCTTACCTGAAGTGTCTGTACCGGAAGGTGAGGCACCCGTTCTAGTAGAGGAGTCCTTGCAATGTGATCCGGTTGACGTTGTCGCAGTGGAGGCACCCGTTCCTGCAAAAACCGCAGCACCGTCAGCACCCCAGATCCCGCTGTCTGCCCCCGTCGCTGAGACAGAAGAAGCGACACCCGTCCTCATGGAGGAGGCCGCGCAGGCACCAGAGCACTACCTGCCTGTACCGGAGCCCCGACTGTCATTTGATTTAGAGCCGTCTGCTTCCTCCGCAGGGGAGCGCCGCCAGGACTGGGGGGCGACAGGAGAGCTGCCGCAAACCAGACACTGTAAGCTGCAGTGGAGTGGTGGAGATATGGAGCAGCTGGTGGAGGAGAATTACAACCGGCGTCAGGAGGAAGAGTGGAGACGTTGGGAGCGGGAAGCAGAGCGACAAAGGGAGCAGCGAGAAACCCTAAAACTTCGCCAACGTCACCTGGAGAAGGACCGGGCAGATAAGGACCGGATGAGAAAGGATAAAGGAACCCTGAGTGAGCCGCGGCGTAAGGGTGCAGTACGGAGCTTTAAATTGAAAGGTGGTTGGGGCTTCATCAAGGAGCCTGGACTTTATTTAGAAGTCTTTGTGAACCGGCGGGACGTGGAGGCTCACCTCCCAGAAGGACACCCGGGGAGGGACCTGTTGCCAGGAGACTTGGTGACTTACACCCGACACTGGGGTTACAATGGATGGTACGCCCTAAATGTTACCAGGTGCGACCCCTACTCCCCAGTGTGTCAGGAACCTGTGAGACCCTCGGAGCCTTCAGCCTCCCACATCCAGGCCTCTGCAAAAGTGCCCACCCCACGCCGTAAATCTCCCAAGCCTCCCTCAGTGGTCTCCTCAGCAGCCCCAGCTATGGACATGATAAGTATAGCTGGCCCGTACCCAGCGCCTGTTAGGCCCCTGGGGTTCGTTCAGTCCGGGACATAGGGCTCCAGACCCGGAGGGAGATGAAAGAGGTGGCCACACAGACCCAGATAGCGGGTCACGACTTGACTGTACAGGCCACACGACGTCATCAGGTCCTGGTGGTCCTTGGTGCCTCGGATGTTTGGCAAGCATCAGAAGAGTACCAGGTGGTACCTGGAACACCCCTGCCAAAGAAGTATAAATAACCCGGACAGGGTCCCTGTATGTAAAAAGTTAAATTGTTGATAAATAGTTAAATTGTTTATGTACCCGGACGGGTGAATGTTTATAAAAAAGTTTTTTAATTTAATAAAAAAAAAAAAACACAGTTTTCATTACTTTTATTACAGTCTCATCCTGCGATGCCATCGATCTCCTGTAAAAAAATGAAAAAAAAAAAAAAGTATACCACCTGACCGACGCAGTACATAGTAACGAGTGTCCCACGACGATCCAGCTCTGCTACATCAGAATCCCGGCGCAGCACAGCTGATTACCTGCTTCCCCGGCGGTGACGTCATCGGACTGGTTTACGGCCGGGATTACCCTGCAGTCACTGCAGTTATCGCGAAAAACTGCATGTGACCGCCAGGGAGAAGATAATGGCAGCCATCAAGCAGTCCAGGACGTGACCGCCGGAGATCTTCTGCCAGGAAAGTGCCGCTGACTCCTGACAGACCCGACCGACGGACACTCACAGTGACAGTGACAAATCCGATTCCGGTATTCGATAAGACGAAAATATCGAAACGAATTATCGAAAGCCCGATAGAGCTAATATCGGCCGATAGCCGATATTTGCATTATCGTATCGCTCAACACTATTGACGGTAGTGCCCAGGTGGAGCTGAATTTCTCTAAGATTTTCAGGTTGTCTTGGAGGCCTTTCTCGGTTGGTGACAGAAGCAGCAGGTCATCTGCATACAGCAGGAATTTCACCTGGGTGTCGTGGAGGGTGGGACCTGGTGCTGTGGAAGATTCCAGAGCGGTAGCCAGCTCGTTGATGTAAATGTTGAAGAGCGTTGGACTTAGGCTGCAGCCTTGTCTGACTCCACGGCTCTGCTGGAAATAAGCCGTTCTTTTACCGTTCACACTCACACTGCAGAGGTTCTCGGTGTAGGAGCTTTTGATAACATCGTAGGTCTTTCCTCCTATTCCGCTCTCCAGCAGTTTCAGGAATAAGCCCGGGTGCCACACCGAATCAAAGGCCTTTTTAAAGTCCACGAAACAGGCGTATATCTTCCCGTTCTTTGTATTGTGGACGTGTCTCTGAATGAGGCTGTGCAGGGTATAGATGTGGTCAGTGGTGCGGTGGTTTGGCATGAACCCTGCTTGGCTCTTGCTGAGGACGTTATGTTCGGTGAGAAAACTGAGGATCCTCTTGTTCAGGATGCTGTTGAACAGTTTCCCCAGGTTGCTGCTGACACATATGCCTCTGTAGTTGGCTGGGTCATACCTGTCCCCATTCTTGTGGATGGGTGTGATGAGGCCTTGGTTCCAGGTACGAGGGAAGTAGCCGGCACTTAGCACAATATTGAAGAGTTTAACCATTGCAGCCTGTATTTCTGGTGGGCTGTACTTCAGCATTTCTGGTAGGATTCCATCCAGGCCACCGGCTTTTCTACATCTTATGGAAGAGATTCTCTCTGCTACTTCCTGTAATGTAATAGGTGTATCCACTGGGTTTTGGAAATTTTTTACTTTTTCCTCCATTGCTTTTAGTTTTGCCATTATGTTTTCCTGTTCTTGGTTTAGTTCTTCCTTTGGGATGTCTTTATAGAGGTCTCTGAAGTACTGGAGCCAGATGTTGCCATTTTGGATATGGATGTTGTTTTTCTTGTCTTTTGTGCCCATGTGGTTCCATAGTTCCCAGAAGGAATTGTCTTGAAGAGCATCTTGGAGTTGGTTAAGCTTGGTAGAGATGTAACTCTGCTTCTTCCTCCTGAGGATGGTTTTGTACTGTCTTTGTATGGTTTCATAGGCTTCCCTCAGACCAGGGTGGTTGGGGTCTCTATGTTTCTTGTTTGAGGCTGTTCTCAGGGTCTTCCGTACGGCTTTACATTCTCTGTCAAACCAAAACCGTTGGTCTGTTTTTCTTTTGGTCTCTTGTAGTCAACTTTTTTAAGGTCGGACAGTCTGACCATTGCATAGAATATATTGTTGAGGTCTTTTGTAGCTTGACTCACTCCCTTTGGGTTAGGCTGGTACTCGTGGTTGTAGAAGTGGTGGAGCATCCGCTGTATTTCGGGTCTGCTGAGAGCCTCTTTGTACTTTAGTGCCGACGTTTTGGACCATTTATATGATGGAGGCCGGTTGAAGAGGCCGCTATGCTGTGGCTTTTGAGTGGGTGGTTTCTCTGTAGATTTCAAGTACAGAAGAAGTTGGCTGTGGTCTGACAGGTGCGTTTGTGGGGTGACTATGAAGGCGCTGATATTTGCCCGGCTCATGTCTGTAATGGCATAATCTACTACAGTCCTCCCTACATGGGAGTTTAGTGTATACCTCCCTAAAGAGTCTCCTTTGGTACGTCCATTAAGAATATGAAGTCCTAAACTTCTACATACATTCAGGAGCTTTTTACCACTTTTGTTGACTGTACTGTCATAGCTGTTTCTCTCTGTGTGTACTGAGTCTTGCCGTCATTCTCTGCTCCAAATATGTAGATGTTCCCATCCGTGGTCAGGAAGTCGTTTTCTCTCCCTGTTCTTGCGTTGAGGTCTCCAAAGATGAGAACTTTGCCCAGGGCCGGGATAGTGGGCGGCTTCTCTTTGTAAGATCTCGAAGCTCTCTGGATTGAAGTAGGGGGACTCTGGCGGTGGTATATAGGTGGCGCAGAGGTGGACATCAGACTGAGAGGTGAGGATGGAGCTGCTGATCCTGATCCATATGTGGCTGCTTCCTCTCTTCACCGGTTTGATGTATTGGTGGAGCTCGTCTTTATACCAGATCAGTATTCCTCCTGAGCTCCGGCCCTGTTTGATGTTTTTATTTTTCAGGGCAGGGACAGAGATTTCCCTGTATCCGATGGGCGCCAGGGATTCGTTTTCGGCTCTGGTCCATGTTTCCAGGAGGATCTGGATGTCTATATTTTTCAGTCTTTGTATAAAGTCCGGGTCATTTGTTTTACATCCAAAGTTCGAGGTGTTGAGACCCTGAATATTCCAGCTGCTGATTGTAAGTGAAGTCATTTTTCTATTTATCTTGTGTGTATATACCTTGTAATGAGTATGGCTGTGTAGGACAAACTGGATTTCTGACTGTTTTGTAGGTGTGCTTGGTTCCATCCAGTCACATTAGTTTCCTGCATAGTGCGCTGAGCAGGGTCTTTACCTCATCCGTATCTCTGCTCTGCGTGTATCTGTGTGGGGTCGGTGGACCCCTCCATGGAGGTCTCCTCCTCTGATGGTCTGATTTTGGGTGAAGAGCTTTGTTTCCAGCTTCTGGAGATAGGATTGGGGTTTTCTGTCTTTTTATTGTTAGGGGTCTTTCGGTGTGATGTTGGTCACTGTTGAATCCAGGCCTGGGTCCTCTGTTTAGTACAATGTCTTTCAGCTCTTTGGCCAGGAGGCTGACCCCTTGTTTGTTGAGGTGCTTATTATCATATAGGTGATGGTGGTTTATGGAATGGTGTTGTGCCAGGGTCACGTTTGGGACAGTCTTGACCTTTTCTGTCAGTTCTATATTGATGCTTTGGGTGGTTTGCCTGGATATGTCCTTTGTTGGGAGCAGAGATGACAGAATGATTTTGCTGTCTGGGAATTTTAGTTTTGCCTTCTTTGCTAGTTGGGCCAGTTGTGCTGCGATCTGCTTGTGCTGGTCTGGCAGATTGTTTGTACCTGTGTGTATAATAATATGGTTTGGGTTGGTAAAACGTGGATTATTGATGACCTCTGTCACCTGTTCAATAGTTGCACAGTGGATTTTTCTGACCCGTTTTCCTGGGAATAGCCGTTGTGCATTTAGGTACTTCCCATTTGAGTCCATTATTAGGACGATATCAGGGCTTTGTGGTGTCTGGGATGGGTTAAGTGGCTGATGGTGGGGGTCTGTGATGCTGGCTTTGCTGGTGGTTGGTTCGCTTCTCGCTGGCTCACTTTTCTTGGTTTCAGTATTATTCATATTATAGGTTACTGCTGTGTTGTTGTTTGGGGTCTCCACATTCTGGTCAGTGGAGGCCATGTTTTCTGCACTCTGGTTTGTTTCCATTGCCCCCTGCTGGGTCAGACATTGAGGACTCTGTATTTTGAGTTCTGCTATCTCCTTTCTGAGCCTTTCATTGTCATTTTGTAATTTGCACATTTCCTCTCTTATTTTCTGGAGAGCTGAGTTGAACTCTCATTTCAGCTTATTGATCTCATTTGTTGCTTGGTCATTTGCATTTCTATGTGAGTTTCTTTGAAGTTCTTCCTTAATTTGAGCCAAGTCTCCTTCTAATTGAGATAGATAGTCTCTGATGTTCTCAGGGGAGAGGTGTGAAGTGTTGGGGGTAGGGGCCCTGGAGGTCTTCTCTGTAGATATGTGAGCATTAGAAATGGCCTCTGCAAGTGTCTTTCTAAGGATTTTTGCCTGTTCACTGATTTCAATAAAAAGGTCATCGAACTGCTGCAGATTGTCCTCAGTCCCTTGCATCATGACGGTGCCAGTATTGTACAAAGTTATAGTGAGTGAGTGTGTGTCATCTTCTGCGTTGTTTTTAATTTTAATCTGCCGGCCAGTATTGGTGTTGCACTGAGATATATGTTTATAATGCTTGCAAAGGGCGGTGTGCCAGGCTGAGAGATGGTCTGTGCGGAATACCACGTTGGTTCTCCTTTTTTCTTCATCTTTAGTGTAATCAGAATATAGGGTTTCTGGATTCTCCCTCATTGCTTTTCCTTTGCTGACTTTACTGCTCTTCTGCCCCTGTGGTGTCTCCATATCTGACCCCCTGGTGTGCTGTGTCTCCAGCCATGTGCTTTGCCCATTTACTTCTAAATTTGTGCTTTCCATTTTTGTGGTTATATAGTAATTATAATCCTTATTTCTAAGAAGATAGATTTGTAGGAAGTCTATAGATTGTTTTGGGGTTGCAGAATGGTCCTACCTTTGGATGCTCAGGTCTCTGGATGTCAGATGAATGCTGCCTGTGTGCAGTCTGTCCTCCAAGAGATTCTTGCTTTGTCCTTTAAATCCTCTATTTCTTCCTCTTTCATAAAAATCCAAAGTCCAGCTCAGTCCAGGTCCCTTTTCTGTCCCGCGGAGTTGATTTTTTCCAGGTTTTGTCTTACAGTTGGCTCATTACAAGGTATAAAGTGATGGAAATTCAGGAGCTCATCTTCATTGCTTCTTACTCCTAGGAATGGTGGGCGGGATTCCTATCATTAATTCTTATTGTGAAAACAATATTCTCAAAGACAAATATCATCAAAAATAAACAATGAAACAACTTAAGAAATATTCTATTTTCTGTACACAGCTCCTATGCAATTTTGCATACAATAAAGGGGTTATTCTCAACTTCTTAAATGGGCAAAATTGAAAAGTATCTGCAAAAAACAAGTACCTTTGCAATTTACCTCTTGTTACAAATCCTCTCCATACTCATGAACCGAAGAATTTTTAACTTTACAGTTTACTGGTCATTAGAGCCAACTGTCAGTCAGTCAGGGGCGCGGTCACAGCCGCCACTCACTGTGCACTGAGCAGTGACTGAGGCCGCACCAGAACCTCCCTATGACTGAAAGCCCCAGGCTGCTGGGAGGAGTAAAGCTCTGGCAGCATGGACTCCGGGAATCTTCAGAATGCTATAAACCTGCAGATTAACTCCATATCTGCAGGTTTATAGCATTTCTTATTCATGACAGATTCCCTTTACTGATGAAGAATATGGTTGTTGAATGTCCCATATAAAACAGTTCATTTTCCCATAATGTCTGAGTGCTGAATGAGTCTGCCGAAAATATGCAAAAAGTTGTGAATATGTGAAAAATGCAAAAATAGCTAAAATATGCAAACGTTTTATGTGGATTTTCCTAGCTGAAAAATTAAAGTAAAAAAAAAACATATTTTCTTTAGAAGTTTTTTAATTGTTATTTTTGTGTGTTTTTTTTGTGTATGTTACATATTTCTCTTCTTCTATTGACTCAGTGGTCATAATTGAAGGGTTTTTTAAGAGCAAAAATGCCAGAAATTACATTTCTATATTTCTAGTCTAAAAAAAATTGGAAAAAATGACTATGTGCATGTTTTTTTTATTCTATTGAAATCAATGGTAAACTTATTCCAGGAGTATTTGCAGTGGTTTTAGATACAGTATTTGCAAAAGTATTTGTGCCCAAATCCACATCAAAATATTGGTATAGACTTCAATTTATCAAGAATTTTTACCAGAATTCTGAAGTAAAACTCCATGAAATGTAACATTTTTTGTACAAAACTTTTCTATTTCTATCAAATTCAACATAATTTATGCCACAGAAGTTATTATGCTAGCTCTTAACTAGATTAACATTTCTGATGGAGGCGCATAGTAGTAAGATGCATCAAATTCCGAAAGAGGCGCACATATTAATGAATGTGACACATCTTACCTCATCACTCCATCTCATTAACCTCATTATTGCATTTGCACCTTTTTTATCTAATATTTGTTTTTGTTCTGTTTATCACATATGCCAAATTCTTCTTTTCATTTCTGTCTTTTTGTACTCTACTTTCTATGTGTTAGCTTTTATTTAATTTTAGTTTTTTATATCTCTGTCAATGTGGGAGTGTTGTATTTTCCAAACATTTGTAGGTGATTCATAAACTGTGATTATTTAAAAAGTCACAACATTTTTGTGCAAATGTCCTCCAGATCCCCTGGAATCATTCTATGTACATCTGAAATTTTGTTGTGTTTCGCATCAAGTTTCATCAGGCAGTGTTTGTGAAAAGCAAGATCTAGGCAATTTAAATACTGAAGCCCCAATCATATCACACATCACATGTGCCAATATTTATATAATTAAAGACTCACTTAATGGCATACATTAATGACCAGGGTGTACATGCTGTCAATGGCAATAAACCATGATAGATGCCTATAGTGAATGTACCATCATCTGTATCCATGCAGATTCAGTCAGATTTTGCTATTTTTCTGAAATGTAAAAAAGCCATCAAAAGTGTTTTAAAAAAAATCCTTATACTCACTTATCACCTCTCCAGCTCCTCCACTCCTACCATCTCCTGTCTGGTCCTCGTTGTATCTTCTGATTTTGCCACGAGTTCTGAAATCCCCAGGCCTCTAGCAACATCATCACCATTCATGCTCTTGCACAGAACTCTCCTAGGGTTCATCAGAACCAGAAGTTCTGGCTCATGAGAGAGGCTCAGGGATTTTAGTGTGAGCGGTGGAGATCAGAAGATGCAATGAGGAGTAGACGGCTGACAGCAAGGAGCGAAGTGGTAGGAGAGGTGAGTGCTCAGGTGAGCATAACAAATTTTTTTTTCACATAATATGTTGATTATTCTCTAGGACAATCCTTGAAGCATAATCAGGTGCATTACATTAGCAAAGAATAACTTCTCTGCAAATAGAATTTCCTGGGAAAATCCAACCAAACATATGAATTCAAATTTTGCCTGATCTGCTCATTTCTAACATATACTTGTGTATGTATGTGTGTGTATATATATATATATATATATATATATATATACAGTACAGACCAAAAGTTTGGAGACACCTTCTCATTCAAAGATTTTTCTGTATTTTCATGGCTATGAAAATTGTAGAATTACACTGAAGGCATCAAAACTATGAATTAACACATGTGGAATTATACATTACACTTTACAAAAAAGTGTGAAACAACTGAAAATATGTCTTATATTCTAGGTTCTTCAAAGTAGCCACCTTTTGCTTTGATTACTGCTTTGCACGCAGAAAAGGTGAACGGATGGATTCTACAAGCCTGGTTCCCACCGTGAAGCATGTAGGAGGAGGTGTGATGGTGTGGGCGTGCTTTGCTGGTGACGCTGTTGGGGATTTATTCAAAATTGAAGGCATAGTGAACCAGAATGGCTACTACAGCATCTTGCAGCAGCATGATGTTCCATCCGGTTTGCATTTAGTTGGACCATCATTTATTTTTCAACAGGACAATGACCCAAACACACCTCCAGGCTGTGTAAGGGCTATTTGATCAAGAAGGAGAGTGATGGGGTGCTACGCCAGATGACCTGGCCTCCACAGTCACCAGACCTGAACCCAATCGAGATGGTTTGGGGTGAGCTGGACCGCTCACCGCTTCAATTTTGAATAAATCCCCAACAGTGTCACCAGCAAAGCACCCCCACACCATCACACCACCTCCTCCATGCTTCACGGTGGGACCCAGACTGCAGAGTCCATCCTTTCACCTTTTCTGCACGCAAAGCAGTAATCAAAGCAAAAGGTGGCTACTTTGAAGAACCTAGAATATAAGACATATTTTCAGCTGTTTCACACTTTTCTGTAAAGTGTAATGTATAATTCCACATGTGTTAATTCATAGTTTTGATATCTTCAGTCTGATTCTACAATTTTCATAATCATGAAAATACAGAAAAATCTTTGAATGAGAAGGTGTGTCCAAACTTTTGGTCTGTACTGTATATATATGGAAAAATAGTGGAATTCAACAGACCTGTAGAATTCAATGTCTTTATTCAGAAAAACATGTCTAAAACTGTCAGCAGAGAGGGAAAGAGCACAGGAAAGAATGAAACGATCGTCCTTCCCTCTCTGCAGCCAGGTTTAAACATGTTTTTCTGAATAAAGACATTGGATTTTATAGGAATGATGAGGGCCACTATTTTTTCCTTCTCATATATATGTGTGCATCTCATTTTGTGAGCATCTGGAACAATAATACAATACAATAATTAACTGGTAATGATCAATTTATCAGACATAGCATAAAAATATCTGGATTCGGTGGATAGCCCTTACTAAGCAATTATTTTATGGCCCTTTAAAAATTAGCCAGAGTGCTGTGTCTGCTGCTTTTAATCAATACGATATCTAATTAAGTGAAAAGTCATGCAGGTTTTCTATTAAGTGAAGTGCATTGGCTGGAGCATACCATGTGAACTAGGTGGTAAAGCATTTTGCTGATTGTATGGCTTTTGATAAATTGGTGCATTCCATTTGGAGGTATGAACCTTATGAATAGTAATTAAATAAACCTCTTGTCAGATATTCAGAGCATGCCAAACAGAAGATCTGGAATTACTGATATTATTTATATCCACTTTAGCATGAACATCTAAAAGGAGGAGGCAATATAGTAGGATTTTGTAACTTAATAATGATAATGGAATCTTAGAGCTTTGTAGACACGGAGTAAAAAATAAGGAATAATGCTATACGTATAATAATGTAAACTTGATTTAGCACAATAATATCTTTGAGGGATTTCTTACAGTGGTAAACCGTCATCAATATCAAAAGAATATTGTTTATATATGTAACACTGATTAATTCTGAAATCAGTCTATCTACAAAAAGGCAATATTTTATAGCACCTTTGATCAGAATAAAGCAAGTGTGCAAGCTGCTATGACTGCATAATAATGAAAAGCAAAAGCATACAGCAGCACTATGTAAGCGCTAAGATGCAAGCAAAGAATATTTGACATTTAGAATGCACTAGCTGAAGAGCTCGGCGTTGCCCAGTCATAGTAACTAACTGTGGTTAGTTATAACAAATAACGGGGGAAGTTAAGGGGCCTTATTCCTCCTGCACCTCATTCTCCTTCTTTTTACACAGCCTCCTCCTGCACCTCTCGCTCCTCCTTTATACACAGCATTTTTCTGCAGCACACCTTTCTAGTCGCCTCCTCTGGCAGCACCTCACACTCCTCTTCCATATACAATTGGAAACACTTGATCCCGAGAGAAATTGCACTAACTGCAATAAAGCGTATCAAATACACAGCCTACTTCTTCTGCAGCACCACATAGCAACTTCCTGTTATAAGCACAGAGGTGTATTCTATGAGGCTCCTCCCTTTCCCTTGGCGTCATGCCTCAAAGGAGCAACTCCATTCTAGACATGACGGAGCTAGATGTGGCCTGTGCCTGCGGCGCACTCATACTCTGAAGGCGGCGGCACTGATTGTCGCTCGCAGCGGCTGGGACATTGCAGCTGATGAGGTTTGCAGGGTGGCTTTCGAGGTGAATGTGTCTCCGCCCGCCGTGTGTGCTAACAACGTGGGCTACGTGGATGGGGCTTTGCGTGTGGAGTTTGGCTATGTGGAGTGGGCGGGGCTCTGTGGAGTGGACGTGGCATGATACATACACACACACATACATACTGTGCATTCAGCTTTACATATAGATTACTGCTATATAGTGTATACTTATAAATAGGGAGCACTAAGAGAACAAATTTTCCAATCTATGTGAGCCATCAGCCAAGACAAGGTGACTTTTCTTTGATGGGACCCTAAACCTAATGTTTATAAGATGTGCCTCTCTCAGATCTAAACTTTTAAAGGTTAACGCTAATTAAAAATAGTATATTATGCAGTCATAGTAGCTTACACTTGTTCACACATTTTACTGTGCACTCATCTTATTAACCTAAGGATGGTTTTAATTAGTTCAGGCTCCTATCTGCTCTTTACATTTGTAGGCTATTAGCTTGGGAGATGCTTATTTGATAAATAGATGACACTATGCATCTAAAGCATGAGTAGCATGTGTGCTGTATGCTTCAAATGTGTTAGCAATGTGTGCGTTGTATGTTTCTAATTTAGGAGTGTTGTGTGCTGTATGTGTGAGAGGCTGAGCCAGGGCAGTAGTCGTAGCAGTAACATGTGGCTTTGACGTGCCCTGGCTCTCAATCACATTCAAATACTGTCCCTTTTGCGGCCTATGTTCAGTAACATCCTCTGCACTGTCAGAGTCCCATTGGGGTTGTAGAAGCTTCGCTACTAGCGTTGTGGCACATGAAGAGACAGAGTCCTTTGAAAATTTCAGTGAACTTTACTTTCTCTTTGTTGCAGCACATCCTTGTCAGTAACAACATCAGCATACGTTTCCACACAATTCTCAATTTGCTCCTCTCCTGTACTCCTCTCTATGCCCTTCAGTACATTACGAGGACTGACCGTGCCATACGGTTTTCCAGCGTCCTCACTGTCCAGACTCACTGCGTTTGGGGGTTCCTGTTGACTGCTCTCGTCCCGGGACAGCTGTATCCTTCCCCAGTTGCGGCTGCCCACTCCGGTATTAGCTGGTATACATCCAGTTGTTCTCCCATTCTTCCTTCAGGTTCCTCCGGGGCGGTCGCCACTTCCTACTCTCAGGCCTCCTTTCCCAGGCGAGATGGTTCCAGCTCCCGCTGCAGTAGCTCCAGCTCCCGAGAACGTGGAAACTCTGACTCCGGATCCCAAGGACTCCGCTCTGGCTCCCGCAGCCGCCAGCGACCTTCCCCCACAGGTAATGGGTTTTCTGCAGCAGAATTTTTGCTCCATCATCCTGGTAGGGTTCTTTCCTCCTCCTGCCACCACTGCCACTCATGCGGCCTACTCCCCCGCAGCGTAGGGCACAGGAGTGGTGCATCGCCAATGGCGCCGTGTCTCGTAATGGGGCCATGCAGGTGCACACAGGGTTTTCTTCTGGGTCCCACCCGTTTCAGGGTGGGGTTGCTTCCATCCACTCCACCCATTCTTTAGCAATCTGTTGTAGGTGTCGGGTCCATCTTCTCCTTTAGCGCACACACCAAGGACAGACACCATGGTTTGGCCACAGACTCTGACAGACAGCTTCTAGTACCATTTCCCAGTTAGAACGCCAACAAAGGGCGGGACCACAGTCGTCGTTCTTTTCTTTGGCGCCATTCTCCAGCATCTTCAGAGCTGCCATCTTTGCCATTACAGTTTTAGTCAAGTCCAATATTTCGGTTGAATCCACAGTATCTTCATCTTCATTCTTTCCTGTCACATCCATGACATTCTTCATGGCATTCCCACGCTGCACAGTTGCAGAATCCTGCCACACTATGCCAACTGTGAGAGGCTGAGACGGGGCCGTAGTCATAGCAGTAACATGTGGCTTTGGAGCACCCTGGCTCCCAGTCACATTCAAATAATGTCCCTTCTGCGGCCTACCTTCAGTAACACCCTCTGCACCATAAGGGTCCCATCGGGGTTGTAGAAGCTCTTCAAACAGTGAATTTTACTTTCTCTTTGTTGCAGCACATCCTTGTCAGTAACAACATTGGCATATATTTCTACACAATTCACAATTTGCTCTTCTGTACTCCTCTCTATGTCCTTCAGTACATTACGGGGACTGACCGTGCCATACGGTTTTCCAGTGTCCTCACTGTCCAGACTCACTGCGGTTGCGGGTTCCCTCAGCCGTTTCGCCCCGTTTCTGAGGAAATAATAATAATAATAATAATCTTTATTTATATAGCGCCATCATATTCCGCAGCGCTTTACAGTTTAACAGTTTCAAAACACAAGTCATAAGTCACAACGTTAACAATACAGTAATTAAAGCAAAATAAGACGGCCCTGCTCGTGAGAGCTTACAATCTACAATGAGGTGGGGGAGATACAAAATACAGGTGTGTATATACAATGGTGCATTTACAATGATGGTCCAGCCATCTTAAGGGAGTGAGGGATGGATGGAGATAGTGAATGGGCTACACACACACACACACACTTACACTGCAGTGTGGAGAGCTTTGTGGGTGAGAACAAGTACTTTGAATTGGATCCTATAATGAATGGGCAGCCAGTGTAAGGACTGGCGAAGAGCGGACGCGTCCGAGTACCGATTAGCCAGATGGATAACCCTGGCTGCTGCATTAAGGATGGACTGGAGAGGGGATAGTCGAGTAATGGGGAGGCCAAGTAATAGAGCGTTACAGTAGTCCAGGCGGGAGTGGATCAATGCTACAGTGAGGGTTTTTGTTGTTTCCATGGTGAGAAAAGGGCGGATTCTAGAGATGTTCTTTAGGTGTAGGCGGCAAGAGCGGGCAAGAGATTGTATATGGGAGGTGAAGGAGAGATTGGTATCAAACATAACACCCAGACAGCGAGCCTGCTGCCGGGGTGTTATTATGGTGCCGCCCACTGAGAGGGAAATGTCAGATTTAGGGAGGTTAGTAGACGGCGGGAGCAGAAGAAGTTCAGTTTTGGAGAGGTTGAGTTTCAGATAGAGAGCAGACATGATGTTGGAGACTGCGGACAGACAGTCGGTGGCGTTCTGTAGTACAGCGGGGGTAAGGTCGGGGGATGACGTGTATAATTGTGTGTCATCAGCATAAAGATGGTACTGAAAGCCAAATCTGCTGATGGTCTGTCCAATTGGGGCGGTGTAGAGAGAGAAGAGAAGGGGGCCAAGGACTGAGCCCTGGGGTACACCGACAGTGAGAGGGAGAGGAGATGAAGTGGAGCCAGAGAACGAAACACTGAAGGAGCGGTCAGAAAGATAGGAGGAGAACCAGGAGAGAACAGTGTCCTTAATACCTAGAGAGTGGAGCCTGGACAGTAGGAGACGGTGGTCAACCGTGTCGAAAGCTACAGAAAGGTCGAGTAGAATGAGCAGAGAGTGGTCGCTGTTACGTTTTGCTGTCAGAAGGTCATTGGTCACTTTGATGAGTGCAGTTTCAGTCGAATGTAGGGGTCGGAAGCCGGACTGTGAAGGGTCTAGGAGGGAGTGAGTGGAGAGGTAACGGGTGAGGCGGGAGTAGACTAGGCGCTCCAAAAGTTTGGAGATGAAGGGGAGATTGGAGACCGGTCTGTAGTTGTTTGTGCAGGAAGGGTCAAGAGCGGGTTTCTTTAGTAGTGGAGTAATGATGGAGTGTTTGAAGGAGGATGGGAAAATGCCAGAGGAGAGTGAGAGATTGAAGATTGTAGTTAGGTGAGTTGTGACAACAGGAGAAAGAGACTGGAGGAGATGTGAGGGGATGGGGTCGGTAGTGCATGTAGTCGGAAAAGAGGAAGAGAGGAGTCTGGAGACTTCTTCTGTGATGGGATCAAATGTGGAAATTGAGCCAGGGGAAATGCAGGGTGGGATGGGAGTCACAGCACTTGGTGGTTGAGAGCAGATTTCCTGACGGATAGTATCTATTTTTTCTATAAAGTGGGAGGCCAGGTCATCAGCACAAATGTCTGTGATAGGGGCTTGTGCTTTTGGCCTGAGGAGGGAGTGAAAAGTGTCAAAAAGTTTCTTGGGGTTGTTGGCTAGTGAGGAGATCAGTGTGGTGAAGTAGGTCTGTTTGGCGAGGTGAAGGGCAGCATTATAAGTTCTTAACATGAATTTAAAGTGGATGAAGTCTTCTGGTGTGCGGGCTTTTCTCCATAGGCGTTCAGCACTCCTAGAGCATCGCTGGAGAAGGTGAGTTTGCGATGTGAGCCAGGGCTGTTTTACTGTGTGTTTGGAAGTTCTGAGGTGTGAGCGGTGCTACTTGGTCAAGGGTGCTTCTAAGAGTGTCATTGTAGTGCTGAACAGCCAGATTAGGACAAGAAAAAGAGGAGATTGGGGACAGCGAAGAGTGTAGGGAGTCTGAAAGTGTCTGAGGGTTAATGGCTTGCAGATTTCTGAATGTGCGGTAGGTAGGAGTTCGCTGGGGTGGTGGAGGATTTGTGAGCGTGAAGGAGAGAATGTTGTGGTCAGAGAGTGGAAGCGGTGAGTTATTTAGGTGGGAAATTGAACAGAGGCGGACAAAGACCAGGTCAAGGGTGTTGCCATCCTTGTGTGTCTCAGAGGTTGAAAGCTGTGAGAGGCCTAGAGAAGTGGTTAGTGATAGAAGCTGAGATGCAGATGTGGAAGTAAGACTGTTAATGGGGATGTTGAAGTCTCCAAGGATAAGGGTTGGTAGTTCTGAGGACATGAAGTGCGGCAGCCAGGCTGAGAAGTGGTCAAGGAACTGGGTGGATGAGCCTGGGGGCCGATATATGACCGCTATTCTGAGGGAGAGGGGATGGAAGAGCCTGATGGTGTGGACCTCAAAAGAAGGGAATGAGAGTGATGGAATTGGGGGGATGACCTGGAAAGTGCATTGTGGGGACAGGAGTATGCCAACTCCACCACCATGTCTGTTTGTGGGTCTCGGGGAATGGGAGAACTGTAAGCCACCATAGGAAATGGCAGCAGGGGAGACCGTGTCAGAATCCTGAATCCAGGTTTCAGTGAGGGCCAACAGATGAAGAGAGTTGTTCAGAAAGTAGTTGTGCAGGAAAGATAGTTTATTGCATGCAGACCTTGGATTCCAGAGGGCACAGTTGAAAGAAGGAGATGAGGGAGTGCAAGTAATATTAACAAGATTATTATGGTTTCGAAATGAGGTAGGGTAGGGATTGAGGTTGGGGGATGGACCAGGGTTGGGGGAGATGTCCCCTGAAATCAGTAGGAGTAGGAAGATAAAGAGCAGGTAGTTGTTGGATTTATAAATAGGTTTTTTCTGAGATATGTTTGGGCAAGATGGGCTGAGTTTTCTTAGAAGGTGAGGAGTGCATGGAAACTGTACATGGGAGAGGGAAATATGGAGGGGCTGATGTATATGAGTCGTGATGGAGGGGGGATGGGGCAGTGAATGTGGATGGCAAGGGAACACAGGAGGATAGAGATAGAGAACATAATTTAAAAGAAGGAAATCATCCCATACGATGACCTGCCACATGTTGAGCAACCTGTGTCTGTTACATCTGTGCCGGTACCTCAGCGAGACCCTCGGCGGGGTCCCCGTCCTCATGCTATGGTGGCTATATCTCAGCCAGACTCCCAGCGGGGCCTTCGTGCTCACTCCGTTGCCTGCTGTCCTGCTCCTTCCCTGCTTCCTGGCGTGTGGCCAGCACATCCCCTGGTATGAGATTAAGGCCTCGTGCGCTCTCTAGGTCTCTTAAAGAAACAGCGAGCATTTTTCAAAAATAGTAATTAACCAATGGCAGGTCATTGATCGCTATTTCTGGCCCCTCCGCCATAGGGAGGGCGCCGGAGCAACGAGTATCTACTGTTGCTAGTCCCGCTTCTGTGTATGCTCTGTCTCCACTTCTGCAGTGTTCCTTCTAGTACTCTGCTTACACTGTTTGTTTCCGCAGAATATCAGTGACCTGTTATTCGGCTGTCCAAGTCAATGTTTTTACAAACTGCTTCAGTTCCGTCTAGTCCCGCCGATTAGCCATTCAATCTTCTTGACTAAGCCAGTTCCACTGAAGTCAGTTTCCACCTGCATACCCGAACTTCGCCTGTTACCATCAGTGCCAGCTACTATCCGAATACCCGGTCAGCTCCACCATCTCTCTATATTCTGTTTACCCATTTGTCCTGCTGGGACAGCTGCCACGTGTCTGATATCACCTGTGTCCCCCTGGTATTCCATTCTGATCCTGTTTGAGGGGTCTTACTATGGATGCCTGGAGCTCACTAGTCACCCCCCTTCAGAGCCCACCGGACCATGTTCCTGAGGTTCCACTCAAAAAATAGACAAATGAGAACTTCTTCACCTGTGCCTCTGCTTCCATTCTTTACAGACTCCCTGTACTGATCCAGGACCTCTTGTTAAGCTCCTATTTCACTCTGTGTAAGCTCTGCTGCATCTGTTGCCCTTCTGTCCTTCTGGACCCTGAATGGCTGGTTGCTTGCTTAAACTTTGCAGAGCTGACCACCCACACGGGCACTGGGCCTTAACTAACAAACAGGAAAACTTCTACACTTATCCACATTTTAGCCCCTCCTATGTTAACTATTTACAATGCTGTGATAGTTTAACTAAAGTGACCCCATCTAGTGAGCAAACATGAGCACTACACTTTCCTTAACAAACATAGCTAAAATATATATATACTTCATACATAACAGACATAATATACAATACTATGCACACCAGTGAAACATGATGGTGGCAGCACTACCGAGCTATTTGGGTGTTTTTCAGCTGCAGGGACAGGACAACTGGTTGAAATTGAAGGAAACATGAATGTGGCCAAGTACAGAGATATCCTGGATGAAACCCTCTTCCAGAGTGCTCTGGACCTCAGACTTGGCCGAAGGTTTACCTTCCAACAAGACAATGACCCTAAGCACACAGCTAAAATAACAAAAGGAGTGGCTTCGGAACAACTCTGTGACCATTATTGACTGGTCCAGCCAGAGCCCTGACCTAAACCCAATAGAGCATCTCTGGACAGACCTGAAAATGGCTGTCCTCCAACATTCACCATCCAACCTGACGGAACTGGAGAGGATCTGCAAGGAAGAATGGCAGAGGATCCCCAAATCCAGGTGTGAAAAGCTTGTTGTGTCATTCACTTGAAGACTCTTGGCTGTACTAGCTCAAAAGGGTGCTTCTACTCAATACTCAGCAAAGGGTCTGAATACTTATGACCATGTGATATTTCACTTTTTCTTTTTTAATAAATTTGCAAAAATTTCTACAATTCTGTTTTTTTCAGTCAAGATGGGGTGCAGAGTGTACAATGAGAAAAAAAATAACTTTTTTGAATTTACCAAATGGTTGCAAAGAAACAAAGAGTGAAAAATTTAAAGGGGTCTAAATACTTTCCCTACCAACTGTATATAGCAACAAAATGTATCTACATTACTCCCTATCCTTCTAGTTCCAAAATGGATGGAATAGAGGTCAGACAAAATGGAGGACCTCTTCAAGCACCTAATCCTCAGCCAACAGAAGCAAACACAGGTACAGCAGGAGATTAATAAACTCATGATGTAGCAGATTCAGAAACAACAAAGGCAAATGGAACTCCTGGCGGGAGATGTCCGCATCAAAGAAAAACATCCTCCCCCACATCAAGGTGATGACTCCTGCGCTGGAAAGTGGTAATACGAGCCATGCAAAAGTTGACCCCAGGGGATGATATAGAGGCGTTTTTGACTGTGTTTGAGTGAGTGACAGAGCATGAGAAGCTACCACCAGAGCAGTGGGCAAAGGTATTGGCCCCCTATTTGACTGGTCAGCCTTAGAAGGTCTATTTTTATTTGACATTACAGGATGCCCAGAAATATGCCTAGTTGAAAGCAAAGATTTTGGCACACACATGGGTCACTATGTTTGTCAGAGCCCAAAGGGTTCATCACTGGACGTATTATAGTGATAAACCTCCCCGCTCTCAAATGTTTGACTTATTGCATTTGGTCCAGAAATGGTTGCAGCCAGAGTCCTCCACTCCAGCCCAGATGGTTGAGCGGGTGGTCATGGACCGGTTTATTCACTCCTTCCTGCTATGCTCGCGCCCTGGCTTATCGGCGTGAGCGTGGGGGGTGTGGCCCCACTGTGCCACAAACTAGACTACCCTGGAAGGGGGGTGACTAAGCAGCTACCTTGGTGGTCACTGGAGCCTCTGATGGTGAGGTCAGGCTCTTGCGGCAGGTAGCTGCCAGGTACCACTCCAGGGTGGTGTCTTGCTGTGGCTGCTCATCCCACTGGGAACAGAACATTATGACAGGTGCGGGCAAGTAAAGACAGGCATGACTGATACTATGGCAGGCATGGCTGGTACTTTTGGCAGACAGGCGAGAATGGCTGAGACTCTGGCAGACAGGCCCGCATGGCTGAGACACTGGCAGACTGGCGGTCACAGCTGAGACACTGGCAGACAGGTGGGCATAGCTGAGACACTGGCAGATGGACGGGCACGCCTGAAACAATGGCAGCCGGGCACATCTGAGACACTGGCAGGTGGGCATGGCAGAGACAGAAGGGACAGGAACACGAGCAGGTATGAATGGAATGGGTAGGGACCTGTTCAGGCTGGAGAAGCTTGGGCTGGTCAGGAAGGACAGAGACACAGACTGGAATCAGAGATATATGGGAAGAGGTAAGAGTAGTGTGTGGGAACAGGTAAGGACCTGTTCAGACTGGAGGAGCAGGGACAGATAAAAAACGGCAGGAAGCAGAACGAGAGCAGAGCAGAACCGCAAGGTTGCAGAGCGACGAGCAGAACAGAGAAGCTGGCTCCAGTGCAGCGAGCTGAACCACAAGGAGTGCGGAGCAAAGGCAGAACCACAGGAGTGCGGAGCAAAAGCAGAACTGCAGGCATGCAGAGCAAAGGCAGAACTGCAGACGTGCGGAGCAAAGGTAGACCCGCAGGACTGCGTAGCAATGGCAGAACAGCAGGCGTGTGGAGCCAAGGCAGAACTGCAGGCGTGCGAAGCCAAAGCAGAAACACAGGTGTGTGGGGCAAAGGCAGAACCGCTGGTGTGCGGAGCAAGTGCAAAGCGGAGAAACGCAAGGAGCAGAGCCGAGAGCAGAGCAGAACCACAAAGAGCGGAGCCGAGAGCAGAGCGAAGCCACAGGGTGCGGCGAGCAGAGCAGGAGTAAACGCAAGGATACACACAGCAGGGTAGGGAAGGCTAATGACAAGAATACAAATGGGTACAGGTATAAGACTCAGTTCAGACAAGAACATGTACAGATCAAGGCACAGGAACCAGGATATGCAGCCTCCTGGAGGGCGGAACAAGAAACACAGAGCACAGAAACAGATCTGGGCATTCAGCCCACAGAGAAGGTGGAAAACAGGACAGGACCTGGCAGGTCAGCAGCAAGACACTAGCTGAGATAAAAAGTTGCGCAGGCATCCTCCTATGGGCGAGGATGCCATACCAGAGGCCTCTTGGCAAATGTCTGGGGACACCTTAGGAAGGTGCACACTGACTCTACAAGAACCAGGAAGTGTCGGCACTACCCAATATGCACACAGCCGGGAAACATGCACAGAGCAGGCAGAAGACATGAGGCACACAGCATGGAGCCGGCAGAAGACAGAATTTACAGCATGGCATGGAGTAGTAAGTTGGTGTGTAAGGCAGGTGGGGGATGGGAGGCCATGCAGTGATGCCAGCAGGGTTGTTACAGTACCTCCTCTTTACACCCCCTCTTCTTTAAGCCTGCCACAATGACCTGCAGAAGAAGTATTGGACTACACACAGTCCAACACATCACGACATCCTTCGGGTAAAATGGGGTAGGCGTGCCATCAGGAATCACAGGATGCCCAGTCTCTTGGTGCCCAACGAGGTCAACCTCCACAATGACCTGGACCTCTTCCTCCAGATTGGTGGAAAGCAGAGATGAGTAAGCTTCTGTCTTGGTATCTTCACCAACCGGCCACATGGAAGCTGAAGGCATACATTCAGGAAGCATCTTCAGCCCGTTACCCTGAAAAAACTGGACCACCTCCTCCATGTTAAAGGATCAGTAAACCTCTGCCTTGTTATCTTCACCAACCAGCCACATGGAAGCAGAAAGCATACATTCAAAAAGCATCTTCAGCCCATTACGCTGAAAAAACTGGACCACCTCTTCCGGGTTAGAAGATGAGTAAACCTCTGTCTTGTTATCTTTACCCACTGACCACATGGGAGCTGAAGGCATACACTCAGGATCTATATTTAGCCCGTTACTCAGAGGAAGACAATCAAGAGGCAGGGATGTTCCTGGGAACAGAACACTGGTATAGTCTTTGGAGCCGTGTAGAGAGAACGCCATTGCTTCCCCTTCATTGGAGATGTCATCACACCTAGACTCGCTGACTAGCAGACCAGAGGAAGAAGACAAGACTGCTGACTGACTCTGCTGCATGGGAACCAGATACCTCTTGCAACTTGGTTGTTTAAAGCAAAGCACCTTACTGGGTCTCCAGACCTGAATGGGTAAAGGAATTCTTGGCTCTGAATGACCCATGGGCATACCAGACAGCATATGGAAGACGAACTTCTTTGTGTATAATGCTTCGACTTGGAGCTGTAGCTGTCCTTGCCGGACTAGACTGTTCTTGAGTAGGGCTCGACCATCACGAGACAATGCCCTCATCGGGTTCTGGAGCTGTAAAACGGAGATCACACACCGACTCCGTATGGCTGGTGGCTGGAATACACTAAAGCTCCCAGAAGGCAGAGAAACAGTCATTGACGTAAGTGGAAAGGAAGTACTCTCGCCAAGGGCAGCCTCTCCTACTGGTCCAAGGTTCTGGAATTTTAGCTCCTTCGGACAGAGACCGTTCGGATGCTCCACACAACCGCAACGATACTGTATACCCTTCTTGCGACTGATTTCAGGCTGCTGCTCTGCCAGCCCACGTTTATCAGTCTTCGTGGATTTGGTGCGGGTAACTGCATTTGTGGGTTGAGGAACTAGTGGATTTTGAACGGTCATAGAAGGAGGTGAAGGTTTTCCCACAGGTTTCTTATGTCTGGTCCATCCCTGGGAGCTTGGAGGGGAATACTTTACAGGAGACGCAGTACGAGGCATATCGAAGGCTTTGCAGATGGCCACCAGGAAGGCCAGAAGACTCGAAGTGATGGGATCCCATGCTTCCCAGAGGGGGTTAAACCACTCCAAAGCATCTCCTGTTAGGTAGGACATTAGGAATCCTATCTTTACCCTGTTCATGGCGAAGTAGGGAGAATGCCACTTGAAATAATGTAAGCACTTCTCCAAGAATATACGGCACTGCTATGAATCCCCATCGTAGCTTGACGGATCGGCTGGGACGGATTCAGCTTTAGGAGCGCAAGCCTCAAGTCGATTGAATAGCTCATTAGAGATGACGATTGTGGGTGGAGCAGTGAAGATCGGATTTCAGACTGGGTAAAGAAATTGTCCAGTTGCTCATTCTGGCCAGAAAAAAGATCATCTTTCTCCGAGAGCGAAAGGAGATGGGACTCAGTGTGGACCAAGGCCTGTGCAAACTGCTACGCTCGCACCCTAGCTGGTCGGCGCGAGTGTGGGGGGTGTGGCCCCACTGTGCCACAAACCAGACTACCCTGCAAGGGGCGTGACTAAGCAGCTACATTGGTGTTCACTGGAGCCTCTGATGGTGAGGTCAGGCTTGTGCGGCAGGTCGCTCCCAGATACCACTCCAGGGTGGTGTCTGGCTGTGGTTGTTGATCCCACTGGGAACAGAACACTATGACAGGTGCAGGCAAGTACAGACAGATATGACTGATACTATAGCGGGTATGGCTGGTACTCTTGGCAGACAGGCAGACATGGCTGAGACACTGGCTGACAGGCGGGCACGGCAGAGACACTGGAGACAGGCGGGCATGGCTGAGACACTGGCAGTCAGGCAGGTATGGCTGAGACACTGGCAGACAGGCGGGCACGGCTGAGACACTGGCAGGTGGGCACGGCTGAGACACTGGCAGGTGGGAATGGCAGAGACACTGGCAGGCAGGCACTGCAGAGACAGAAGAGACAGGAACTGACTTGGAAGGAACAGGAACACTGGCAGGTGTGAATGGAATGGGTAGGGACCTGTTCAGACTGGAGAAGCAGGGGCTGGTTCAGGAAGGACAGAGACACAGACTGGAATGAGAGATATATGAGAACAGGTAAGAGTAGCATATGGGAACAGGTAGGGACCTGTTCAGACTGGAGGAGCAGGGACAGATAAAGAACCGCAGGAAGCAGAGCGGAGAGCAGAACAGAGTCGCTGGTTCCAGTGCAGCGAGCTGAACCGCAAGGAGTGCGGAGCAAAGGCAGAACCCCAGGAGTGTGGAGCAAAGTCAGAACCGCAGGAGTGCAAAGCAATGGCAGAACCGCAGGGGTGCAGAGCAAAGGCAGAACCGCAGGCGTGCGGAGCAAAGGTAGAACTGCAGGAGTGCGGAGCTAAGGCAGAACCGCAGGCATACGGAGCAAAGGCAGAACCGCAGGCGTGCAGAGCTAAGGCAGAATCATAGGTGTGCAGAGCCAAGGCAGAACCGCAGGCGTGCGGAGCCAAGGCAGAATGGCAGTCGTGCGGAGCAAAGGCAGAACTGCAGGTGTGCGGAGCCAAGGCAGAACCGCAGCCGTGCGGAGCCAAGGCAGAATGGCAGTCATGCGGAGCAAAGGCAGAACTGCAGGTGTGCGGAGCCAAGGCAGAACCGCAGGCGTGAGAAGCAAAGCAGAACCTCAGGGGTGCAGAGCAAGTGCATAGCGGAGAACCGCAAGGAGCGGAGCCGAGAGCATAGCGGAGCCACATGGTTCGGAGAGCAGAGCAGGAGTAAACACAAGGATACACACAGCAGGGTAGGGCAGGCTAAAGACAAGGATACAAATGGGTACAGGTATAAGACTCCGTTCAGACAAGAACAGGTACAGGTCAAGGCACAGGAACCAGGACATGCAGCCTCCTGGAGGGTGGAACAAGAAGCACAGAGCACAGAAACAGATCTGGGCATTCATCCCCAGAGAAGGTGGAAAACAGGACGGGACCTGGCAGGTCAGCAGCAAGACGCTAACTGAGATAAAGCGTTGCACAGGCATCCTCCTATGTGTGAGGATGCCTTAAATACCAGAGGCCTCTTGGCAATTGTCTGGGGACACCTTAGGAAGGTGCACACTGACTCTATAAGAACCAGGAAGTGCCGGCACTGCCCCCTATGCACACAGCCAGAAAGCATTCACAGAGCAGTCAGTAGACATGAGGTACACAGCATAGAGCCGGCAGAAGACAGAATTCACAGCATGGCCCGGAGTAGTGAGTAAGTTTGTGTGTAAGGCAGGTGGGGGATGGGAGGCCATGCAGTGATGCTGGCAGGGTTGTTACACCTCCCCAGGCCGGTATAGACCTGGGTTGCCTGGTGAGATCCCTGGAATGGCGATGACCTGGTGGGCCTCGTAGAAAGGTACCAGGTGTTCAAGAGGTCCCTAAGGATGCCGGGGTTTGGTTTATCTCCATACTGGGGTACCCAGCAGGAGCCCGAGTCCCAAAAGAGGGGTAACAGAGCCACCACTGGGTGAAGTCTAAGATCCACAGGAGCTGCTGAGGGGCTACTAAAGACTGCTGGTAAAGACCTTATTTGCTGGAGATACCATGGGCCTTGACACATAGCCACCCGTGTCCTATATCTTCTGATCAGATGGACTGTAGCCTAGGCAGGCGCTGCTCGTATTATGCCTACCCAGCCTGCAGTGTGGACTATGAGCTCGGAGAGGGGCCGCAGTCATGTTCTGTGACCATAAACGGAGTACTGGTGTCAAGACTCTTGAACTCCGGTAGCTTGGTGACCCTGATAAAGGCCATGCTTCCCTCCAGTTGATCATAGGGAAACGTGGGTGTCCACTGTATCCATGGGTATATGGGTATGAGAAAAATTACACTGTGGCCACAGTGTTTATTAAAACGAGCTGTGGCATGGAGTTCCATGTGGTCAGGGTAGTCAGAGACTTACTACACCCCGTCATAATCAAGCAGAACTTCAGCCTGTTCTGGGACTTGTAGGGGAAAACAGGGGTGCCCAGTGTCTCAGGCACAACCCTGATGAATCCCTGTCGCAGTCGGAGATGGAGGAGTTCCCCTTGGGTGTCCTAGCTGGTGATGAGGACGAACCCGTGACCAGTGAGGCTGAGGTACCAGAGCTTGGGGTTTCTGTGGAAAATTTTGGGACTGCTCAAATGCGTGCTCTTGCCCTAAAAAGGCCCTTGAAAATGCGTCTGTGATTGATGGGGTTGCTCAAGAGCCTGGGGTTGACACCAGGTACCCCACTTTGCAGTCAATAGCGAATCGAGTGACTACACTGAGGGTGGGTGAAATAATGGAGCAGCTGTTGGTTGAAGGGCCATACCGGCAGAGGGTTCTAGACATGGTCCATTCACATGTTTTCTTGGGGCATCTGGGGGTGGAAAAAATGCAGGAGAGAATATTGCAAAGGTTCTTTTGACTGGGATGTTACCGGGAGATCCTGAATTATTATAAGTCCTGCCCCACCTGCCAAATAATCGGTCCCTATTCTCACTTCTGAAGCCCTCTGGTCCCGTTACTGGTAATAAAGATCCCATTCAAGTGAATTGACAAGGACCTAGTAGGTCCTTTAATTAAGTCTGCATGAGGGCACCAATATATTCTAGTGGTCATGGACTATGCAACCCGGTACCCTGAAGCAGTACCCCTAAGGAACACTTTAAGAGACCCCTTTAAATTTTTCACTCATTGTTTCATTGCAGTCATTTGGTAAATTCAAAAAAGTTAATTTTTTCATTAATGTATACTCTGCACCCCATCTTGACTGAAAAAAAACAGAAAAGTGGACATTTTTGCAAATTTACTAAAAAGAAAACTGAAATATCACATGGTCGTAAGTATACAGACCCTTTGCTCAGTATTGAGTAGAAGCACCCATTTGAGCTAGTACAGCCATGAGTCTTCTTGGGAAAGTTTTTCACACCTGGATTTGGGGATCCTCTGCCATTCTTCCTTGCAGATCTTCTCCAGTTCCATCAGGTTGGATGGTGAATGTTGGTGAACAACCATTTTCTGGTCTGTCCAGAGATGCTCAATTGGGTTTAGGTCAGAGCTCTGGCTGGGCCAGTAAAGAATGGTCACAGAGTTGTTCTGAAGCCACTCCTTTGTTATTTTAGCTGTGTGCTTAGGGTCATTGTCTTGTTGGAAGATGAACCTTTGGCCAAGCCTGAGGTCCAGAGCACTCTGGAAGAGGCTTTCATCCAGGATATCTCTGTACTTGGCCACATTCATGTTTCCTTTATTTTCAACCAGTCGTCCTGTCACTGCAGCTGAAAAACACGATTGCTCAGTTTGGCTGGACGACCAGGTCTAGGAAGACTTCTTGTGGTCCCAAAATTCTTCAATTTAAGGATTATGGAGGCCAACTGTGCTCTTAGGAAACTTTAGTACTGCAGAAATTATTTTGCAACCTTGGAAAGATGTGTGCCTTGCCACAATTCTGTCTCTGAGCTCCTTGGCCAGTTCCTTTGACCTCATGATTCTCATTTGGTCTGACATGCACTGTGAGCTGTTAGGTCTTATATAGACATGTGTGTGCCTTTACAAATCAATTCCTATCAGTTTAATTACACACAGCTGGACTCTGGTGAAGGAGTAGAACAATCTCAAGGAGGATCACAAGTAAATGGACAGCATGTGACTTAAATATGGGTGTCTGAGCAAAGGGTCTGAAAACTTATGACCATGTGATATTTCAGTTTTTCCTTTTTAATAAAATTTCTACATTTCTGTTTTTTTTCAGTCAAGATGGGGTGCAGAGTGTACATTAATGAGAAAAAAATGAACTTTTTTGCATTTACCAAATGGCTGCAATGCAACAAAGAGTGAAAAATTTAAATGGGTCTGAATACTTTCCAAACCCACTGTATATACAGTATTTATAATGTCCTCCAATTCTGCTTCCCACAATGTCATCAATAGATGTCTTCTTCATATAGTAAGTACAAAAAAATATACAATAACCATGTTTTTCGCCTGTCCCCACTTCTGTGACCAGCAGCTCTTGCTTCCTTCTCCATCACCCAGCAGAGGCGGTGAAATATAGTGATGTCATTGCACCACCTGCTTGCCTCTCGTAGGTTGGTAGCATGTAAAGGTAGCATGGAAAAAGGAGTCAGTGGCTCTTTGTGCCACATTTTTTTTGGAAGCACATACAGCTGAAATTAGCAGTGGCCATCAGCTTGCCACCATCACTCCATGCCCGGTCTCGTTCTTATCCTCTTTGACCATAATCGTTATTCCAGTGATAAAAACCTAGTGGAAAGGGGGCTTAATTTTTGGTATTTTATTCTCTGTGTTGCACCAGTTCTTGACTGAAACCCTTGTATGCAATATAGACGTGAAATAGTTTTGACTACAGTGACTGCTTTCAAGTGTATCTTAAAAACTAACTATAGGAAATGACATTTTATAGAAAACTACATTTTGTTAAAAATCTAATAAAATTCCACCAACCTTTTACTTAATCCCATCACTCTACTGTTAATTACCTTTGCCTAGAGATTCGATTCTACATAACAAGGAAGATTATCTACTTAATTAATCCAACAATATAGCTCTGTGTGCATTATTTACTGAATTACAATTAAACAGTAGTAAATCAATGTAAAAACATAAATAATAGATAACTGTTGAATTAGTTAATTAAACACTGGGATTACTGTTGGATTTTACAAACATATTTACTTGTTTTCTCTGCAGCCGCCTAACAATAAATTTGGCAATAATATAGCTGTAAAGTAGGTGTTAGACTTCATCTGGTATTTCATATCTGTATTAATAATCCTAGACATTTTTGAATAAATTGACATTTGTGTGTTACAATGTAAAAGGAGTGTGTCTCTACACAAGCAACACTGATAGAACACAGAGTATGTATGGAAATGCTCTCAACTGGCAACACCCAGTTGTCACTGTATTCCTAAATTACTTGGAGGAATGAAAGAGGGAGAACACAAGGCAAAATTTTAAGAAAAGATGTTACAAAAAATTTCTAAGGAATTTATTTAAAAAACAGACATCTCGGGAGAGTCTCTGGCACTTCAACCAAAGATGCTTTTTTTAACTAGTGGTGCATGTTTTGAGACTAGCCACAAGGCAGTTTTATAACAGATCTGTCATCATATTATGATGCCCTATTTAAGGTCAGTATAGTATGAGGACATGTTGCCTCCCACATTAGCTCACATATCACTTATTTCTTGTGCTATTGGTCTTAATAGAGCTATAAAAAATATTGCAGACTCATATAGTTAAATATAGTAGAGTCAAATAGAATTTTTTTAAAGTTGTGCCATGGTGCCTCCTTTTAATCAGTGCCTTATTAATCCCTAAAAATTACACATTGACGTACTGTCCTGAATTCAATTCTTGATTGATAAAGTGAAAAGCGCTGGTTATCCTTGCAGTGCTGGAGGCCTGGGTTTTAATTTGATTATTTGCAATATCTGAATTAAGTACTACATGTATGTTCTATCTGCGTTTGTGTTATTGGGGGGGAAGGTTGGTAATTATATTAAAAATAAAACAGCAACTCATTGATTTAAATAGGAAAGATTAATAGCATGTTACAGTGTATCAACATCCATAATTGATCTTTGCTAGTATTTTTTTCTACTTAAGAATTTAGATTACAAATTTACAATATTATATTAGAATTTATGTTAGAAAATAATGGAATGGAGGACTTATGGAGTGTAAAGCTGAAAAGCTCCAACATGGGACTGCTACTCAATACAAGGAAGACACAGATATTAACTGCTGCCAGGTATGACTGGGACACATTTAAGATTGACAGCGATGAACTGGAAGTTGTAAAGGACTTCAAAATACTCAGATCAATGATCACTCAAGATACAGTGTCAATACTGGAAGTCAATTGGAGAATAACTATGCCTAAATCAACAATGAAGTCACTGGACAAAGGTCTTCAAATTAGGAATATTTCAATGGTGGTGAGGACATGGCTCGTACATAGTTTGGTCTTTTCTATTTTAAGATATGGATGTGAAATCTGGACGTTAAAGAAACAAGACAGAAGAAGAATCAACACCTTGAAATTTGGTGCTGGAAAAGGATGTTATCAATACCATGGATGGCAAGAAGAACAAACAAATCAATTTTGGAATAAATAAAGCCAGACATGTCACTTGAAACAAGGATCACCAAGCTATGACTTGCCTATTTTGGACACATCATACAAAGAGAGCAATCACTGGAGAAGGACTTTAAGGTTGGAAGAATAGAAGGAACAAGGTGAAGAGGAAGACCAGCAACCCAATGGCTTAATATATCAAGATAATGGTGGAGAAAATAATCCCAAAAGAGAGCAAGGATCTTACCCTGTGTAGTAGTTACACGTAGACCAATCTCGCTTTTAAATACGGACTGTAAATTATTTGCAAATATTATTGCCAAAAGATTACAGGAGGTTCTGCCCTCTATAATCAATAACGATCAAGTTGGTTTTGTCCCGCATAGAGAGGGATCAGATAATATTTATAGAGTTACTCAAATTATTAATCACGCCCGTGAATCATCCACGCCTCTGGTGTTGCTTGGAACAGACACAGAGAAAGCCTTCAACCACGTGGATTGGCTGTACATGAGAGAAGCTCTGGCAGTGTTTAACCCCTTCCCGACCCATGACGCCTACGTAGGTGTCATGGTATAAATCCCGTTCCTGCAGTTTGGGTGACCGGGGTCACTGAAAGGTCACTCAACCCGCAGGCCCAAGACCCTTTGTGCTTCACCACAGGGGGGTTGGCTAAACCCCCAAGTGGCTACGATCGCTCTGATTGGCTGTTAAAAGTGAAACAGCCAATCAGAGCGATTTGTAATATTTCACCAATGAAATTTGTTGAAATAATACAATCCAGCCATGGCCGATGCTGCAATAGCATCGGCCATGGCTGGAGACCAAGATCCGACTCCCCCCACACCGAGTGACGGGGTGATCGGCCCCCGCCACCGATTGATTGCGGCGATTGGTTGCCGCCGTCACAATCTGCTCATCTCTCCTCCGCTCCGCTCCCCCTCGCCTTCCGATCCCCCCTCACCTCCACCAGTGTGTGTGAAGTCGCTGTGGCCGTCCCGATGTCCCTCCGGGATGCTTCATGGGCGCCGACATCTTGGAACATGGCGGGCGCATGCCAGATTCCATTCATTTATTTTGATCACTGTGATAAACTCTCACAGTGATCAAAATAAAAAAAAAGTAAATAAACGCCCCCTTTATCACCCCCATAGCTAGGGACAAGTAATAAAATAAAGAAAATATATATATATATTTTTCCATTAGGGTTAGCATTAGAAATGAGCGACTTTGCCTCCTCAAAAGTCGAGTCGAACGAAATCGGCCAACTATCGGGAAAAGTTGGAGGTCTGACTGAAACACGAAACCCAATGCAAATCAATGGGGAAGCAGTGCCCATTTCAATCCCAACGACATAAATTCTTACTACTTAAACTTGTCAACCTTAATTTACTTTAAAATAATAGTTACACATTGAAAACTGGGGGTTGTTTGGCTGAAGTTGTGGGGGGGGGCAGGGCTGGCTCCTGGTTTTCGTGTGCCCTGGGCGAAAGAGTGTCAGTGGGCCCCTTTAATACATACCACAATTCATGATGCTATGATACGGCAGAGAAATATAGGTATAGTACAATGACAAATACTTCACTTCTTACATTACATGACTGATATCTATTTTAAATTCTACAATAGCTCAAAAACCGGACAGTATATTCCTCAATACAAGTATTATGGCCACCACATACTGAGCCATACAGAATAATGAGCCCCATATATTGCTCCATACAGAATAGTTGGTCCTATATAATGTTCCATACAGTATATGATGAGCTCCACATAATGCTACAGTATATGATGGTCCCCATATAATGTGCCATACAGTATAGGACGGTCCCCATAGAGTAGAATGAGCCCCACATATTGCTCCATACAGTATAATTTGTCGCATATAAAGCTCCATACAGTATATGATGGGCCCCATATATTGCTCCATACAGAATAGGCCCCATATGTGCTCCATATGATGCTCCATACCCTATATGATCCCCCATAAATAATGAACCCCATATGATGCTCCAGTATATGATGGGTCCCATGGATGATGCTCCAGTGTATGATGGGCCTATATAATGCTCCATATATAATGGGTCCCATATGATGCTGCAGTATATGATATGATGGGCTCCATGGATGATGCTCCAGTGTATGATGGGCCTGCTCCAAATAAAATGGGCCCCATATGATGCTGCAGTATATGATGGGCCCCATGGATGATGCTCCAGTGTATGATGGGCCTATATAATGCTCCATATATAATGGGTCCCATATGATGCTGCAGTATATGATGGGCTCCATGGATGATGCTCCAGTGTATGATGGGCCTGCTCCAAATAAAATGGGCCCCATATGATGCTGCAGTATATGATGGGCCCCATGGATGATGCTCCAGTGTATGATGGGCGTATATAATGCTCCATATATAATGGGCCCCATATGATGCTACAGTATATGATGGCCCCCATGGATGATGCTCCAGTGTATAATAGGCCCCGCATATGATGCTCCAGTATATGATGGGCCCCATTTATAATGCTTCAGTGTATAATGGGCCCCGTATATGATGCTCCAGTGTATGATGGGCCCCATGCATGATGTGCCAGTGTATGATGGGCCTATATAATGCTCCATATATGATGGGCCCTATCTATGATGCTCAAGTGTATGATGGGCCCCATATATAATTCTCCAGTGAATAATGCTCCCCATATATTGCTCCAAACATTAAAAAAAATAAAACACCTCCCCTCGCTGGGCACTGCTCAACTCTGGACTACTCAGCGTCGCCATCTTCCAGCTCTCTGCACTTGGACTGTTCAGGCATAGGGCATACAGACGTGACATCATCATGCTCTCTGACCTGAATGTCACTGTCAGGAAATGCGTAAGACGTCACAGCGGTGGAGCAGGGAGAGGTAAGTATTTGCAAGTGCTGGGGCCCTGAGCAAGCAGGGGGGCCCACTCATGGGCATTGGCACTGGCACAGGGCCCCTCATAGTACGCTGGTTTTTCTGATGGTGGGGGGCCCACTTGCCGTCAGAAACACCGGGGTACTTTAAGGGGCCCTATGCCAGTGCCGTCGCACATGAGTGGGCCCCCCCACCTGCTCAGGGCACCGGCACTTGCCCGGATGCGCCAGGTGCTGACGCCGGCCCGGGGGGATACAGCACAGTTAGGGAGGTGGAAAAACTGGCATATGTTGAGGTGTAGGCTGGACGTTCAGCAGCTGCAAATAAAGGAATTGGAGAAGTCGGAGGAAGAGGAGGACAAAGCGAGCCATTTTGCTGGCAACCTATGTGTCATCAGGGGAAGGTGGGACAAAATCTTTTGAAACCCAGGCATGGTTCATTTTAATTAAGGTGAGATCACCAACAGTTTGGGACGACAGCCGGGTCCTTCTTTCTGTCAGTATTGATCCAGCTGCACTGAAGACTCTCTCTGATAGCACACTGCAAGCAGGGCAAGCGAGCTCCTGTAAGGCATATGGTGCCAATTCAGGCCAGGAGTAGAGTTGAGCGATACTTTCCGATATCCTAAAGTATCGGAATCGGAATGGTATCGCCGATATCACTAAAATATCGGCGATACCCGATATCGATACCGGAAGTCCCATGTAAGTCTATGGGAACAAAATATCGAAATTAAAAAAAAACCATTGTTGCCTTGTTGGTTAATTGTACATGAAGGAAAACAAGAAAGAGTAATGTAGAATGTATTGGGGAAGGTTGAGGAGACATTAAAGGCATAGATGTTTAACCCAATCAAATGGAATAGCATAAATATTTTTTTTTTAAAGATGTTCGGATTGACGAAGAAATTGA
This sequence comes from Oophaga sylvatica, assembly GCA_033576555.1. Taxonomy (NCBI): domain Eukaryota; kingdom Metazoa; phylum Chordata; class Amphibia; order Anura; family Dendrobatidae; genus Oophaga; species Oophaga sylvatica. The sequence continues at coordinate 71,882,046 of JARQOD010000001.1, read as the reverse complement.
CAATGTTAACGTTTTTTATATTTTGGCAAATATGTATATTACACAACTTCCATGCTCTTCATCTTCACCTTTTTAACTTTTCACACACTTTCTCCTTCATAATCTTCTGCAGCATCATCTTTTTCATCAAATTATTCTTCATCTTCACCTTCTTTATCTTCTTCTTAAACTTCTTGCTATTCATCTTTGTTAACATTACTCATATTCTTCTTATTAAACTATTATTCTTATTCATATTCTGCTTCATCTTCTTCATCATATTCTTATTTGTGACAGAGAATCCTGTACTTGTAATCTGTCAAAGTATGAATTTTTCATCCTTCCGTTCTTGCTGTCACAAAAGATTTAAATTACAACAGTATTTGTCCGTGTTCAGTTTAGCCTGCAGCAGCAGGCATTTTCCAGGGGCACCACGAGGAGGAACGGACTCACCCCCATACACTGCTTAGTCTTCTTCTGCTTAGAATTTAGAGCATATATTTTGCTCTTCATTTTGGTCTTATACTTCATGTTCTTCTGCTTTTAGATCTTCTGCTTATTGTTCTTGTGTCTCTTGTTCCGTATCTTGTATTTGTAGCACAATCTTGTACCAGCTGATGTTACTGGGACAACGGTTACTAAGCAGGAGGTACCTGTGCTCCAAAGCACTACCAAGGACCAGCAGACGTTGCTGGAACTCGGATACCGAGATGGAGGCACCTAGACCAAAGGCACTGCGGAGAACCAGTTGACGGTACTGGAACCCGGAGGGGCAGCAGAAGGAAAAGAGCCAATGGCACAACCGAGGACCAGCTGACGTTACTGGGACACGGTTACTAAGCAGGAGGTACCTGTGCTCCAAAGCACTACCAAGGACCAGCAGACGTTGCTGGAACTCGGATACCGAGATGGAGGCACCTAGACCAAAGGCACTGCGGAGAACCAGTTGACGGTACTGGAACCCGGAGGGGCAGCAGAAGGAAAAGAGCCAATGGCACAACCGAGGACCAGCTGACGTTACTGGGACACGGTTACTAAGCAGGAGGTACCTGTGCTCCAAAGCACTACCAAGGACCAGCAGACGTTGCTGGAACTCGGATACCGAGATGGAGGCACCTAGGCCAAAGGCACTGCGGAGAACCAGTTGACGGTACTGGAACCCGGACGGGTAGCAGAAGGTACAAGAGCCAATGCAAGTAACGAGGACCAGCTGACTGTGCTGGAACCCGAGGGGCAGCAGAAGGAAAAGAGCCAATGGCACAACCGAGGACCAGCTGACGTTACTGAACCCCAGTAACACAGGAGCAAGTGTTGACTGTGCTAACAGCACTTCCGAGCAACAACTGGCGGTGTTGGAGCCCAGGGTCAAGGAGGATGTTTAAATACTAGATCAAGTAATTTCCTTGTTACCTGTCAATTTTAAATGTCTATACTTCAAACAAGAGAAAGATAACCTTTACTACCATAAGATGATGATTTCATTTAAACTAATATCTAGATAAATAAAGAATTGACAAACATAAACACATACATTAACATGTTGAACAGCAATGCAAACCACAAAATAAATTAGTTAAGGAATCTGCTATACGGTTGTACATAAAAGCATACAAGTACATATCTGAATCCATTAATGATGGATAAGTAACAGTATGTACACCATTTTTATTGTATAGACAATGAATGTCTGACTTCAAAACATCATCAGCATTACAAGTTATCTGTGACATTACTAAAATGTTACATTTGCTGAATAATGTCACTAAACAGTTTATACAAAATTATACAATTTCCATCATGTAATACTCATAATATGTGGCAATAATCATGTTTATTAACAAACATAACCTTTAAAAAGTGCATAGTGCATAGCGAAAATTGCTATTTATGCCTGACTGTCGACTTGCAAGCATGACAACGGATAGATAAGGTATATATAGATGAGACTGCATAGCCACAGATGGTGAATGGCGATGTAATACTGTACCTCAATAAAGTGTGCGTCACTACTACATAATTTTTTTTATATAGCTTTATAAACAGGGTACGTGGATGTATGCTTGCGCCTTTGTTTTGACGCACAGACTGCCTTCCTGCTGAGACGCGTTGGGTAGTGAACAGTTGTGTGCAGTGTTCACTGTAGTCTGAGGTTTTCCTTTTTGGAGTGCAGATCACGCTCCAGTTAGTTCTTCAACCACTGCTGGTTGTAGTCTGCTGAGCGTGTGTCACTGGCACATCCTTGAAATTTTTCTCTAATTGTTGCTGCTCCATTCTATTACAAATAAATAAAATCTATTAGTGTGACGCGCTTCCATCCGTATACAATACATTGGTTGCAAACACTATAGAAGTACACAAAGGGGCCTTTCACACCTACTGAACAGTTGTGTGCAGTGTTCACTGCAGTCTCTGCGGAATAACCACACTTAGGCCTTATAACTTTTCAGACTTTCTTTATCAATCTACCAAGATGAAGAAGGCAGGGAGTAAGGCACGTGGTCGTGGAGTTTCTTCAGGGAGAGACGTGGGGATTCTGTGGCTGCTGCGGCCCCCAGTGACACAGCATCCACCAGTTTTCCCCGGGCCGTGAGCGTTCCTTTATGCGCACTTTTGTAGGAGCTCGGAGTACCCCCCTGCTGCGGGAAGAACAAATTGAAGCCGTTGTTGTTTGGATCTCAGCCAATGCATCGACTTCAATTGCTTCCACCTCCTCTCAGGACCACAGCACTGTTGGGCAACCATCTGTCTCTTCACCGCCTGGCAAATTGCCCAGGCAGTCAGAGAGTTCTGTACAGGAGCCAGCTGAGTGTCTGCTTCTGTTCTCAGAATCTATTGGCTTGCAAACAGGGGCCCAGCCAAGCAGCATTCTGTAATGTGAAGAAGAGGGAGTATGCAGTGATGCGCAACAGCTGTGTCTCTCTGAATCTGAAGAGGCGGGTGAGACAGTGCCGATGGTCAGCACACCGCAGAACGCATCTGATGATGATGATGAGACCCAGGTGCCAGTTTCTGTTGAGCATGGTGCTGGCCAGACCACCCAACAGCAGGTGTTGGAAGAGGGTAGTGGAGATGATGAGGTCCAATACCCAACATGGCATGAAGAACAGGAAGGTGGTGGGAGCAGCTCAGAGGAATAATAATAATATTTATTTATATAGCGCCATCATATTCCGCAGCGCTTTACAGTTTAGCAGTTTCAGAACACAAGTCATAAGTAACAACGTTAACAATACAATAATTTAAGCTAAATAAGTCGCCCCTGCTCGTGACAGCTTACAATGTACAATGAGATGGGGAGATACAAAGTATAGGTGTTTATATACAATGGTGCATTTACAATGATGTTCCAGCCATCTTAAGGGACTGAGGGATGGAGATAGTGAATGGGCTAGAGACACACACACACTTACACAGAATACATAGAATGACTTTGATTAGTGAATGTGATAGGCCGCTCTGAACAAATGTGTTTTGAGGGAGCGCCTGAAACCATGCAAATTGTGGATAGTCCTAATTTCTTGGGGTACAGCATTCCAGAGGATTGGCGTAGAGCAGGAGAAGTCTTGGAGTCGGGAGTGGGAGGTACGTATTAGTGCAGAGGTTAGTCGAAAGTCGTTTGCAGAGCGCAGCAGTCGGTTAGGCCGATAGATAGAAATGAGGGAGGAGATGTAGGAGGGGTGCTGCACTGTGGAGAGCTTTGTGGGTGAGAACCAGTACTTTGGTTGAAAGCTGGGAGAGGCCTAGAGAAATGGTTAGTGATAGAAGGAAGATAGAGGAAGACATTGCCCCAACGGTACAAACAGGAGGGAGAGTTAGGCTGCAGACTCGGTTGCCTGTAGCCTCCAGTTTGGCACCTGTTCGGAGCAGTTGTCTTCCAAAAGTCAAAACGTGCGCTCCCAGGACTTGCACTGCGTGGTCCTTTTTTCACACACTTGCACATGATATTTGCTATGTGAAATGCAAGCTGTGTAATCAAAAATTAAAAATAGCTAAAAGTGTCAGTCACCTCAATACCACAAATATGTGGAAACATGTGCGGACAAAGCACGTAGTTGAGTTACAAAGACACACTGGAGATGTAGGCCAACCTACAGCAGCACCTACATCTTCAGGTTGTGTTGAAGCCTCTTCATCGAGCTCACACACAGCTGGTTATGCTTCCTCACAGGATCGCCATGGAAGAACCTCGGCCACTGTTGTCCAGAGACAAACTGTTATTCCACACACAGCAGCAAGTTCCCTGTCATCCTCACACTCCCAGGCCACAAAACAGCCAGCGGTAGCACAGGCATGGGATAAAAGACGGCCATACTCCGCAAACCATGCACGAGCACAGGCTCTGAATGCTGGCATTGCAAAACTCCTGTCCCTTGAAATGCTGTGATTCAGGCTGGTGGAGACAGACAGTTTCCGTAACTGAATATCATTGTCAATCCCACAATACAATGTGCCAAGCCGATTTCATTTCAGCAGGCAAGCCGTCCCTGGTCTGCAAAAGCATGTTGAGGAAAAATTAAACATGCGCTACTAAAAGCCCTCAGTAGCAAGGTCCACCTGACCACCGATGCGTGGACCAGTACCCATTGTTATGATCTGCTACAACCAGTAAGGAAAGAAGGGAATTCTGTCCCTACAATACAACTAAGCTGAATCCCTACGATGTAACGGGGAACCTGATCCTGCGACCAGACCCGCTAAAGTCCTCATCTAGTGTGAACGAAGACCTATAGTTGCGAGGGAGTAATCCCTACAAGATCTAGGGACTGGGAGAAAAGGTGGACACCTCCTAGTCCTAACATAAATTGTAGCATGGATAATTAAACAGAAAAATAAATACTTTGTGATCCTAACATCAAGCAAAACTCACAGATTAAGGCACCTAAGCACCCGGCTAGCTTAACAGTAGATAATACAATGAAGTCAAGCAAAGCCAGAAGGGCGGAGCCAGACTAAATAGGGAAAAAAGGTCATGTGACCAGCAAACTGAAACAAAACCTAACAAGAGGGTTCTAACACCCATGGCCAGGGACAATACCTTTCCCTCACTGCCCATTGGGTCAATGTTGTGCAGCCGGGTACTGATCTTGCGAGTGGCGCTGTACGTGTTCTGCCAACTCCAAGGATTGCAGGAATCAAGTCTGTACACATTGATTCCTCCTCCTATTCCAGTTCCTCAGAATCATCGCTGCAGGAGCCGTCACGGTCTACCTCCACATGGACCCGTGAACGTTTACCTGTTGCGACCGATATGAGCACAGCCGTGTCCAAATGTCAACAGGCCATCCTGAAATTAATTTCCATGGGGAATCTTAGCCACACAGCGCAGGAGCTCTGTAATGCCATAAAGCAGGAGAGCGACGTGTGGTTTTTGGAAGAGAATCTACAGGCAGGCTTGGTAGTGTGTGACAATGGCCGAAATCTGGTGTCAGCTCTGGGCCTTGGCAACCTCACTCACATACCATGTCTGTCATATGTGCTCAACTTGGTCGTGCAGAGTTTTTGAGGGACTATCCGGATCTTGATGCACTGCTGCACAAGGTCCGCCTAGAGTGCGCTCACTTGCGACGTTCCAGCATGGCCAGATCGCTGATTGCAGCTCTGCAACGCAGATTTCACCTTCATGAACATCGCATTATATGTGACGTACCCACCAGGTGGAATTCCTCGTTACATATGTTGGAGCGGTTGTGTGAGCAGCAGCCAACAGTAATGGAGTATCAGCTGCATCAGGCGCAGTCAACTCGCAATTTGCGGCGTTCACACTTCACCACTACTGAGTGGGCCTCTATAATAAGAATAATAATATTATTTATTTATATAGCGCCATAATATTCCGCAGTGCTTTACAGTTTAACAGTTTCAAAACACGAGTCATAAGTAACAACGTTAACAATACAATAATTAAAGCAAAATCAGCCGCCCCTGCTGGTGAAAGCTTACAATCTACAATGAGGTGTGGGAGATACAAAGTACAGGTGTTTATATACAATGGTGTTTTTACAATGATGGTCCAGCCATTTTAAGGAAGTGAGGGATGCATGGAGATAGTGAATGGGCTACACACACAGAATTACACATAGAATGACTTTGATTAGTGAATGTGATAGGCCACTGTGAACAAATGTGTTTTGAGGGAGCGCCTGAAACCATCCAAATTGCGGATAGTCCTAATTTCTTGGGGTAGAGCATTCCAGAGGATTGGCGCAGCGCGGGTGAAGTCTTGGAGTTGGGAGTGGGAGGTACGGATTAGTGCAGAGGTTAGTCGAAGGTCGTTTGCAGAGTGCAGCAGTCGGTTAGGCCGATAAATATAAATAAGGGAGGAGATGTAGGGGGGTGCTGCGCTGTGGAGAGCTATGTTGGTGAGAACCAGTAATTAGAATTGGATCCTATAATGAATGGGCAGCCACTGCCAGTGTAATGAGTGGCGAATAACTCTATGAAGGATATCTGCCACGTTTTGCGTGCGTTTGATGAGTCAACGCGGATGGCGAGTGCAGATGATGCACTAGTCAGCCTGACTGTCCCCCTTATCTGCCTGCTTCAAAAAACACTGCAAGCACTAAGGCATGAGGTTTTGGAAGAGGTGGAGGATGAGGAGTCACAAATTCCATCACCTTCTGGACAGTCAGCGCAACGTGGTTCCTCACAAAGGGCTGGAGGACTTTCAAAGTACCATGCTGTATCAACAATTGAACCTCCAGAGTCGCTGTCTATATTTTCATAACCATTACAAACTTTTAATGTATTTACAAAGCACATAATGTACATTTTTTGTCTATCCTTTTGTAATGCTATTGTGTTTCCATAAACTGATGTTACAGAATTATGATACAAAGTTTTTAAATTTTGAGTTTTAAATTTTGTAAATTTATATGTATTTGAAGGACTTTGTGAGGAGGATGAGGAGGAGTCAATGGAGGAGGAAGACATCGCTCCAGAGGGAGGTAGACAATGCTCTAGTCAGTATGTAGACCAAGGGTGGGGTGATGCACAGCAGGCGGAGATGACGCCTCTTGCAGGGGACAACGTTTCTAGGCCAGTTGGGAGTCTGCAGCACATGGTTGATTTCATGCTGCAGTGGCTGAGAAACGACCGCCGCATCGAACACATTCACACCACGTCTGATTATTGGGTGTACACCCTCCTAGACCCTCGCTACCGGGACAACTTACAAAGCCTCATCACACCGTTGAACCGGGAGCGTAAAATGCGGAAGTACCAAGACACACTGGTGCAATCCATAATGTTCTCCATTCCAGCCGAGAGCACTGCTGCTGCTACTGATTTACAAAGCAGCTCTGTGCGTCGAGGCAGTGGAGACAGCTCTGCAACAAGAGGGAGCACAAGCAGCGCCTCTGCACAGGGCAAGAACAGTATGTTCCAAATGTGTCGAAGTTTTGTGGCAGCGCCACCAATGTCTACACCATCCGAGACGGCTCCAGTCAGCAGGAGGCAACATTTCCGTAAGATGGTGACAGACTACATGTCTTGCCCTCTCAGTGTACTCCCAGATGGCTCTTCCCCATTCAAGTTTTGTGTCTCTAAGCTGGATACATGGCCAGAGCTTAGCCAGTATGCATTGGAGGTGCTGGCTTGATCTGCTGGCAGTGTATTATCGGAGCGCGTCTTTACTGCTGCAGGTGGTGTACTAACAGACCGTTGCATGCGACTATCCTACGATAATGTAGAACGGCTTACTTTTCTGAAAATGAACTAGGCATGGATCTCGCCTGAATTTGCCTGTCCGGTTTCAGATTAACTAACTGGTTGGCAACGTTTTCCATGTCTCCTGTTATGTTCATCTTTCTACCACCTGAGCTATACTCCCTGGGCTACAACACTGCCAGTTGCTGCTCAGAAGTGTCGTGTCCACAGACCAATACACAAGCTATAGTGATAGTGGGGTTCAGTAACGCCTGCTGTTCCCCTGCTGTGTGTCCGGCAAAAATTACTGCTACCTAGCTACACATGTTTAAAAAAACATGACATGTTAAAGTGGCTAGTGCTACACATAGATATCAGGCTACACCCTTATTTCTAAGCTGTAAACAAGTGAAACGTCAAATTTAAAACCATTCAATGATTAGTGTTGGTAACAAATCTGTAACTAAATAATTGTGACATATTATGGCAGATATCCACATGTCTAACACAAATGCTAACACAAAAGCATACTTATGCTATAGGGTACTGATGGTGAACCTTCTCACTCCATAACTTTGACCAATCCAACTCACATCATGCCTCAAATGCTGCAATGTTGGAAGTGCATAATGTGGGTTGAACTTTGACAACAGCTGCAGTGCGAAGGTTATCCTTCTGTGTTCTTGGCTTTTAAATAAAAGCATACAAGTAAATATAATAATACATTGTTGATTAAGGGACATGATGTACACCTGTAATATTGTGCAAACAATGGATGTAGGACTATTCCTCTTCAACATTACTTATATTTGTGTCATTTGAAAAAATACATATTTTAGTTAAAAATTAAAAACCCATGTTCAGTAGCTGTGAAAGGCCCGTTTGTGTACTTCTATATTGTTTGCAACCAATGTATTGTATACGGGTGGAAGCGCGTCACACTAATAGATTAGATTTATTTTAAATGGAATGTAGCAGAACCAATTGGAGATAAATGAAAAGGATGAGCCACTGAGACACGCTCAGCAGAGTACAAGCAGCAGTGCTTGAACATGTAACTGGAGCGTGATCTGCACTCAAAAAAGTAAAAAACACAGACTGAAGTGAACACTGAAACACAACTGTCCACAATCTGTGAAAAGCTCCTTTCTGTACTTCTATAGTGTTTGCAACCAATGTATTGTATACGGATGGAAGCGCGTCACACTAATAGATTAGATTTATTTTAAATGGAATGTAGCAGAACCAATTGGAGATAAATGAAAAGGATGAGCCACTGAGACACGCTCAGCAGAGTACAAGCAGCAGTGCTTGAACATGTAACTGGAGCGTGATCTGCACTCAAAAAAGTAAAAAACACAGACTGAAGTGAACACTGAAACACAACTGTCCACAATCTGTGAAAAGCTCCTTTCTGTACTTCTATAGTGTTTGCAACCAATGTATTGTATACGGATGGAAGCGCGTCACACTAATAGATTAGATTTATTTTAAATGGAATGTAGCAGAACCAATTGGAGATAAATGAAAAGGATGAGCCACTGAGACACGCTCAGCAGAGTACAAGCAGCAGTGCTTGAACATGTAACTGGAGCGTGATCTGCACTCAAAAAAGTAAAAAACACAGACTGAAGTGAACACTGAAACACAACTGTCCACAATCTGTGAAAAGCTCCTTTCTGTACTTCTATAGTGTTTGCAACCAATGTATTGTATACGGATGGAAGCACGTCACACTAATAGATTTGATTTTTTTCTAATATAATGGAGCTGCACCAATTCCACTAAATAAAATAAAAAAAAAAAAAAAAAAAAAAGGGACACGTGCAGATGCCTACAAACAGCGGTGGATGCAGAGCAAACTGCAGCGTCACCTGCACTGTCACACACACACCTTGCACAGAGCTGTTAAAACAACACTGGCAAAATGAAGCTTTACACAGCGGTTGGTAAACTAGCCTGCCTCAAGCACAGTAGTACACAAAATCGCAATATCTAACTGTCCCTCAGAGTGAGCAGAGTAGCGTTCTGTCCCTTACTGAGTTCACAGCACAGTGACGCTAAAATGGCGGCGGCGCCTTTTATAGTGCATTCTGACATCATTTCAGCAGCCAATCACAGCCATGCCATTAGTTAAGATGACCGCAGCATCACAGGATGTGCCCACACTTCGTAGGATTCCTCATTGGCTGACTAAAATCACATTGCCTCTCAAAGAATTATGGGAACTTCCGATTCCGGTATACGATATGGAAAAAGTATCGGAATTAAGTATCGGAATTCCGATAACGCGAATATCGGCCGATACCCGATACTTGCGGTATCGGAATGCTCAACACTAGCCAGGAGTCCAGTTTACAGGCCCAGTAGTCAAAGGGGAATGAACTGTGAGGGAGAACATCGATAGGGGAGGAGAGGTAATTTTGAATCCATAGTTGACAACTGCTGTCTCCTGTCTGTTCAATCGATTCAGTACTACCAGTCGTGTGAGCGTTACTCGAGAAATCATTCCCCAACAAGGTCATGAGACCCCTGTCTCCAACGCCACTTCGGCTGTGTGCACCACGAACACCTCTTCCATTTGGCCCAGTACGGCTCGTGTTAGAACCTGCACCGCTGCTGTGTGCTGGGAATGCCTCTAACAAACGGTTTATCAGAGTTGCTTGTTTGTTCGCCAATATTAGCTCTAGGTTCTCTTGTGGCATGATGTTCTGTAATTTGCCTTTATAGCGTGGATCAAGGATGCTGGCCAACCAGTAGTCATCATCCTTCATAATTTTGGCAATGCGGGGGTCCCTTTTTAGGATCCACAAGACATAATCACACATGGGCCAATGTTCCAGGTGTCAATGATGCACTGCCAGTGGTGGGTGGAGGAGCACTTTCTGCCAAATCCCATCTCTCCAGTCACGCACAAACCCTGTAACTGACCTTGGCAAGCCAACATTTTCTCTTGCCCCTGAGTAGCATTCTCCTCCCCAAAATAATCATTCCCCTCCTCCTACTCTTCCTCTTCTTCCTCCACCTCGTCCAGGACAGTTCCCTGAGCAAACAATGGCTGACTGTCATCAAGGTTTCCCTCCTCCTCCTCCCCTTCCTCATCCGCTGCAGACGCCTGATCCTTAATGTGCGTCAAAGTTTGCATGAGCAGACGAATAAGTTGGATGCTCATGCTTATAATGGTGTCGTCTGCGTTTACCAGCCATGTGCATTCCTCAAAACACTGCAGGACTTTACAGAGATCTTTCAGCTTTAACCACTGCACACCTGACAACTCCATGTCTGCCCTCAAACTGCTTGCCCATGTATCCTCCCACAAATGCATTACAGCCTGCCTTTATTCGCACAGCCTCTCAACCATGTGCATGGTGGAGTTCCACCTTGTTGCAACGTCTATGATTATGCGGTGCTTGGGGAGGTGGAGCGATCGCTGCAGCCTCTGCATATGACTGGAGTCTACAGGTGAGCAACGGATGTGCGAGCACAGTCTTCTCACCTTATGGAGCAGGGCTGTTAACTCCGGATAAATGTTTAGGAAGCACTGCACCACCAGGTACAAGGTGTGTGCCAGGCAAGGTATGTGTCTGAGTTTTGCCAGGGCTGTGGCCGCCACAAAATTACGGTCGGTATCACTGACTACCTTGCCTGGCGCATTATGTATACTGCCCAGCCATGACTCAGTTTCTCACTGCAAGTAGTCGTCCAGTACCTCCGCGGTGTGTCTGTTGTCGCCCAAAGACATCATCTTTAAAACAGCCTGCTGATGCTTACCACTAGCTGTTCAATAGTGGAACACCTCGTGTGCAACACTGGCAGCTGCGGATGGAGTGCACGTGCGACTGCGCTCTGTTGACGAGCTTTTGCTTCTGGAGGAGGAGGAGGAGGGTCGAACGCCTACAGCCAACTGTTGCCTATACCTTGGGCTAGGCAGCACTGTCCCACCACCGCTGTCCCCTGTGGACCCTGCATCCACCACATTAACCCAGTGCACAGTGATGGACATGTAATGGCCCTGGCCATGCCTACTGGCCCATGCATCTTTTGTGAGGTGCACATTTCCACTCACTGATTGTTTGAGTGCATGAACAATGCGGTCTTTCACATGCAGGTGTAGGGCAGGGATGGCTTTTCTAGCAAAGAAGTGCCGACTGGGTAGGGCATAGCGTGGGACAGCGCAGGCCATGAGCTCTCGGAACACTGCCGTTTCAACCAAATGGAAGGGCATCATCTCTAATGAGATCAGTTTGGCAATGTAGGCGTTCAAAGCCAGTGTACGCGGTGAGAGGATGAGTACTTTCTTGTCCTCCTCAGAGTGTCTGCTAGGGTGAGCTGTACTTGAGAGCTGCATATGGGGGAACTAGAGGCGGACATGACGGACTGAGAGGGGGTTGGTGATGGTGATGGCCTAGATTCAGTCTTTGGCTGCAAAAACATTGTGATTCCCTGACTGCTTTGGCCTTGCGATGACACCTCAACATTTCTTGCTGGTCCAGTCGCATTTCAAAACATCACTACTTCCCTTCCGAGCCCCGTCGTGTGCCTGAACAGTGATTCCCCCCCACATATGGAGTACCAGCGTACTCAGGACAAACTGTACAACAACTTTTGCAGTCCAATTTCTCCTGTTACCCTTGTTAAAATAAAAAATTGCGGGTTAAAAAATCATTTTTTGAGAAAAAAAAGGATTTTTTATTTTCACGGCTCTGCATTATAAACTTCTGTGAAGAACGTGGGGGTTCAAGGTGCTCACCACACATCTAGATAAGTTCCTTGGGGGGATTAGTTTCCAAAATGGGGTCAATTGTGGTGGGTTTCTACTGTTTAGGCACATAAGGGGCTCTGCAAACGTAACATGACACCCACAGACCATTCCATCAAAGTCTCCATTTCAAAATGTCACTACTTCCCTTCCGAGTCCCGACGTGTGCCCGAACAGTGGTTCCCCCACACATATGGGATACCAGCGTACTCAGGACAAACTGTAAAACAACGTTTGGGTCCAATTTCTCCTGTTACGCTTGGGAAAATAAAAAAAATTGGGGACTAAAAGATCATATTTGTGGAAAAAATATGATTTTTTTATTTTCATGCCCAGGCGTTATAAACTTCTGTGAAGCTCTTCGGGGTTCAAAGTGCTCACCACACATCTAGAGAAGTTCCTTGGGGGGGTCTATTTTCCAAAATGGGGTCACTTGTGGGGGTTTCTACTGTTAAGGCACATCAAGGGCTCTGCAAACGTAACATGACACCCACAGACATTCCATCAAACTTGCATTTCAAAACGTCACTACTTCCATTCCGAGCCCCGTCGTGTGCCCGAACAGTGGTTCCCTCCACATATGGGGTACCAGCGTACTCAGGACAAACTGTACAACAACTTTTGGGGTCCAATTTCTCCTGTAACCATTGTGAAAATAAAAATAGAGGGCTAAAAAATATTTTTTGAGGAAAAAAAATATTTTTTATTTTCACGGCTCTGTGTTATAAACTTCTGTGAAGCACCTGGGGGTTCAAAGTGCTCACTATGCTTCTAGATAAGTTACTTAGGGGGTCTAGTTTCCAAAATGGAATCATTTCTGGGGGAGCTCCAAAGTTTAGGCACATAGGGGCTCTCCAAACACGACATGGTGTCCGCTAACGATTGGAGCTAATTTTCCATTCAAAAAGTCAAATGGCGCTCCTTCCCTTCTGAGCCCTGCTGTGCGCCCAGTGGTTCCCCCCCACATATTGGGTACCAGCATGCTCAGGACAAAGTTGGCAACAACTTTTGGGGTCCAATTTTATCCTGTTACCCTTGGGAAAATAAAAAATAGCCGGCTAAAAATCATTTTTGAGAAAAAAAAGATTTTTTTAGTTTCACTGCTCTGCATTTATAAACTTCTGGGAAGCACTTGGGGGTTCAAAGTGCTCACTACACATCTAGATAAGCTCCTTGTGGGGTCTAGTTTCCAAAATTGGGTCACTTGTGGGGGGTTTCTACTGTTTAGGCACATCAGGGGCTCTGCAAACGCAACATGACACCCGCAGAATATTCCATCATACACATATGGTGTATCGGCGTACTCAGGACAAACTGCATAACAACTTTTGTGGTCCAATTTCTCATGTTACCCTTCTGAAAATAAAAAATGGTAGGCTAAAAAATAATTTTTGAGGAAAAAAATTATTTTTTTATTTTCACTGCTCTGCGTTATAAACTTCTGTGAAGCAATTGGGGGTTCAGAGTGCTCACAACACATCTAGATAAGTTCCTTAAGGGGTCTAGTTTCCAAAATGGTGTCACTTGTGGGGTTTTTTCACTGTTTAGGCACACAAGGGCTCTCCAAACGCGTCATGGTGTCTGCTAACGATTGGAGCTAATTTTCCATTCAAAAAGTCAAATGGCGCTCCTTCCCTTCTGGGCCTTGCTGTGCGCCCAAACAGTGGTTTAAGACCACATATGAGATATCGGTGTACTTAGGAGAAATTGCCAAACAAATTTTAGGATCCATTTTATCCTGTTGCCCATGTGAAAATGAAAAAACTGAGGCTAATAGAAATTTTTTGTGAAAAAAAGTACTTTCTTTTTGTTATGGATCAATTTGTGAAGCACCTGGGGGTTTAAAGTGCTCCCTGTGCATCTAGATAAGTTCCTTGGGAGGTCTAGTTTCCAAAATGGGGTCACTTGTGGGGGAGCTCAAATGTTTAGGCACACAGGGACTCTCCAAATGCGACATAGAACCGCTAAATATTCCAGCATATTTTCCATTCAAAAAGTCAAATGGCGCTCCTTCCCTTCTGAGCCCTGCCGTGCGCCCAAACAGTGATTTATGACCACATATGAGGTATCAGTGTACTCAGGAGAAATTGCCCAACAAATTTTAGGATCCATTTTATCCTGTTGCCCATGTACAAATGAAAAAATTGATGCTAAAAGAAAATTTTTGTTGGAAAAATTAAAATGTCCATTTTTTCCTTCCACGCTTTAGTTCCTGTGAAGCACCTGAAGCGTTAATAATCTTCTTGAATGTAGTTTTGAGTAGCTTGAGGAGTGCAGTTTTTAGAATCGTGTCACTTTTGGGTATTTTCTGTCATATAGACCCCTCAAAGTGACTTCAAATGTGAGGTGGTCCAAAAAAAATGGTTTTGTAAATTTTATTGTAAAAATGAGAAATCGCTGGTCAACTTTCAACCCTTATAACTACTAAGAAAAAAAAATTTTGTTTCCAAAATTGTGCTGTTGTAAAGTAGACATGTGGGAAATGTTATTTATTAACTATTTTGTGTCACATAACTCTCTGGTTTAACAAAATAAAAATAAAAATTTGCAAAATTGCCAAATTTTCAAAATTTTGGCCAAATTTCCATTTTTTTCACAAATAAATGCAAAAATGATCGACCTAAATTTAACACTAACATGAAGCCCAATATGTCACGAAAAAACATTCTCAGAATCGCTAGGATCCGTTGAAGCGTTCCTGAGTTATTACCTCGTAAAGGGATACTGGTCAGAATTGCAAAAAATGGCCAGTTCTTTAAGGTCAAAATAGGCTGGGTCATGAAGGCGTTTAAATTCCTAATGGGTTTACATCTGAAGTCTTTTCCATGTACAGTGACCCAACCGCAAGTGTCCTAGGAAGCGATTATTTATCTCCCTCCTTTGGCATCAGTAATGGTACTAGACAGGGATGCCCCCTCTGGCCTTTCCTGTTTATCATAACCATGGGAACTCTACTACAGAAACTCACACTGGATAAGAGGATAGAAAGTATCAAATGTGGAGGGAGGGAACATAAGGTTGCAGCGTACGCGGATGACATTTAGTTCTTATATTTTATCCTTTGTCTGCCTTTCTTGTGATTTTGGAGATTTTGAAAGAATTTGGGTCTCTTTGAAGGAATGGGACCAACACATATTAAAAATCTATTTACAACTACAACTTACAAGATTTGGTCTCTACCTCATATTAGGAATTGATGCTCCCCTTTTCCTTCTCACCTGTTACAAGCAAGGGACCGCTCCCTCTCACAGTCACATTTGCATAATGCTACCCTCCATGGTGCACTGAGTAATTCCACTATGCTGGTACACAATTTGTTGGAAAGGGGTTTCATTCCCTCCAAAGAAGAATTGAAGAAGTTATTAACTATCTCTGCAGTAAACCAACTCCACTATCATACATTTATTCTTCATTTCAATCGCTAAAGACCCGGAATTTGGAAGCCAACTAACAAATTTTGAAACTGAAATGGCTCAGCTGAACTCACAAAAAAAATTGTGGCAATTTTGTAAAATCAAAATATTTCCTTACGAGAACCAAATGACCTTTTCTGTCCAAATGGTAAACAGATTTAAACACACCCTTCTCGCCCCTAGAAACAAACAAAATACTCCTTGCTCCGAAGCTCACTTCAAAATGTATATGATGCAGGAACATGGTTATAAGGTTCAGGCAAGATGGCACATTGCCCCTACTAGACTCCATAAGTTCAACAAAGAATTTGATCCCCAATGCTGGAGATGTTCTTCAGATCTGGGCACAATCTTTCACATGTGGTGGACTTACACCTATGATAATAAAAAAACAATGCAAAGCACCAAAAAAACGAATCATAAATGACTCATAAAAATACCAAAATGCTTTATTAATGAAGCAATAATATATCATACATGAGAACAGTATAAAAGATCCAGTGAACACCACAAAAGAAAAGGTGGGTCACCTGGACTAATAGGTGCAATATGTATATATGACCAGTAGTGATAAGAATGTACGTACAAATATCATACATAAATAGATCCGGGAACAGCCATTATAAGTGACATTATCAGAGATTGGACATCACAGACCAAGTGTACATGCCATGTTACTAATAAATGCCCAAGTAACCAAAAATAATCACATATCTCAGAAAAAAGTCATATACTTTACCTATTGTGGTATCAGTAGTCCAGGCACCATGGGCTACCCACCGTGGGGCAGGAGGGGGCAGGTGCCCCTCCCTAGAAGCAGGGGCACACAATGAAAGAGAGCAGAGAAAGCAGCACTATACCGGCTCCCTCTGTCACAGATTGTAGCGCATGTCTGTGTGCGCAGTGCACAGAGCTGCTGACTCACCAGAGGAGCTTCTTACTGGCGGCAGCAGCTGTAGTTTCACTTTCTGCCCTGCAGGCTCTGGTTGTCTCAGCCACACTGGGTCCTAGTGCCCTCTGTGTGCAGACACTGGACACTTCCTGCTCCTGCCTCAGTCACTGCCTGCAAGCTTCATGGTAAGAGGGGATGGAATTTATTAAATTCATTCTGCTCAGGCATGTCATGGTCACTGTGGGGGAATGTGAGAGGATGGGGGTATTGTGGGGGCTGGCACACAGGGTTAATATGATAGGATGGGGGTATTGTGTGGGAGGGTGGACAGGTCACGGGGGTGAATGTAAGAGGATGGGGGTATTGTGGGGGTTAGGGCACTGCGGGGGTTAATGTGAGAGGATGGGGGTATTGTGGGGAGGGGTACAGGGCACTGGGGTGAATGTAAGAGTATGGGGTATTGTGGTGGCTAGGGCACTGGGGGGTTAATGTGAGAGGATGGGGTATTGTGGGGGCTAGGGCACTGGGGGGGTTAATGTGAGAGGATGGGGTATTGTGGGGGCTAGGGCACTGCGGGGGTTAATGTGAGAGGATGGGGGTATTGTGGGGGCTGAAGTGGGGGAGGGGCAACAGGGCACAGAGAGTGAATGTGAGAGGATGGGGTATTGTGGGGGAGGGGATACAGGGCACTGGTTGGTGAATGTGAGGATGGGGATATTGTGGGGGCTGGCGCACAGGGGTTGATGTGAGGATGGGGTTTGTGAGGGAGGGTGGACAGGTCACTGGGGTTGAATGTAAGAGGATGGGGTATTGTGGGGCTAGGGCACTGGGGGTTTACTGTGAGAGGATGGGGGTATTGTGGGGACTGAAGTGGGGAGGGGCAACAGAGTACTGAGGGGTGCATGTGAGATGATGGGCTGTTGGGGTGTGGGTGGGGGACAGGGGAGGTAGGGGGCTTTTTTTTACTTGTGAGCTCCTTAATACTTTAATAATAGATTAATATTTCAGTATTATTATAACAAGGGCATAGACAGACGGCCGTATAACTCATGCGAGGATCGCACTGCAATCCTCGGACTTGCTGGTACCGCTCCTGACATGAGCGCGACTGCCATGTATAATATATGGTATATACAGTGTAATGTCGCATACACTGCTGTATTATACAATATACAAGAGTTCTAATGCTCCATAGCTAATATGCAGGATAATGTACAGTGTATATGATGTAACCTGTATAAAATGCGACATTGGCTTGCCCCCCCTAGTTTTGATCCTGGGTACGCCCATGCCAGGCACCCACCACACCCAATGCGCGTTTCACATTGAAATGCTTTGTTGAGGATATTGCTGTGCTGTGTTCCTTCTTATGCCCCCTATGTGATTTTTTAACCACTTTAATGTTCAGAAAACCATAAGCTGTTAAAATAAGTCACATGTCCATAATTTGGGTGGCTTCCCACTATATAGTATGAAAGTCACCACAAGAACTAAAGCACAGCTACAGGAAAAGTCACTTTGGGAAAACAATTGCTGGTGCTTCCTTAAGTGACTTCACTTGGAAAAATTAGGTGGATGTGCTATCACCTAATTTGTGTCGCAATTATTCAAAAGACAAAATAGACATGTGTAAAAAAAATCCAAATTGATAATAAATAAAGTATAATAAATTTTACTGGCTTAACATGTGTAACCTGAATACGATAGAGGGCATATCGGAAAAAAATATAATCAACAAAGAAAGAAACCGACTTTAAAAACCCAAGTAGCGTAACAAAATATTTTATTATTCAAAAAAAAAAACAATGGCAGGGATAGATACAAATACTCAACAGGCATGACAGAGGGTGACCCCCTGACGAAGGCAATAGCCGAAACACACGTCGGGGTGGACGCATCCCTGTGACTACAATGGACCCCCTTTGACCCTTGTCACTTCATCCTACCTCTTCACATAGGTAAAAACAATATATTTATTATTTTTGTGGCATCATTATAATTGGTATTAACCACTGGTCATTCATTTAAAATGACAGCACTTGCACCTTATTTGCTTGCCACACAGTATATTAATCTGTGACTGCTTATTATTATCTTTGTGGCCATATATATGACAGCACTTGCACTTTCGATTGTCACCCAGTACAAATTATCCTTGTGGGGCCCATATTGTTTACATTGTTCAATTAGTTTCAGCATATTTGCACCACCTGTTGTATCAACTGCACTTTGCACTTTTTTCTAAATGATTATTTTACTTTTAATTTTCAAATTATGCTGCTTCTATTATCATAGTCCCTTGGGCTTTGCATCCCCTGTCATGCCCATTGAGTATTTGTATCTATCCCTGCCATTGTTTTGTTTTGTTTTTTATTCTTTGAATAATAAAATATTTTGTTACACTACTTGGGCTTTTAAAGTTGGTTTCTTTCTTTGTTGATCACCTAATTTGTTTGCATAGCATAAGACAGCTACAGTTATATGAAAAAGTTTGGGCACCCCTATTAATCTTAAGCTTAATGTTTTATAAAAATTGGTGTTTTTGCAACAGCTATTTCAGTTTGATATATTTAATAACTATTGGACACAGTAATGTTTCTGCCTTGAAATGAGGTTTATTGTACTAACAGAAAATGTGCAATCTGCATCCAAACAAAATTTGACAGGTGCATAAGTATGGGCACCTCACCAGAAAAGTGACATTAATATTTAGTAGATCCTCCTTTTGCAAAAATAACAGCCTCTAGTCGCTTCTTGTAGCTTTTAATGAGCTCCTGGATCCTGGATGAAGGTATTTTTGACCATTCCTCTTTACAAAACAATTCCAGTTCAGTTAAGTTTGATGGTCGCCGAGCATGGACAGCCCTCTTCAAATGATCCCACAGATGTTCAATGATATTCAGGTCTGGGGACTGGGATGGCCATTCCAGAACATTGTAATTGTTCCTCTGCATGAATGCCTGAGTAGATTTGGAGCGGTGTTTTGGATCATTGTCTTGCTGAAAGATCCATCCCCTGTGTAACTTCAACTTTGTCACTGATTCTTGAACATTATTGTCAAGAATCTGCTGATACTGAGTGGAATCCATGCGTCCCTCAACTTTAACAAGATTCCTGGTGCTGGTATTGGCCACACAGCCCCAAAGCATGATGGAACCTCCACCAAATTTTACTGTGGGTAGCAAGTGTTTTTCTTGGAATGCTGTGTTTTTTTGACGCCATGCATAACGCTTTTTGTATGACCAAACAACTCAATCTTGGTTTCATCAGTCCACTTGACTTTCTTCCAAAAAGAAATTGGCTTCTCCAAATGTTCTTTTGCATACATCAGCCGACTCTGTTTGTGGCGTGCTTGCAGAAACGGCTTATTTCGCATCACTCTCCCATACAGCTTCTCCTTGTGCAAAGTGCATTGTATAGTTGACCGATGCACAGTGACATCATCTGCAGCAAGTTGATGCTGCAGCTCTCTGAAGGTGGTCTGAGGATTGTCCTTGACTGATCTCACCATTCTTCTTCTCTGCCTTTCTGATGTTTTTCTTGGCCTGCCACTTCTGGCCTTAACAAGAACTGTCCCTGTGTTCTTCCATTTCCTTACTATGTTCCTCACAGTGGAAACTGACAGGTTAAATCTCTGAGACAGCGTTTTGTATCCTTCCCCTGAACAACTATGTTGAATAATCTTTGTTTTCAGATCATTTGACAGGTGTTTTGAGGAGCCCATGATGCCACTCTTCAGAGGAGATTCAAACAGGAGAACAACTTGCAAGTGGCCACTTTAAGTAGCTTTTCTCATGATTGCATACACCTGGCTATGAAGTTCAAAGCTCAATGAGGTTACAAAACCAAAAAAAGTGCTTTAGTAAGTCAGTAAAAAGTAGGTAGGAGTATTTAAAACAAGAAAATGATAAGGGTGCCCATACTTATGCACCTGTCAAATTTTGTTTGAATGCAGATTGCACATGTTCTGCTAGTACAATAAATCTCATTTCAAGGCAGAAACATTACTGTGTCCAATAGTTAAACATATACCATGCGGTGCCAAAAGGCAAAATTACCTGGGAGCAGTAAACCAGCACAGGGGATCTCAGATCAGGATCAGCACTGGGATCAGCACTGGGGCGCGTCTTCTGAGATCCCCTGTGCTGGTTTACTGCTCCCAGGTAATTTTGCCTTTTGGCACCGCATGGTATATGTTTAATCCAGGGCTGTTTATTTTATTCCTGGTTTCTAAGGACACGTTTTAATTGGCACATGTTCTCAGCACCTGAGTGATTTTCTTATTTTTGTTTGCACAATATTATTCCATGTTACACTAATATTAGGTCACAGTGGTGCACTATTAGGTTTATATATATTTTTATATATACTATTATTTTGCCTGGGTGACTGCATTGGCGATTGTATATATATATTTTTTACCTGGTCATATTTTGAGCAGTTCATTAATTAATTTTTACCAGCACATTTATATCTTGGGTTTCTCTTTATTTTATTTTATTTTACTAACATTAAAATTATACACAATTTGATTTTAACTTGTACTGTGCTATTTGTATATTAATAAAAATTGTTGGTGCACACTTATATGCTTGTCAGTATTTCTTCTTGCCTTTCAATACTGCTGGGGTGCTTCACCACACCATACCCTTTGGTTTCTTCTTGTGTCCAATAGTTATTAGATATATCAAACTGAAATAGCTGTTGCAAAAACACCAATTTTTATAAAACATTAAGCTTAAGATTAATAGGGGTGCCCAAACTTTTTCATATAACTGTATAACCTTTACATTTATGAAACAGCATAATCCATTATGGAGAAATAAGAGGGAAGTTTGGAGCTAGTCAAAGTTGGATATACAGTATAGAGAGATCTATTGCAGCAGATTGGAGCCATGGATGCCATACTTGCTGGTGATTGCAGCTGACGAAGAGAAGGAGAAGGTAGTTTTTGGCACAACCATCCAGGTAAAATTAGACTTTTATTAGCACAAATATAACATGGTTAAAGAGAAACCTCAGAGCCTAATGCGTTTCTGGTATACTTAGATGCCCTTAATCATAGGATATCATATTGAGGTTATTTGGGAGGTATATATTCAAATAGGGAACTCATCCTGATTACACAAATTGATTACATTATAGAAATATCAACTGTGTTATTTCCAAGGGAAACCTTCTTTAGCGAGGCAGTTGCCATAATTCACATCAAGTATATGATAATTAATATCACTATGGCGACATAGAAAGGATTAAATACAGACATAAAAACAGAAATTACACATAGACCATACCTAATAGATATTAAACAAATCATTCTTATAGTTCATTCCACTGGATTATTTGGTATTCAGCATTAAGACCCAATATGCCTCTCACAACGCACAATGGTGCGTAGGACGTTATCTTGATTTATGTCATTATATTGAGGTCAATATGCTGTCAAAAATGTGATGTGTCAAAGGGAATCAGGAAAGTACTCGATCCTTTGCTTTCTCTGTTATGGTACAAGCCCACGATCAGGAACTGATGCAAGTTTAA
The DNA here is from genome assembly GCA_033576555.1 of Oophaga sylvatica. Lineage (NCBI taxonomy): Eukaryota > Metazoa > Chordata > Amphibia > Anura > Dendrobatidae > Oophaga > Oophaga sylvatica. The sequence continues at coordinate 71,859,818 of JARQOD010000001.1, read as the reverse complement.
CGCTGTGTATTTATGCAGTGTCAAACCTGTAACGACAAATGTTACAGCATAGTGCCCATTTTATTGTGTCTTTTTCTTCACAACAACCTTCTTCACCTTGACTGCACCTTCTAAAAGGGGATGGAACTGATTATCTGTTATTTGGAAAATGCTTGAAAGCTAAATGTTGTTTGCCGTGTCCTGTGCTGCTTACGGTTATTCCTAAAAACACAGTAATTGGGGTTTTGAATTAAATCAAGACCTATGCTATTTCCACATAAAAAACTCGATGTTGAAATAAAGCTTTGTATAGAGAAAAAAATAAAGCAATTACATCAGGAAATTGCTGGTAATTGGAGAATAATCATTTTGTGTTTCTTGATATTTATCCAACAGAGCTGGTATTAATTATTCATCATGTTGTCTCGGGTTTAAAACTCTCATCTTCCATTTATTTACTCTCCTCTGGAAGAACAAACATGATATAAAACAAGCTGACTCTCCGTCAATAACAGATGTCTGTCCAACCAGCATACATCCTAGCATTTTATCAGCACATCATACAAGCATTTTTGGCATTTTCAAGCCAAGCATCACCTCTGAGAAATAGTTAATCACTTAACCCTGTATGAAAGAGGGATAAAAAAAAACTTGCCAAAAATGACACATTTTGAGTGTTTTTTTTTTTCAAAATGGACCAGATAATCAGGATCTCCAGATCCTGAGACCCCAATTCCTACTCATTGCATGACTGTGTGGTGCTGCTCTATTCAATGTCTATAGGACTGACGGGAAAATTGAGAAGAACACTAAAGTCACTGACGTGGCAGGATACATGTTAGGCCTCTTTCACACTTCAGTCGTACGACATCAGTCAGAATCCGACATCGTGACGGATTGGCGGATCCGTCAAAAATAGTGAATAATGGAGTGAACAGATCCATTCTTTCGGCGGATCCGCTATACGGATCCGCCGAAAAAACGGATCCGTTCGCTCTGTCACATCTTTTTTTTCATCTGTTTCATCTGTTTTTTGACGGATCTGTTTTTCACATGGGAGGATCTCCAACGTGATTTGCTACTGGAATCTACGCTGTACCGTGATTGGCTACTGGAAACTATAAATAGGGTGTTTTTACACCATATTATTTGAAAGGTTGTATAGCAAGTGGAAGAGATGGAGGGAATTTTGGTGAATATTGCGAGGATATGTGCGGATTTTTCATTGGAGGCTAATTAGTTGGCAAGAATTGTTCGGGAGAAGGAGGAAGCCAGACAGCGTATCATGCGTCGGCGGCAGAGATGTATGTGGATCCATCCGATAAATGCTAGGCGTATGACCCGTGGGGTCTATTCCACATTATACATGGAATTGAGGATAAACCCGGAAAAATTCTTTAGTTACGTGCGCATGAGAGCTGCCAATTTTGAGTCTTTGGTGGAACGGATTGAAGATTGAATAAGTAGAAAAGACACGTATTTGCAGTTTGCAATATCACCAGCAGAGCATCTGATGGTGACAATTCGGTAAGCATTTTTTTTTTTTAATTCTTCCTCATTTTCATGTTGTTGCTGGTGTTTTTAATTAATTATTGTCTTTTCCTTTTTTGCAGATTCCTTGCAACTGGGGAATCCTTTTCCTCTCTGCATTACCAATATCGTCTTGGGATTTCCACTATCTCCGTGATTTTGAAAGAGACCTGCTGGACATTGTGGGATTCTTTTCTGGTAGGAATACATCCTACAGCCAACACAGGAGAGATGGCTGGAGATTGCGTCAAATTTCCAGGAAATATGTCAGTTCCCAAACTGTGTTGGTGCAGTTGATGGCAAGCACATTCGAATTGTTAAACCTGCTGGATCCGTATCTGAATTTTTTAATCATAAGACATTTTTTTCAATTGTACTCATGGGCATTGCTGACCTATGGCCGTTCAAATGACTCCCAGGTCTTCAAGATGTCGCCGATGGGACATCGGTTATATGGAGATACTTTTGACTTTCCACCTCCTAGACCACTCCCTGGAACCTGTGGCCCTGCATTGCCATTTGTGTGTGTGGAGATGAGGCCTGTCAGCTCTCACTGCATTTGCTGAAACCCTATGCAAGTCATGGCTTGACACAATAGAAACGAATCTTCAACTATCGTTTGACAAGAGCCCGAAGAGTTGTGGAATGTGCCTTCGGGATTTTAACTGCTAAATGGAGAGTGCTGCTTAACCAATAAAACTGCAAACTGAGACTGTTGATGATGTCATTAAGGCTTGTGTGGGCCTCCACAATTTTGTAATATCCAAAGAACATGTTTCCATGGAGAAAAATCTGTCCGAGACCACCTTGCAGGATTACAACAATATCAGTTTTAGGAGTACAGGCTCAGTTTCAAGAATGTGGGACAAGTTTGCGGTCTACTTCATGTCACCAGAAGGAAGAATTGACTGGCAGTATGACATGGTTTAAAATGTTTTATTTATTTTTTCTAACTATACCATGCTTGTGGGTTTTTACGACAAATCTGTAATGTTTGGTATCTCTGCCAAAATTGAATAACCTTTTGTACCTTTACCACTATTTCAGTATTATCTGTACCCTAATCTTGGTACCTTTACACCAAGTTGTGTTTGTTACCTTTTAACATTTTTACACTTTATCACTTAAAAAAAATACAAAGACAATAAATGTGTTTTCAACCAAAATAAATATTTATTATACAAAAAACTTGTATCCTTCTTGTTGGATCATAGACAATAGACGTCTTGAAAATCAGACCAATATATACATAAATTCACAGCACTATATAGAATATATACATAAATTCACAGCACTATATACATAAATTCACAGATTTGTGTACTGTTGGGGCTGACAGGGCAGACCACGTCGATAGTGGGGGACAGAACACCAGGTTGGGTAGGATCAGAAGTGGAAGTAAAAATATGAGGTTGGGCAGGGAGTTGAGGGGCAGATGTGGTTTGTGGGAGGAACGGTGAAGGTGTTGGTGGGATGGGGTACGGTAAAGTTAAGGGTGAACACTGGAAGGGTGAACTAAAATACTGGGAATACTGGAACAGGGAAGGCTGGAATGGTGAAGAAGTGGTAGGAGGATGGACGGCAGCTGGAAGGACGGCAGGTTGAGGTGGGGCAGGTGTTGGAATCTGATGGGTAGGTGGATGGGCTTGGGACATTGACTGCGCTAGAGCAGTGTGGCAGCCTTGCATCACATGCATCTGCTGGTCAGGAGTTAGATTTTTCATGTGCCTGAGTACTGACTGGAAAAAGCAGTGTCTTGGCGACAAGTTTGCATCTCTGCATCCTATCAATTTTACTGCTGAGTTCAAGTATGTTTTTGCTCAACAGACTGAAACCAGCAGATACTTGATCATTTAAAAGTTTGACCGTGTTTTGAAAGGATGCATTCAGATGCAAAAACTCAGGTGCATAGCTCCTTTCCTGACCTCTGTGGCGCTGCCGTCCAGACCACAAAGGTGGTCTAGATGTGGCATCAGTGTCAGCAGGGTGGGGTAAAGGGAACTCTAACACGTCACCTGCAGCTTCATGTGACGAAGTCTGCTCTGCTACTCC
>JARQOD010000001.1:71815327-71856157 GCA_033576555.1 Oophaga sylvatica | reverse complement strand
TGCTATGTCCACAATGAGTGGGACCTTTTTATTGTTCTGCGTCACTAACCACCATTACAGAGTCCATCTTTGGCACCATCTTAGACCATGTAACACTCACCATCTTCAATATAACTCAAGCTTTCCCTGCATTGCACAGATCTTCCTAAAGCAAGGCCCGATCCTGCCGACTTCACAAAGTGAACGTGGTGTGGGGCGGTAGCCTTGGGTGAGATTCTCGTCTCTTATGCTCCTACACGTTAAATTGAAGTGGGGGTCCTGGATGGGCATGTGGACTTGTGCTGTGAGAGCGCTATGCCTGTGCAGGCTGCATATAACTAAAGTTGCTGGTTAACCAGAACCAGATGTTCAACATTTCAACAAAGGATATCATCAGTCAAAAATAAACGTTTTAGGCCTCTTTCACACTTCAGTCGTTTGGCGTCAGTCAGAATCCGACATCATGGCGGATTGGCGGATCCGCCAAAAATAGTGAATAACGGAGTGAACGGATCCATTATTTTGACGGATCCGTTAACGGTTCCGCCAAAATAATGTTCACTCCGTCACATCTGTTTTTTTCATCCGTTTCATCCGTTTTTTGACGGATCAGTTTTTCACATGGGAGGATCTCCAACATGATTGGCTACTGGAAACTATGCTGCACCATGATTGACTACTGGAAACTATGTGGAAACTATAAATAGGGTGTTTTTACACCCTATTATTTGAAAGGTTGTAGAGCAAGTGGCAGAGATGGAGGGGATTTTGAAGAATATGGCGAGGATATGTGCGGATTTTTCATTGGAGGCTAATCGGTTGGCAAGAATTGTTTGGGAGAAGGAGGAAGCCAGACAGTGAATCCTGCGTCGGCGGCAGAGACGTATGTGGATACATCCGATAAATGCTAGGCGTATGACCCGTGGGGTGTATTCCACATTATACATGGAATTGAGGCAGAACCAGGAAAAAATTCTTTAACTACGTGAGAATGAGAGCTGCCAATTTTGAGTCTTTGGTGGAAAGGATTGAAGACCGAATAAGGAGACAAGACACTTATTTATGTTTTGCAATATCACCAGCAGAGCGTCTGATGGTCACAATTCGGTAAGCATTGTTTTTTTTTAAATTCTTCCTCATTTTCTAAACTTCTAACTGTATGTTGTTGCTGGTGCTTTTAATTAATTATTGTCTTTTCCTTTTTGGCAGATTTCTTTCAACTTGGGAATCATTTTCCTCTCTGCATTACCAATACCGTATTGGGATTTCCACTATCTCTGTGATTGTGAAAGAGACCTGCCGGGCATTGTGGGATTCTTTGCAGGAGGAATACATCCCACAGCCAACACAGGAGAGATGGCTGGAGATTGCGTCAAATTTCCAGGAAATATGCCAGTTCCCAAACTGTGATGGTGCCATGGATGGCAAGCATATTCGAATTGTGAAACCAGTTGGATCTGGATCTGAATTCTTTAATTATAAGAAATTTTTCTCAATTGTACTCATGGGCATTGCTGACGCCAAATGTAAATTTATCGCAGTTGATATCGGTGCCTATGGCCGTTCTAATGACTCACAGGTCTTCAAGATGTCGCCGATGGGACGTCGGTTAAATGGAGATACTTTTGACTTTCCACCTCCAAGACCACTCCCTGGAACCTGTGGCTCTGCATTGCCATTTGTGTGTGTGGGAGATGAGGCCTTTCAGCTCTCACCGCATTTGCTTAAACACTATGGAAGTCATGGCTTGACACAAAAGAAACGAATCTTCAACTATCGTTTGACAAGGGCCCGAAGAGTCGTGGAGTGTGCCTTCGGTATTTTAACTGCTAAATGGAGACTGCTGCTTACCGCAATAAAACTACAAACTGAGACTGTTGATGATGTTGTTAAAGCTTGTGTGGTCCTCCACAATTTTGTAATATCCAAAGAACATGTTTCCATGGATGAAAATATGTCAGAGACCACCTTGTAGGATTACAACATCAGTTTTAGGCGTACAGGCTCAGTTTCCAGAATGCGGGACAAGTTTGCGGACTACTTTATGTCACCTGAAGGAAGAGTTGACTGGCAGTATGACATGGTTTAATTTTTTTTTTCTATTATACCATGTTTTTTTGTTTTTACCACAAATCTGTAATGTTCTGTATCTGTACCACAATTTAATTACCTTTTGTACCTTTACCACTATTTCTGTTTTATCTGTACCCTAATCTTGTCACCTTTACACCAAGTTGTGTGTGTTACCCTTTAACGTTTTTACACTTTATCACTTAAAAAAATACAAAGACAATAAATGTTTTCAACCAAAATAAATTTTATTATACAAAAAACTTGTATCCTTCTTGTTGGATCATAGACATTTTGAAAAATGTATACATACATAAAGTCACAGCACTATATACAATATATGCATAAATTCACAACACTATATACAATATGTACATAAAATCACAGCACTATATACAATATATACATAAATTTACAACACTATATACAATATATACATAAAATCACAGCACTATATACAATATATACATAAACAGCACTATATACAATATATACAGAAATTAACAGCAGTATATACATATATTTACAGATTTGTGTAGTGTTGGGTGGAGATAATAGCGGAGGGGCTGACAGGGCGGACCACGTCGATAGTGGGGGACGGAACAGCAGGTTGGGTAGAATCAGAAGTGGAGGTAAAAACATGAGGTTAGGCAGGGAGTTGAGGGGCAGATGTGGTTTGTGGGAGGAACGGTGAAGGTGTTGGTGGGATGGGGTACGGTGAAGTTAAGGGTGAAAACTGGAAGGGTGAACTAAAATACTGGGAATAATGGAATGGGGAAGGAGTGGTAGGAGGATGGGCGGCAGCTGAATGGCCGGCAGCTGGATGGGTGGCAGCTGGATGGACAGCAGGTTGAGGTGGGCAAGGTGTTGGAATTTGGTGGGTAGGTGGATGGGATTGGGACATTGCCTGCGCTAGAGCAGTGTGGCAGCCTTGCATCACATGCATCTGCAGGTCAGGAGTTAGATTTTCCATGTGCCTGAGTACTGACTGAAAAAAGCAGTGTCCTGGCGACAAGTTTGCATCTGACTGCATTCTATCAATTTTACTGCTGAGTTCAAGTATGTTTTTGCTCAACAGACTGAACCCAGCAGTAACTTGATCATTTAAAAGCTTGACCGTGTTTTGAAAGGATGCATTCAGATGCAAAAAATCAGACGCATAGCTCCTTTCCTGACCTCTGTGGCGCTGCCGTCCAGACGAAAAAGGTGGTCTAGATGTGGCGGCAGTGTCAGTAGGGTAGGGTAAAGGGAACTCCAACATGTCACCTGCAGCTTCATTTGACGAAGTCTGCCCTGCTACTCCAGCGCTGGTGGATGGGGCGGAGGGATCAGACAGAAGGGAAGGTGAAGAGGGGTCGGGTCTTTCGACGTGGTCCCCGGTGGCGGACTCCTGAGGAACCGCTCCGGAGGGGACAAACTCAGAAGCAGGCTCGCGAGTGCTGCAGAAAGTGCTGTCAAAGAAAAACAAACAAAAATTTTAATATATTGATATTACATTGCCCTTGCTGAAATAATAAAATAAGGTTAGACACGTAAAACATTTTTGATACATAAATGGGGTGTGAAATATTTACCTTCTGCTGACCATCGACAGGGCTCTGGCGTATTTATACCTGCTCCTGCGTCCTGCTGATCCACTCAGGGCCTGCATCTCCTTGTTGAATTGCCTCTTGAAGCGATCCCTGAGTGACCGCCACCATGTGATAACCCTGTCACCTGGAAAGTAAAATAAAAAAATTGGTTTTAGTATACAAACATTACATTCTGCAACATTCATTACTGAACTGTGAATACTTACGCGCATGATCCTTGTCCCGAGCATCGAGTTCCTCCCAGTTCTCAATAACTACGCTGCATACTTCCTCCCATAGCCGTCGGGTGATGACTTGGTCAGCATGGTGGCAGTCAGCCATATTCCACAGTGCCTCCCGATCTTGGACCTCTTTGATGATGGTGTCCACGTCAATACCTCCATCCTCGACGTCTGTATCAGGAGCACGCTGTGAAGCCTGTGGAGAAAGAGAAAAAAAAAAGAAATTTTCAGAAACATGAAGTAAAAAGAATTTATCGAACACAAAACTAAAAAAGTGTAGTTACTTGCTGACCGCCACGACGATCATGCCGACTACCATGGGAGGTTCTTGGAGGAGACCTGGATTGTGAAGACTATAAGAACAAAAAAAAAATTATGTGCATGGAAAGGAGGTATATGTTTTGTGTGTGCTGTGATCAATGTTTGTGTTGGGTAATAATGTGATGTATGTGAGGATTTGTCTGTACAAAACTTACACTCTGCGCACCCACTCCTAGTATTTCTCCACCCTGCCCTTCTTCTGGAAGCCCCTCTGCTTCAGCTTCCTGCGCAAACAGAATACATGCATATAGGTTTACTATTATTGTTACCATCAGCAAAAAATCAAAAAAATTAAATAAATAAATAAATTACCTCACTTCGCCTACGCTGTGGCTGGGGGCTCCCAGAAGAAGACATTACTGGCTTGAGTTTTGACTGGGTCCTCAAAGTAATCTGCAAGTATAAAGACACTTGATAAGCTACTATTCAAAGGATGTAACAGCTTTCTGGGCAATTTACTTACATAACAACTCTAAACTTGGGCCTGACTGGGTCCTCTTGGGCCTGACTGGGTCCTCTTGGGGCCTGACTGGGTCCTCTTGGGGCCTGACTGGGTCCTCAAAGTAATCTGCAAGTATAAAGACACTTGATAAGCTACTATGCAAAGATGTAACATCTTTCTGGCCAATATACTTACATAACAACTGTAAACTTGGGCCTGACTGGGTCCTCTTGGACCTGACTGGGTCCTCTTGGGCCTGACTGGGTCCTCTTGGGGCCTGACTGGGTCCTTAAAGTAATCTGCAAGTATAAAGACACTTGATAAGCTACTATACAAAGGATTGTGGAGATGCACTAAAAAAGTTCAGTGAAGAGATGGATGTTCTGTCCCATAAATGGGCTCAGGAAATACAAACAACTAAATCCAAAAAATTCAAAAGGGATGTGGTTGACAAAATTAATTCACGCGTCTACAGATGGCGGAACATAAACGATCGATCTCGATCCCAATATAGAGGTTCGTCATTTTCAAGATCTAGGTCCACATCCATGAGATCTAATACATCTGAGGATGAGCAAGTACCCTCAAGAACCCCTTCGTTCAGTGGGCTAATGCAACTGCCGGCTCATCCAGATGGATTGCGACGAGAGAGGCCACTAAACACAAAACTAATATGTCTACATCGACTCAGGCCCAGGGGGGTTACGGGTACTCAATTTATCTAATCATACTCTCACTGATGTTCAATTGAGAGTCCTTTCTAAAGGTCTCTCATTTTCACCGACTAATTTGTTTCATTTTTTCACAGCCCTGAAGGACCTGCACTTATTCTCACGTAAATTGCTTCTTAAGACACTACATTGCAAAAAGATCTGGCAGGATGCTATGAGTGAGGTCGAGAGAGAGACTCTTCAGGATTTGGAGGACCTCCTTGGTGAACAGGCTGAATCCAGTACAAGTAGGTTTCCACCTTCTTTGTTTCCCAGATCAACAAGGTTTCCCCCTTGTCCCTCAGTCCGGCCATTGAGATTTTCACCCGGCTGGTGAGTGAAGATCTCAAGAAACTCTACACTAGGAGACGTTTTGACAACTTGAGACATGATGAACGACTCGCTATTACACACTACAGTCCCTCTCAGACGTTGTTTTCAAACTGGCGGACAAGGGGGGAAACATTGTAATGTAAAAGAAAGTTAAGGGTATTAACCCTATGCCAGCTCAACAACCACCACCGGAGCACGAGACCGAAAGTCCGGACCAAGACATGCAGCAGCAGAGAAAATGAGAGGAGCAGTCCAGCTTCTGTAGAAAGTGCAATTCTTTATTCAATCTAAAATAAAATCGTCACATAACAGTGTCCTTCCAATGCAAAAAGCGGAGAGTATGCACTACTAGCTGTATCAGCAACGCGTTTCGATCTTAGATGGACTGCTCCTCTCATTTTCTCTGCGGGAAACATTGTAGTCTGGCCTCACAATAAGCATGAACGGGAGGCCCTTCGCCAATTGAGGGATACTAATACCTACACTCGACTTACCTCCAATCCCCTGAAATCTTTCTCTCTCGGCCTCCTAAGCATTCTTACCAAGGCCATGGATGATCAAATTATCACTAAAATTTTTTTTAATGGGTTGTCAATCAAATGTCCCAGGGTTCCCACCTTTTATCTCTTACCTAAAGTCCACAAGGATGCCCTCGACCCTCCAGGGCGTCCCATAGTCTCGGGTATTGATGGCCCATGTGATCGGATTTGCCAATTTATTGATTTTTATCTGAAACCGCTAGTGGAAACCTTGCCATCACATGTACGTGACACTACGGACGCCCTGGCTAGGATGGACGGCATCCTTGTGGACTCGAACATCTGGTTGGTGACTGCCGACGAGGAGAACCTGTACACGTGTATGGACCACACTTTGGGGCTCGGTGCGGTCCACTTCTTCCTCGGGACATCCGACCTGGGCGGCCCGTGTGAGTTCATCCTCGAGCTGCTGCACTATGTTATCACCCACAATTTTTTTGTTTTCAAAGACCAATTTTACTTGCAGATGCGCGGCACAGCCATGGGCGCGGCTTGTGGGCCTTCATATGCAAATCTTTTCCTAGGCTTCTGGAAATGGTCCATCTTTGGCGACGGGGGCGTACCGGCCGCGTCCCATGTGCTGTGCTGGCATCGCTTTATTGATGATATTTTGTTCCTGTGGGATGGGACGGTGCAGCAGCTCGGGGAGTTCATGGGGACGTTGAATCGGAATACTTCCAACATTCGGTTATCACACAATTATGACCAGAAGAGAATCAGCTTCCTCGACATTGTTTTGGAGGTTGATAGCTCTGGTCATATCCAAACTGACGTATATCGTAAACCTACATCCGTTAACGCTCTGATTCACGCGTCCTCAGCACACAATCCTTCCCCCATTAGGGCCATCCCGGTCGGGCAATTCTTGAGGATGAGGCCGATCTGTTCATCTGAAGTTCGGTTTGAGGCACAGGCCTCCGACCTTACATCTCGCTTTCGTGCCCACGGTTATTCTAACAGATGTATTAAAAAAGGTTATCTTAGGGCCAGGGCAACTCCGCGCGACAGTCTTTTGAGATCAGGTAGGACCCATCCACCATCTTATGGACAGGCACCCATCAGATTTATTTCGACATATAACCATGGCTGGGAGGATATGAGGCAGATCCTTCAAAAACATTGGGCAGTTTTGGGTGCTGAACCCTCCCTGGGTCCTGTTCTCGGTGATTCTCCGGCAATGACGGCCAGGAGACGTAATCTCAATGATCTTCTCGTCAAAAGCCATTATGTCCCGCCTCTGATCAATCCTTTCGGGTCACGGGGTCCCACATTGGGATCATTTCCATGCGGTCGCTGTCTTGCCTGCGCAAATGTCCCACGCTGCTTCAACTTCCAGTCCTCTGATGGCAATAGAACTTTTACTATCCATCATCGGATCACATGTAACACTACAAATGTAGTATACTATGCCACTTGTAGTTGTGCGAAAATATATGTGGGCCATACCTCTAGAGAGCTGAGAATTAGGGTGCCGGAGCATGTGCGGGACATTTGTGCGGCCAGGACAGTGGCCGACCCTACTACTCTCAAAACCATACCACGGCATTTCTTTTATCACCATAACTCTGACCCTTCCTCTTTTATGGTAAGAGGAATTGATTGTATCCATTTAGGTGTGCGAGAGGGTGACTATAAAAAAGCCCTTGCACGGGCTGAGGCTAAATGGATTGTCACATTAAATACTATGACCCCGTCTGGGCTCAATGAGTCTTTATCGTTTACCTCTTTCTTGTGATCTCTTTTGTGAGATATCCCTGACGTATCTGCCGGCATTGATTCCCAGTTATTATTCTCTTATTTTTCTGGTTTTTTGTTTTTTTCTTTATTTTCCATTTATTATTTTACTTGTATGCCTTTCCCAGTGTTGGATCCCCTCTCCGGATCATTATCCGTGTATATTTAATTTGTTTTAATCCTTTTTTTATTTGTGTAAATTTTAATTTTTAATTTCTTGCATTATTCTTTCTATATCCAGTCGGACCTTGTGCGTATGTGAACTGCTTTGTATGGATTATTTATCTTTCGGACCAAGAGGTTCCTGCTTGTCTGCATATTCCATCATCATCCTTCCCTTCGTCCATGATCTGCAATTACCCTAATACATATAGTTATCTCTGTTGCAGTTATTGTTATTATAAATAATACACTGCTTTATTGGGATATTACTGTGTCTGTGATTGGCCCTGTATTGTGTCAGCTATTGGCCTCGGGATGGTATTATACTGTATATATTTACTATCTATATCCTTATTCTATTGGTGGTTTAGCGGTAACATATCAAGACAAATGTGGGTTAAAAAGTGCAAGTGCATGAATTACAGCATATGTTACACAGGCAGTGCTGCTGGTACTTGGATCCTAAGTCGCAGTAAGGGCAATGGTATCCATATGAACAAAAAGAGCCAAGACACCAAATAACTCACCAGGTAAAGTGGAGCACCGTGAGTGTCCCTGGGCCGGGTATAGAGAGACCCCTGACGCACGTTTCGCGTGCAGGAAGCGCCGCTTTCTCAAGGAGAACCTGACAATGGTAGGTACAAGGACCTTTTAACCACATGTGATCTAGTCACATGGTATAGACCGGACCAATAGCGGCGCTGGAGGCGGTGCATGTGCAATGCGCTCCACAGGTCCCAGAAGCAAGAAGACGTCAGACCCCAGACATGAGAGCAGGAAATGACCTACGCACATGTATGGGGCCACCGAGGCGCTTCCAGCATCGCAGGAAGAGGGAGCAGCAAAGCTGCACACACCGCTAAACCACCAATCTAGACAGCGAATGCCAAAATATTGGCAAATCCGTCAAAGAACGGATGCAACGGAAGACGATCCGTCGCGATCCGTCACTAATACAAGTCTATGGGAAAACAGCGGATCCGCCCCCAAAAAATGGCGGATCCGCCAAATTAAAAAAAAGACGGATTTTGACTGAGGTCGTACGGCTAAAGTGTGAAAGAGGCCTTACTGAATGGGAATTCCACAATTGCCTTTTGGTTTTTTATTTACCATGTTCCACTTATATGGTAAACCGATCTGGCAATATTATTCTCCAGCTTAGTCGAGTATGCAGATTCCAAAGAGTATATATTATATTTTTATTTTTGTATTAATTTTATAATTATTTTTGTTCATGACTAAGGTGCAGTGACACCTAAAACGAGTTGATAACGCAACATCTGGTGCCATCTATGCTGATATTTTATCCTCAATTTTGCTAATTTTATAAGTGAATAAAGAATTTAATTTTCACCTTATCGTGGAGCTGGATTATCTTCTCACTTGCATATATTTTTTCAATTTAAATGGTGAAAAAAATGTAGAAATTTGTAAAAAAAAACATTTTTTTTTTTGCTTTTGCCACCATTTTCTGAGAATGTTTTCAATTTTCTGAATGAGGCTGTATGAGGACTTATGTCTTGTGCCCTGAGCTGATGTTTTTACTGATACCATTTTAGGGTAGATATGATGCTTTAATCGCCTGTTATTGCATTTTATTGCAATGTTGCGGCGACTAAAAAAACATGATTCTGGTGTTTTGATTTTTTTCTCATTACTCCGTTTATCGATTGAATTAATTTGCTATATTTTGATAGATCTGACATTTTATGAACTCAGTGATAATAAATATGTGTTTTTTTTTATAGTTTTATTTTTAGTGGGGCAAAGGGGGTGATTTGAACTTTTGTGTTTTTTTTTTATTTTTTTTATATTTTTAAAAACTTTTTTTTTTTACTTTTTACAATATTTAATAGTTCCCTTATGGAACTTGAAGCAGCGAATCGTCTGATCGCACTGCTAATGCACTGCTATGTATAGCAGAAATCATGATCTCCTATGAATGCCAGCTACGGGCTTGGCTTTCACAGGATGATCATAATGACAGGCACTGTGGGGTCAGCAGTAGACTGCAGTTGTCATGACAACCCATCAGCACCCTGTGATCACATCAGGGGCGCGCTGATGAGTACATGGATTGATGCGCTCTCCTGATGATGTGTGTTAAATGCTGCTGCCAGAGAATGACAGTGGCATTTAACAGATTAACAGCCGCAGGAGGAGCTCCACTCCACCTGCGGCTGCTGATGACATATGATGGCTGATTAAATCAGCCGCCATGTGTGAGAAAGATGTGGACTTGGTGTGCAAACTGCATCAAAGGCAGTGAAATGACATATGGCGTACATGCACGTCAAACTTCGTGAAGGGATTAAGTTAAGTACTTGAAGAGCATCCATCCACAGCATGGGCTGCATAGAGGACATATCAGGAGCCCATACATTCTAGACTCAACAATACACACACGCATGCATGCAAGCACTTACTGCTGTTATCAGTGAAGCTCCTGCTGTTCATGCTGGGAGCCCACAAGGGAATGGGGACCCTGGTCATCATCCCTTGCAAAGAGCTGTGCTTTGTGCCAACCATGTTCCTGCATGGTCAGACACAGACATTACACAATACATAGTATGGGCACATTTCAATTATCTCACCACAGGACCATATTCCAATTGGGATTATTATTATTTCAAGATCTATTGATTAAAATTAGGGTTGATCTTCGGATAAGTGCTTATCTGAATAGCTATAGCGCTTACCAAATAACTGCATCGGTAACCTGGATACATGTAGTGCTCTCGATAATCAGCTGTTTGGCAACGCAGTTGCATGTGTCGCGGCTGCCCATGTATCCGGGATACTGATTAAGCTATTCAGTAAGCGCTATAGCTATTCGGATAAGCACCTATACGAAGCTACTCGATCAACGCTACTTAAAATGTACTTTGTTCAATGGACAAACCCTTTGACTTTGATAGGCAAAACCAACTGATTCAGTAATGCATGAAAGCAAAGGGCAAAAAAATACGTCAGGTGCTTTGGACTGACTAGTCATAATGTGAAATACTTGAGTGTAACAGAAGGAAGCTTGTTCTCCAAAGGGCAGTAAAATAATGAGCGTCTGCAGGCAGCAGTGAAGAATGGTGCAGGGTCTTTGTCAGTTTGGGGCTGAATTTCAGCTAATAGAATTGGGGATTTGGTCAGCATTAATGGTGTAATCAAAGCTGAGAAATACAGGCAGAAATTTACTCATCTTCCAAATATTTTTTTAAATTAATCCCTTTATCACCTTGGGTTTTTGTTTTTTGCTCCCCTTCTTCCCAGAGCCATAACTTTTTTATTTTCTGTCAATATGGCCATGTAAGGGACGAAGTGTATTTTTGAACAACACCATTGGTTTTACCATATAGTTTACTGAAAAATAGGTAAAAAATTCAAAGTGCCGTGAAATTGCAAAAAAAAGGGCAATTTCAAAATTGTGTCTTTTTTTTACCATGTTCACTAAATGCTAAAACAGACCTGCCATTATGATTATCCAACTAATTATGAGTTTGTAGATAACAAACATGTATGGGTGAGTTTCCACGGTCAGGAAACGCTGCGTGTTTGGCGCTGTGCGCTGGCGCAGCGCCAAACACGCAGCGTCCAGATGTTACAGCATAGTGGAGGGGATTTCAAGAAATCCCGTCTCCACTATGCGTAACAATACGCAGGTGGCAAACCTGCGTAAACGGACATGCGGCGCGTCTTTTTAGACCGCAGCATGTCCTCGCGTATTGCGGCGACGGTGCGTCGCCGCAACAGAATATTACACAGGGCTATGTAGCCCTGCGTTCTTTCCGGAGGTGTTCCGGAGGTGTCCTGAACACCTCCGGAAAGATCGCGCGTCATAAAGGGGGCGGGGCTTAGACGGAGCGGAATTTCCGCTCCGTCCAAAGCGCTATGGTTCCGGACCGTGGAACCATAGCTTATAGGTTCTTTTTTATTTAAGTGTTGAAAAAAAATCCAAAGTTTGTAAAAAAAAAAATTGGCACTATTTTCCGAGACCTGTAGCATCTCCATTTTTTGTCATTTGGGGCTGGGTGAGGGCTTATTTTTTGTATGTCGAGCTAATGTTTTTACTGATAAAATGTTGGGGTCGATACAATGTTTTCATCATCTGTTATTGCATTTTGATTCAATGTTGCAGCAATGAAAAAAACGTAATTCTGGCGTTTTTATTTTTTATCTTGTCACGCTGCTTACTGATGAGATTAATTATTTTTTTATATTGATAGATTGGGTGATTCTGAATGCAGCATCAAACATGGGAAGGAGACATATGATGTACCTATATGTCATAGGTCATAAAGGGGTTAAAGGTAACTTGTCTACTGATTCATTGTGCCTATTGCATGAACAGCATGAGTCAATTCCATTATTGTGGCCTTGCATGTTTCATTTTAAAATGCAGCAACATTAAAATGGCGACATATGTATATGGAGGTAGCTGCTCCTAGTTGGCACCTGTTCACATTAGCTTGGAATTGTCAGTCATTCTTTTTGACATTGTATATTAGCTTTCTGACCGAGCACTCCGCCCTTCAGCATGTGGTGGATTTTAATTGCAGCAGGGTCCTGCCTACCCATAAAAGCAGACTTGGAAGAGAGATATTCACTTCTACCTAGGAATTCAGACTTCAGTCTGAGGCCGGTGTCACACTTGCGTGTGTGATGCGAGAAACTCACCCGAGTCTCTCACATCAACACTCAGCACTGCCACCAGCACTTAGACCAGAGCGTGCAGCTGCATGTATTTCTATGCAGCCGCACACTCCGGTCCGAGTGCCGGTGGCAGTGTCGGGTGTTCATGCGAGAGACTCGGGTGAGTTTCTCGCATCACACACGCAAGTGTGACACCGGCCTTAGAGAGCTAGTCACATTAGATACGTTAAGACCCATCAGTTTAGAGACCACCTTGTCGTTGGTTGATGGGAATGCAGAATTGGCCAAACTATGTGCTAAGTGTCTCATTTTTTCCAAGTATCCAGAAGAAGTATTATTTTTCATAGATTTCACATCGACATGATTTAGCACTACAGAATGCAACTTTTTTGTAGCTACTGCTACTTGGCACCTGTCCACATTAGCTTGGAACTACCAGTCAGTCTTTTTGTCATTATAACATCCAAAAGGCATATCTCTGGGGACTTCTCCTTTCTCAGCTATCCTAGAAGGATAGGTCTCTCCCCCTGTCAATCAATGGGAGCAGGGCAGAGAAAAGCCACAAGGGTCCTGTCTCTTGAACTAGTCATCCTAGTTGCATTATACCCAGCCACCATTTTTTCTTAAATGTTGTTTCCCAGGACGTCCCTCCTGACAGCACCCTGGAGGACGTCCTCCTTCTCCTTGCAGGGACAGGAAAGCACACAAGAGGTTAAAAGGCCCGCTCCGCTCCCTCTCCCTCAGTGTTTTCCTGTCCCTGCACGGAGGGACACACAAGAGAGCGCAGCTGCGCTACTTACCGGAGGGGCTGGGGACGGTGCGACGAGGTCAGGACCCGATCCCCTGGGGAGCAGCCCAGGTTAGAAACTCCCCATGGGGGAATCCCTCGACCGCAAAGGCCAGGCAGCGGACGAGGCTCCTGGAGAGAGTCGTTCCTCCTGGGGGGAGGCTCTCGACTCGGCTGGTCAGGATTCGATCTGACAAGCGCGCTGGTGCGCGCACACCCGCAGGAGGTAAGACACTTCCGGGCGGGCAGGGAGGAGGAATCTCCGGCGGTGGCGGCAGAGCGGCGTACGTTCCACTGTGGAACGCAAAGGTAACAGTTCAGCTTCTGGGTCATAGATCTGGGCGCAGGCACGCATCATTTAAAGCGCCGGCAGTAGAAATGCTCGCCACCAGACAAGCCAGCATCATTTTCCCTAAGGGGAAAATAAGCCAACTGTGGAACTATGGATGATGGATCAGTCGAGGGAGGGGTAAGAGCGCTAATGCGCAACAGAACCCCACTGTTAACCAGATCTGATCACTGGTAGGTGCCTGGAATCCTAGCCTGACTGTCCCTAATCTTAAATTGTAGGATAAGGGATCAGCAGCAGCTCCCCCATCGACAGTTGAAAAATCGGGCAAATCAGTATAGAAATCCAATAGATGCCCCATTTGTCATGTGAAATTAGCAAGCTCCTATAAGAAAGCCCTCTGCAAGCCTTGTACTTCCAAGGTTATGGAAGGGGAGCAAGCGTCTCTTCTTTCTGAAATGAGAGCCATGATACGGGAGGAAGTGCAGGTCTCTGTGGCCAGTATTTCTAAACAGCACCCGTCTAGTCCAAAACAGGATCGTAAGCGGGTGAGATGGGAGACGGACTTGGAAGAGTCAGACAGGCGTTCAGAGGATCAACCAGAACAGATGGAAGATAATCCTTATGAGGAGGGAGAACTTCCACCGGATGTACAGGATCAAAATAGGAAATATTTATTCCAGGTTGAAGACACGGATCACCTAGTGAAGGCGGTCAGAGATACTATGCAGGTGGAAGAAACCCTGAAACCACAGTCCAGACAGGACTTAATGTTTGGGGGTCTTACGTCCCAGAGGAAGAGAGTATTTCCTGTTAGTGATCACATCCGTA
Organism: Oophaga sylvatica; assembly: GCA_033576555.1. Classification (NCBI taxonomy): domain Eukaryota; kingdom Metazoa; phylum Chordata; class Amphibia; order Anura; family Dendrobatidae; genus Oophaga; species Oophaga sylvatica. The sequence continues at coordinate 71,841,503 of JARQOD010000001.1, read as the reverse complement.
CTATTATTATGGATGAATGGAAGGATGCGGAACGTAGACTTGTGCTAAACCATGATTTCAAAGGACGTTTACCTTTTGATCCGGAAGATATAAGTTTATGGGAAGATACTCCTAGAATTGATGTTCCAGTGGCGAGAGTAGCCAAGAAAACATCCATTCCTTTTGAGGATTCTTCAAGCCTGCGTGATCCTATGGACAGAAGAGCGGACATTCTTTTAAAAAGGGCATGGGAATCTTCGTCAGCCCTTATTAAAACTAACATAGCGGCTACATCGGTAGCCAGATCTATGGCTTTCTGGATGGGACAATTGGAAGATCATCTTTCCAATAAAACCCCTAGAGCAGATGTTCTAGCTTCTTTACCTTTAATAAAGTCTGCCACGGCATATCTTGCGGATTCTTCGGTGGAATCAGTAAGATTCGCTGCAAGAAATAGTTCACTATCCAATGCGGCTAGAAGAGCTATTTGGCTACGATCATGGTCTGGGGATAATGCATCCAAATCTAAATTGTGTTCTATTCCCTTTTCAGGCTCAAGAGTCTTCGGACCAGCTCTGGATAATATTTTAGAATCTGCTTCTGACAAAAAGAAAGGGTTCCCTGAAGAGAAACCAAAGCAGCCGCAGCCCTTTCGTAGAAGTTTCCCCCCTAGACGTCAGCCTGACTTTAGGAGTCAGACCAGGTCCTCTAGAGGAACATATAGAGTTCCCCATAGTCAGAGCGCAAGAAAACCTTCCTTTTCTTCATCATCAAGGTCCAAGAGGCAATGACGCCAGGGTTATCGGGGGGAGGCTCAAATATTTCTCAGAGGCCTGGGCTCAGGTTACCGAGAACCAGTGGGTTCTCAGAACCATCTCGGAAGGGTACAAAATAGAGCATTTATTTCCACCCCCCGAAAGATTTATTTCACCAACAGTAGTTCAGCTGGACTCCCCCATGTGGGCGGACCTTCAGAACATGTTATGTTCAAAGGTCATAATTCCGGTCCCACCAGAGGAAAAGGGGAAAGGTCATTACTCTTCCCTGTTTTCCATCCCAAAACCGTCAGGGGGAACCCGAACCATTATAAATCTGAAGCCCCTAAACACTTCCGTCAAATACAAGAGGTTTCGAATGGAATCCATTCATTCAGCAATCCATCTAATAGACAGAGGGGCAGTTATGTGCACTCTTGACTTAAAGAATGCCTATTTTCAGGTTCATATTCTTCCTTCCTCTCAGAAGGTTCTAAGATTTGCAGTGGAACTGCTGTCCCTGACCGAACACTTCCAGTTCAGAGGCCTTCCGTTCGGGCTAGCTTCGGCTCCCCGTATATTTACAAAGCTGGTAGAGGAGGTAGTGGCCTACCTGAGAAGTCAAGGAATAGTAATTGTCCCATATCTAGACGACTTCCTTATGATTGCAGATTCAAAAGAAGCTTTAAGGACCCAGAGGAGCCGAACTATTGCAGTCCTAGAATTCCTAGGATGGGTAATCAATTGGGAGAAGTCGGATCTGACTCCAGAATACAGGAAGATCTTTTTAGGGTTCTATTGGACGCCAAAAGAAGAATATCTCTGTTGCCCAGGGAAAAGCAAAGAGAAGTGAGGACCAAAGTCAAAAGGCTTTGGAAACAGCGCACCTCCATAAGAGAGGCCATGAAGGTACTGGGCCTGATGACAGCCTGTATCCCGTGTGTCAGATGGGCGCAATTTCATTCCAGACCTCTGCAGAGACAGATTCTTTCAACATGGGACCGGAATCAAATGTCCCTAGACAAGAGAATGTCGCTGTGGTGGATGCAGCCCGCAAACCTCCAAACAGGGTGTCTATGGATCACCTCTCCGTGTGTGATGGTTACTACGGATGCCAGCGAGAAAGAACAAATACTCCACTCGCTTGACGTCAGACAAGCAGTTTTGGACTATTTGGAGGCCACCAAAATCTGGAGATTAGATTCCAACCTCTTTATTTTGTTCGGAGGTAAAAACAAAGGTAAAAAAGCTTCTAAGGCTTCTATAGCTAGATGGATAATCAAAGTCATCTCAGATGCTTATCAGGCGGAAGGTTCTAGTCCCCCTGAAGGTCTAAGGGCCCACTCCACTAGAGCAATATCAGCTTCCTGGGCAGAGAGAGCAGGTGCCTCGGTAGACCAAATTTGCAGAGCCGCAACTTGGGCCAGATTCAATACATTTTGTAGACATTACAGATTAGATTTAATGTCAGGTCAACAAACTGCTTTTGGTAGAAAGGTTCTACAGGCAGTAATCCCACCCTGAGGAGGTTCTTTGGTACTCTCCAGGGTGCTGTCAGGAGGGACGTCCTGGGAAACTGGTATTTCACCTACCAGTAATTATATTTCCAGGAGTCCATCCTGACAGCACGGGTACTTCCCCCCCTTGTTTGATGTATCATATGATGTAATATGATGGCATCATTAAAGTGTTATTTGCATAAGCCATGGTGTGGTACTTGTTAAACACTGAGGGAGAGGGGGCGGAGCAGGCCTTTTAACCTCTTGTGTGCTTTCCTGTCCCTGCAAGGAGAAGGAGGACGTCCTCCAGGGTGCTGTCAGGATGGACTCCTGGAAACATAATTACCGGTAGGTGTAATACCAGTTTTCTCTAAAACAGACTTGTCTGCAATGCAGTAAAATTCCGTTTCATGCTGCCTATGTTTTGGGAACCATGAATTAGCTGATAGGGTCCCTTTAAAGAGATAATGACATTGTTTCCTAATTAGCTCTGAGAGACATAATCTTAATATTAGCCATTAGTAATTCAGATATCTAAAGGGCCCGTCTCACATAGCGAGATCGCTGCTAAACAGCGATCTCAGCAGCGATCTTGCTATGTCTGACAAGTACCAGCGATCAGGCCCCTGCTGTGAATCACTGGTCGTATCAGAAATGTCAGGACATTTTTTTGATCGCTGGTCTCCAGCTGGCAGGCACGCATTGCTGCGTGTGACAGGCAGGAGACCAGCAATCTCCTGGTAACCAAGGTACACATCGGGTTTCAGGCGCGGGGCTGTGCCTGGAAACCCTACGTGTACCTTGGATACCAGTGCGCTGCTGCAGGGGAGCTGGTAACCAAGTACACGTCGGGTTTCCATGCAGCGCCTGGAAACCCGACGTGTACCTTGGTTACCAGCTCCCTGCATCAGTGCGCTGGCATCCAACGTACACTGCGGGTAACTAGGCGACGTTACCCGCAGTGTGGCTGTGTGTTTGGCAGCTCAGCAGCGATCATGTAGCGACACACCAGCGATCCTGATCGTTGTCGGGATCGCTGGTGTGTCGCTATGTGAGTCGGGGGCCTAAGGTGCATGGTTAACTTAGGCGACACATTAGCTAGCAGGGCACCCCAAGATAACACCACTTTTAAAGTTAGTGAAATCTGTTAGCAGGTATGAAGGTTTTATTACTGGGACATTATTATTGACTCCTCCTCTGATAAGCTACTCACTGTCAATATAGATTGTTCACAGAAAGCTGTGGTGTGAGCCAGGTTAGCTTTCTGAGCTCTGCTACATGAAACATCTAAGATTGTGTCACAACTGCTGTACACAGCAAACTAAGTGACACATTGCTGGAATCAGGGTCTCTTTTTCTATATCATACTGCTGTCAGATGAGAAAACATAGGATAAAAACAAAATGAGCAAATACCCTGCAGTAAATAAATAGTGATAGAGCATGAAAATGTCACAGGCTACTTAGTTAACTTAGATAAAAAAAAGCATAAAAGCCATCCCACCATGTCAAAGTGACCCTATTTAGGATGGTCCTAAACTAGCCTAAGGTTTGTCTGTTTAGTGGACAGTGAAAAATATGCGCCTACACGTTGCATGCATATCACTTTATATTCCACTTCATCTCTTTAGCTTTTTGCTGGCAGATGAGGTAGCAAACACCTGGTGACAGATTCCTATTAAAGAGAAAACATATTCTTTCAGTGTGTTTCTAATAGGAGATCCCTGAGAAATAATCCATCCATGCATCAGAACGGAACCTAAGAGATGAGAGATCTGATTGCTATTCACTGCAAGGGATTTGATTTATCACCTTATTTACTACTGTTTAATATCTACACATGTACCAATCCCAATTTCCTATCTGTCAGCCAAGATTTCATCAATAGTGTTAGCACTAGTATCGTTCACTGAAATTATGGTCATTCTGGTTGATTCAGATACCAGTATTATTTTCCACCCTCATTAACCAAGTAATTAGAAGGCAGTTATACTCATCTGATTATTTCCAGATAACAAGACAGGTCAGTTCATCCTTTGAACTTGCCAGTGGGATGATATAAAATATAATTAATAGGAGTCTGCTGCTTCAGTAAAATAATTTGTATTAATGCACCGAAGCACATTGTGATTTAATAAGCATTGTGCTATTTTCAATGAAATTACCATAATATAGTCAAAATGTGATATTATTCATGAAAATGTTTTTAAGTTATAGACTGTCAGCCTGGTTATTGCTTTACTTCAGGTTCATAAGGAAATTACATTTAAGCCAGTTTGGTTATTTTTCTTTGCGCACCTAATTGTTAAATAACAATACTCTGGAAATATTAACTGATTAGTTATGTGAATAATTTTAAAGATAAAATGATAGATATATTAAATATGTAGTATCTCCAAATATACAGCATCTACTTAAAGAGTAATCAACAATGTAATTTTTAAATCAATAATAGACATGAAAATAAGAAACTTTGTAATATACAGTGGGGAAAAAAAGTATTTAGTCAGCCACCTATTGTGCAAGTTTTCCCACTTAAAAAGATGAGAGAGGTCTGTAAATGACATCATACGTAGACCACAACTATGAGAGTCAAAATAAGAAAACAAATCCAGAAAATCACCTTCTCTGATTTGGCAAGATTTATTTTGCAAATTAAGGTGGAAAATAAGTATTTGGTCATTAACAAAAGTTCATCTCAATATTTTGTTATATATCCTTTGCTGGCAATGACAAAGGTCAAATTTTTTCTGTAAGTCTTCACAAGGTTGGCACACATTGTAGGTGGTATGTTGGCCCATTCCTCCATGCAAATCTCCTCTAGAGCAGTGATGTTTTGAGCCAGTCGCTGGGCAACATGGACCTTCAAATCCCACCAAAGGTTTTCTATTGGGTTGAGATCTGGAGACTGGCTAGGCCACTCCAGGACCTTCATATTCTTCTTACGAAGCCACTCCTTCATTGCCATGGTGGTGTGCTTAGGATCATTATCATGCTGAAAGACCCATCCACATTTCATCTTCAATGCCATTGCTGATGGAAGGAGGTTTGCACTCAAAATCTCCCGATACATGGCCCCATTCATTCTTTCATGTACACGGATCAGTCGTCCTGTGTTATGATTTGGTAACTGAGGAGAGCAGGAAAAAAAGGCAATACACCAGAGAGGTTGGAATCTACTGGATTGCAGTACCCTGACTAACCACCACAACTAAAGGCAGCCGTGGAGCGTACCTACGTTGGTCCTAGACGCCTCGTCACAGCCTGAGAAGCTAACTACACCTAAAGATAGAAAGAGGAAAACTATCTGCCCCAGAGCAGATCCCCAAAGAACATAGGAAGCCCCCAAACATGTAATGGCGGTTAGACAAGAGGAAATACAGACACAGACAGAAAATAGTATGAGCAAACGTTGGGGCCCAATCTTCCTAGAAATAAAAGGATAGGAAGGACACTTACTGCAATCCAAAAAACCCTAAAAAAATACCAACACACTAATTGCAAAAACACCTGAGATCACACGACCTCTACCACCTAAATTAGTTCTCTGGTGTAACAAAACTAAGTAGCAGCCACTGAAAAAACTGGAAAAGGCAAATGAACAAATAACAGTGGCTCAGATAAACTGACAGGAGCACAAGCCCCCCGGAGGGGACCTGGCTGACCTCCACAGAAGTGCAGGACAAAATGCAAAAAGCAAGCACAAAAATAAAAGCAGAAAATATCTTATCTGTTAGCAGAAGATGCAGGCAAGACACAGCAGGCTTCCAAGTGAACCAGGAACCAAAGTTGAGACAAGAACAATTGATCACCGGCAACCCTGATGGGAGGGAACCTCCCTTATATAAGACCAGTCTGTAACACCTGATTGCCAATCTTCACAATCTTCATTGAATAGTTCAGTACTGTTTGTAACCACCAGAGGGAGCTTCTGCTCAGAATTCATTTCTAACACATTCACAACAGTACCCCCCCTTGAGGAGGGGCCACCGAACCCTCATTTGGGCAACCAGATCGGTCAGGATGAGCTCTGTGATACGCACGGATCAGTCTCCTAGCATGGATGTCCGAAGCAAACACCCAAGAATTGTCCTCCTGACCATAACCTCTCCACTTAACCAAATACTGGAGTTTCCAATATTTTCTCAACCACATACTCCAGATTGCCCTCAACCAAAACAGGGTCAGGAGGCACAGCCATAGGAACCACTGGCTCGACAAACCTCTTCAATAAGGACTTGTGGAACACGTTATGGATCTTAAATGTCCCTGGAAGAAGTAAACCAAAGGAAACAGGATTAAGAATCTCCATGATCTTATAAGGTCCAATGAACCTAGGCTTAAACTTAGGAGATGCAACTCTCATAGGGATATTTCTTGAGGACAACCAGACCAAGTCCCCCACTTCAAACCGAGGACCATCAGTCCTATGCCGGTTGGCAAAACGCTGGGCCCTCTCCTGAGAGAGGGACAACCTCTCCACTACCTGGTCCCAAATCTGCTGCATACGCTCCACAACAGAGTCAACACCTGGACAGACAGAAGCCCCCGTCTGTCCTGAAGAAAATCGAGGGTGAAACCCAAAATTGCAGAAAAATGGAGACATCAAAGTGGCAGAGCTAGCCCTAATATTAAGAGCAAACTCAGTCAAAGGCAAAAAAGAGACCCAGTCATCCTGATCAGCAGACACAAAGCATCTCAGATAAATCTCCAATGTCTGGTTTGTTCTTTCAGTTTGTCCATTGGTCTGAGGATGAAAAGCCGAGGAGAAAGACAATTGAACACCAAGTTTAGAACAAAAAGTCCTCCAAAATCTGGAAACAAACTGGACTTCTCTGTCAGACACAATGTTCTCAGGAATGCCGTGTAACCGAACCACGTGCTCAAGGAACAAAGGCACCAATTCGGAGGAGGAAGGCAACTTAGGTAATGGCACAAGATGTATCATTTTGGAAAACCTATCACAAATCACCCAGATAACGGTCATTCTCTGAGAAACAGGGAGGTCGGAAATTAAATCCATAGAGATATGGGTCCATGGTCTCTTGGGCACAGGCAATGGCATCAACAAACCACTAGAGCGAGAGCAAGACTTGGAGCGAGAGTAAGTCCCGCAGGACTGCACAAATTCCCTGACGCCACGAGACAAAGTAGGCCACCAAAAGGACCGACTAACCAAGTCTCTGGTACCAAAAATTCCGGGATGACCAGCCAACGCAAACCAATGAATCTCAGACATCACACTCTTTTTCCACCGGTCTGGGACAAACAATTTCCTAATAGGGCAGCGCTCGGGTTTATCCTCCTGACACCCTTCCAGAGCCAGTTTCAATTTGGGCGAGATGGCGGAAAGAACTACACCCTCTTTCAAAATAACAGCAGGATCAGATAACTCAGGAGAGTCCGCAAGGAAACTCCTCGAGAGGGCATCCGCTTTAACATTCTTAGTGCCAGGAAGAAAGGAAACCACAAAATTAAAACGTGTGAAAAACAAGGCCCACCTGGCCTGTCTAGGATTAAGTCGCTTGGCTGATTCCAGATAAACCAGATTCTTATGGTCTGTGAGGACCACCACCTGATGTTTGGCTCCCTCCAGCCAATGTCTCCACTCTTCAAAAGCTCACTTCATGGCCAATAACTCCCGATTACCCACGTCATAATTACGTTCAGTTGGAGAAAATTTTCGAGAGAAAAAGGCACAAGGGTTACTTTTAGAGGTCTCTGGATCTCTTTGGGACAAAACGGCACCTGCCCCAATTTCAGAGGCATCAACCTCCACCTGAAATGGCAGAGAAACATCAGGCTGCCATAGAACAGGAGCAGAAGTGAATCTCTGCTTAAGTTCCTGAAACGCAGAGACTGCCTCAGGAGGCCAATTCACCACATCAGAATCCTTTTTGGTCAAATCAGTCAATGGTTTAACAATAACAGAATATACCAATAAATTTACGATAAAAATTGGCAAAACCCAAGAATCTCTGAAGAGCCTTTAATGAAGTAGGTTGGACCCAATCACAGATGGCCTGAACCTTGACCGGGTCCATTTAATAACAGATGGGGACAAAATGAATCCCAGAAATGAGATCCTCTGTACGCCAAAAAGACACTTTGATCCCTTCACATACAGAGCATTCTCTCTCAGAATCTGGAACACAGTCCGAACATGTTTCACGTGAGAGTCCCAGTCATTGGAAAAAATCAAGATATCATCCAAATAAACAATCAGAAATTTATCCACAAAATCCCTGAAAATGTCATTCATGAAGGACTGGAAGACGGAAGGAGCATTAGTGAGCCCGAAGGGCATCACTAGGTACTCAAAATTCCCCTCTGGGGTATTAAATGCCGTCTTCCATTCATCCCCGTGCTTAATGCGAATAAGGTTATACGCCCCCCTGAGGTCAAGCTTGGTAAACCAAGTAGCACTTTTCACCCTGGAAAACAGGTCAGAAATCAAGGGTAACGGATATTGATATTTCACAGTGATATTGTTCAAGAGACGATAATCAATACACGGCGTTAATGAACCATCCTTTTTGGCCACAAAGAAAAAACCGGCACCCAAGGGTGAAGAGGATGGTCTGATATGACCCTTCTCCAATGACTCCTTGATATAAGACCGCATAGCGCCATGTTCAGGTACAGACAAGTTAAAAAGGCGACCTTTAGGGAATTTACTACCCGGCACTAATTCAATAGCGCAGTCATAGCTCCTATGGGGGGGCAAGGATGCAGATTTACTTTCGCTAAACACATCAGAAAAATCAGTCAAAAAGTCAGGAACATCCTGAGCCTGGGGAGAGGCAGAAAAAACAGGAGTGTTGGCATTAACACATTGGCAGCCCCAATTGGTTACAGACACAGATTTCCAATCTAAAACAGGATTATGAGACTGTAACCAAGGGAAACCCAGTACAACAATGTCATGCAGATTATACAGCACCAAAAATTTGCAACTCTCCTGATGATCAGGTTCAACCCTCATTATCACCTGAGTAGAGAACTGGGGTTTATTCTCAGCCAAAGGGGTAGAATCAATCCCCAGTAGGGGAATAGACTTCCGTAGGGGTATAAAGGGAAACCCACAATGTTTAGCAAAATCAAAATCCATCAGGTTAATAGCTGCTCCCGAATCAACAAAATCCTGAGCAGAAAATGTGGATAGGGAGCAAATCAGGGTAACAGTCAACAGAAATTTAGTCTGAACACTACCCAAGACAACTGAGCGTGCAAAACGTCTTCCCCGCTTAGGGCAGACTGAAATAGCATGAGAGGCATCACCACAGTAGAAACATAACCCATTGCGTTTTCGAAACTCATGACGCTGTGCCCCAGAAGCCACTCTATCACACTGCATGGGTTCAGAAGCTGGTTCACAAGGCAACACTATTCCACGCATACCTCTACGCTCACGCAAACGTCTGTCAATTTGAATCGCTAATGACATACAATCATTGAGACCAGAGTGAGCAGGAAACCCACCATAACATCTTTTACATTCTCTGACAGACCCTTCCGAAAAAGGGCTGCCAAAGCATCATCATTCCATTTGGTCAGGACTGCCCACCTTCGGAATCTCTGACAGTATAACTCAGCGTCCTCAAGCCCCTGATTTAATGCCAACAAGGCTTTTTCAGCTTGATCAGTGACATTAGGTTCATCGTACAATAACCCCAGAGCCAGAAAAAATGCATCAACATTACTCAAAACAGGATCCCCAGGTGTCAGGGAAAAAGCCCAATCCTGAGGATCGCCACGCAGGAGAGAGATGACAATTTGAACCTGTTGTGCTGCGTTCCCTGAGGACTTAGGTTTTAAGGCAAAAAAACAACTTACAGTTATTTTTGAAATTCAGAAATTTAGCTTGATCCCCTAAAAACAAATCTGGCATGGGGATCCTAGGTTCCACAACCGGCAACCCTGCAAGATAGGTAGCAATACTACGAACTTCAGTGGCAAGCTGATCCACATGGCCAGACAACTGTGCAAACTCCATTGAGAGAAAAAAAAAATCCTCAGCACCCAGAGAAAAAGAGGGAAAGAAAAAAAAATATCTCTGACAACTCTGACAACTTTTTTTTTTTTTTTTTACACTATCTTTCCCTTCTGTGAGTACCATATAATTTTCAGTTTGGCCGGTGATACTGATATGATTTGGTAACTGAGGAGAGCAGGAAAAAAAGGCAATACACCAGAGAGGTTGGAATCTACTGGATTGCAGTACCCTGACTAACCACCACAACTAAAGGCAGCCGTGGAGCGTACCTACGTTGGTCCTAGACGCCTCGTCACAGCTTGAGAAGCTAACTACACCTAAAGATAGAAAGAGGAAAACTATCTGCCCCGGAGCAGATCCCCAAAGAACATAGGAAGCCCCCAAACATGTAATGGCGGTTAGACAAGAGGAAATACAGACAGAGACAGAAAATAGTATGAGCAAACGTTGGGGCCCAATCTTCCTAGAAAGAAAAGGATAGGAAGGACACTTACTGCAATCCAAAAAACCCTAAAAAAATACCAACACACTAATTGCAAAAACACCTGAGATCACACGACCTCTACCACCTTAATTAGTTCTCTGGTGTAACAAAACTAAGCAGCAGCCACTGAAAAAACTGGAAAAGGCAAATGAACAAATAACAGTGGCTCAGATAAACTGAGAGGAGCAAAGCCCCCCAGAGGGGACCTGGCTGACCTCCACAGAAGTGCAGGACAAAATGCAAAAAGCAAGCACAAAAATAAAAGCAGAAAATATCTTATCTGTTAGTAGAAGATGCAGGCAAGACACAGCAGGCTTCCAAGTGAACCAGGAACCAAAGTTGAGACAAGAACAATTGATCACCGGCAACCCTGATGGGAGGGAACCTCCCTTATATAAGACCAGTGTCATGTTGTGACATGCATGTGTATTCTTTAACCTTTTTCTCCTTTTTCCCCCTAATATAGCTGGGATACTGATAGCTGTTACCTGTATGGATGATGGTCAGTTCCCAGTTCCGCTGCATAGCCGCACATGCGTGGGTGTTTCCGCTGCGTTGCATGATCACCGCATGTGCGGTCCCTGGCTACTGCTGTGAAAGCTACCCGTAGGTTGCAAGGTCCTCTGCACTGGTGCATGACTTGCTACGTGTGTTTGGGCTGCAGCCATTTCCAGGTGCCCTTGCTGTGCTTATGTCTGGCTCTCATAGGTGCGCAGGCCACACCTGCCCTGCTTTTATCAGGGTTAGTGTGTGTACCTGAAATTCTGTCCCCAGCCAATTGCTGAGGGGTAGCTCATATATAAAGGCTCCCTGCCCTATGGGCGGGGCCTTAGCTACTCACATAGCTTCTGAATTTAGCCTTGTGTGTGTGTGTGTGTTTCAGCTTCTGCTCTGAGTCTGATCAGCTCTGGAGAGCTGATTCCCTTGTCCTGTTTGGTGTTGCTGAACTCGTTCCTGTGCCTTTCCTAGAGGCGGTAATTCTAGGCTCGTATTCCTGTGCCTTTCCTAGAGGCGGTAATTCTAGGCTCGTATTCCTGTGCCTTTCCTAGAGGCGGTAATTCTAGGCTCGTATTCCTGATCCTGAACTCGTTCCTGTGCCTTTCCTAGAGGCGGTAATTCTAGGCTCGTATCTCTGATCCTGTACCTGTCCAGTACCTGACAGTCTGAACTGTGTCTGCTGTGTTATGTTCCTGAATCCTTCTGTGTCCTGAACCCAGTGCCTAGTGACTGTGAGACTTTGCTACTGACTTCCTTTGATACTACCTGGGTTCATCTTGGAAGAAGGAGTCCGGTGTGGGTGTGCTGAGTTTCTGTTACTCTGTGCTCAGCTTGCTTTTGGTGCAATCCCCGCCCGGCTCCAGTTGAGCCTGGTGGGTCTTGCACCAGACCGCTTGGGTTCCTTTTTAGATCGCTTCCAGATGTCCGGATCCGATCCTTTCCTGCCTGATGTTCGGAGCCTGCCGATCGTTGCCAGATGTCCGGAACCTGCCGATTGTTGCCAGATGTCCGGAGTCCGATGCCAGTGTTCCCCGTGTTCCTGATGTCCAGTCCGTTTTCCGGTGTCCGTGTTCCTGATTTCCAGTCCGTGTTCGTGTGTTCGTGTTACTGAGATCCAGTTCGTGTTCCTGATGTCCAGTTCGTGTTCCTGATTCCATGTTCCTGAGTTTGTGTTCGTGTGTTCGTGTTACTGAGATCCAGTCCGTGTTCCTGAAGTTCAGTTCGTGTTCCTGAGTTTGTGATTCTGATAACCTCGTCTCATGTTTGAGTTATGTACTGTGTGTCTTCACTAGTGTTGAGCGATAGTGCTCGATATCTAAAAATATCGTATCGAAATTGTATCGCCGATAGCACTAAATATCGTCGATATCCGATTTCGATACCGGAAGTCCAATGTAAGTCTATGGGAACAAAATATCGCAACTAAAAAAAAACCTTTATTTCCTTGTAAACACTAAATATACACACATAGAATACATATATATATATAATACATGTCATTGTGACATATATATATACATATATTTATAGTTTATACACTTCTACATAGTAAAATAGACTCTGATTCAATTGCCGGGTAAAGCCGTGACATACCCCATAGAAGTCGACGGGCTCGGTGCCGAGTACCCCAAAAACCTCTGGCTCTGTGCGACTCAACTTGGGCGTCACGAACAGGATTCTGTAGCTCGCTATAAGCGAGTCCTGTGTGCCTGAATTGAACTGGTTTTGTGCTTGAGAATTGCTAAAATCATCAGAGAATGTATTTGCCATTTTTCCGCCATATCTGCGTCACGACGAGGCACTGGTGAAGAAGAAGGCGTGCTCTTCATGGGTGTACACACTCACTCAGTGACGCGAAAACGATGGCTCTAAATGGTACTGCAATGTAAGATCGTGCCCCACAGCTCTTCAGTTCCGCCTCCTCATCCTCCTCAGTGTGCGGAAACTAACACGAAGGTCCCGCCTCACTACAAAAGAGGGGCCCTCTCCAGATGCTAATGACACATGTGACTTGGCAGAGATGGCTAATGGACACGAGCAGAAGTGTGAAGGGATGGAGCAGTCAGAGCTCTCCCCCCACGGAAGCGACCCGATCGCCACGGAACCACCGTTGGGCACCCGGCCTGGAAACCCTCCTACGCTGCAAGAAGCGGAGGATACCCTAAGAGGCCTGGCCCGGCACCGGGAGGAGGTCGCCAGGATGGAAGCCAGCTGGTGTGTCCTAAAACTAAACTTGGAGCGGCGCCAATCCCTCTTACCTGAAGTGTCTGTACCGGAAGGTGAGGCACCCGTTCTAGTAGAGGAGTCCGTGCGGGCATCCCAGCCCTTGCAATGTGATCCGGTTGACGTTGTCGCAGTGGAGGCACCCATTCGTGCAAAAAACGCTGCACCGGCAGCACCCCAGATCCCGCTGTCTGCCCCCGTCGCTGAGACAGAAGAAGCGACACCCGTCCTCATGGAGGAGGCCGCGCAGGCACCAGAGCACTACCTGCCTGTACCGGAGCCCCGACTGTCATCTGTTCCAGAGCCGGCTGCTTCCTCCGCAGGTGAGCGCCGCCAGGACTGGGGGGCGCCAGGAGAGCTGCCGCAAACCGGACACTGTAAGCTGCAGTTTGATGGTGGAGACATGGAGCTGCTGGTGGAGGAGAATTTCAACCGGCGTCAGGAGGAAGAGTGGAGACGTTGGGAGAAGGAAGCAGAGCGACAAAGGGAGCAGCGAGAATCCCAAAAGCTTCGCCAACGTCAGCTGGAGAAGGACCGGGCAGATAAGGACCGGATGAGAAAAGATAAAAGTACGGTGAGGGAGCCGCGGCGTAAGGGTGCAGTACGGAGCTTTAAATTGAAAGGTGGTTGGGGCTTCATCCAGGAGCCTGGACTTTATTTAGAAGTTTTTGTGAACTGGCGGGACGTGGAGGCTCACCTCCCAGAAGGACACCCGGGAGGGACCTGTTGCCAGGAGACTTGGTGACTTACACCCGACACTGGGGTTACAATGGATGGTAGCCCTAAATGTTACCAGGTGCGACCCCTACTCCCCAGAGTGTCAGGAACCTGTGAGACCCTCGGAGCCTTCAGCCTCCCACATCCAGGCCTCTGCAAAAGTGCCCACCCCACGCCGTAAATCTCCCCAGCCTCCCTCAGTGGTCTCCTCACAGCCCCAGCTATGGACATGATAAGTATAGCTGGCCCGTACCCGGCGCCTGTTAGGCCCCCTGGGGTTCGTTCAGTCTGGGACATAGGGTTCCAGACCCGGAGGGAGATGAAAGAGGTGGCCACACAGACCCAGATAGCGGGTCACGACTTGACTGTACAGGCCACACGACGTCATCAGGTCCTGGTGGTCCTTGGTGCCTCGGATGTTTGGCAAGCATCAGAAGAGTACCAGGTGGTACCTGGAACACCCCTGCCAAAGAATTATAAATAACCCGGACAGGGTCACTGTATGTAAATAGTTAAATTGTTTATGTACCCGGACGGGTGAATGTTCATAAAAAAGTTTTTTAATTTAATAAAAAAAAAAAAACCACAGTTTTCATTACTTTTATTACAGTCTCATCCTGCGACGCCATCGATCTCCTGTAAAAAAATGAAAAAAAAAAAAAAGTATACCACCTGACCGACGCAGTCCATAGTAACGAGTGTCCCACGACGATCCAGCTCTGCTACATCAGAATGACAGGCAGAGCCTGTCATCCCGGCGCAGCACAGCTGATTACCTGCTTCCCCGGCGGTGACGTCATCGGACTGACTGCTTTACGGCCGGGATTACCCAGCAGTCACTGCAGTTATCGCGAGAAACTGCATGTGACCGCCGGGGAAAGATGATGGCGGCCATGAAGCAGTCCAGGCCGTGACCGCCGGAGATCTTCTGCCAGGTAAGTGCCGCTGACTCCTGACAGACCCGACCGACGGACACTCACAGTGACAGTGACAAATCCGATTCCGGTATTCGATAAGACGAAAATATCGAAACGAATTATCGAAAGGCCGATAGAGCTAATATCGGCCGATAGCCGATATTTACATTATCGTATCGCTCAACACTAGTCTTCACGTATTTACTTTAGTAAACTTTACTTCACTATATCTGAAGTTGTGCGGTGTGATCAAGTCCTACGTGTTTCTATCTTGTCCTCATGCTCAGCTGCCACAGAACC
The DNA here is from genome assembly GCA_033576555.1 of Oophaga sylvatica. Taxonomy (NCBI): domain Eukaryota; kingdom Metazoa; phylum Chordata; class Amphibia; order Anura; family Dendrobatidae; genus Oophaga; species Oophaga sylvatica. The sequence continues at coordinate 71,826,136 of JARQOD010000001.1, read as the reverse complement.
CCGGTCTCTGCCCTTCCCTAGTATGGGTAGGACCGGGTCCCCCTCTGTGGTATGGAGGGTCCAGATTTCGTACCCGAGGGATGCCCGCGCCACGCCATGGTGGGCGGCTGCAGTCCCCAAATGTGACAACCAGTCTGTAACACCTGATTGCCAATCTTCACAATCTTCATTGAATAGTTCAGTACTGTTTGTAACCACCAGAGGGAGCTTCTGCTAAGAATTATTTCTAACACATTCACAACAGTCCTGGTCCCTTTGCAGAGAAACAGCCCCAAAGCATGATATTGCTGCCCCATGCTTCACAGTAGGTATGTTGTTCTTTGGATGGAACTCAACATTCTGTCTCCTCCAAACACGACAAGTTTTGTTTCTCCCAAACAGTTCTACTTTGGTTTCATCAGAGCATATGACATTCTCCCAATACTCTTCTGGATAATCCAAATGCTCTCTAGCAAACTTCAGGTGGCCCCGGACATGTACTGGCTTAAGCAGGGGAATAGTTTGGTGTTATGAATGCTATGGATTCTGAGTTGGGGCTCCCCTGGTGGCTGTTAATATTAATGAAGCAGTCTTGACTGAAAGACGCCCTTCAGTTGAGGATCCAGCTGTGGACGATCTGGGAGTGATGACTGGGGAGATTTAAGGGAGTAACTTTCCCATGATCCTCGCAGGTGATTAGTTTTCTCTTCCTGGTCCAGTTTGGAAGTCAGCTGCTGCGGGCTCCTGCAGCTTTCAGATAAGCTATTTTCTGCTCTTTTCTGTGGTTTTGTTTTCTTTTTTTTTCTGCCTTCTGAATGAGGTCAGCGCTAGTCTCTGTTTCTCAGTTATCTCTGTTCATTTGTTCAGTCCCTGTTATTTCAGTTGCTGTGGGTAGCTACCTGTTCACACCAGAGGTTTAATATAGCTGGAGAGATCATTTGGTCTCAGGGTTTTTTTGGAATCAGAAGTGTTGGAATTTTTCCTAGGGTTTTGTTGGATTGCAGAAAGTATTCTTTTCTGTCCTCTCCTATCTAGACAGTTTTGGGCCCCAGCATTTGCTTACTCTATTTTCTGCCTGCATTTGTATTTCATATATAGAAAACTTGGCACTCAACTTGATGATATTGTTAAATCCGTCTTTATTGCAGTCAAAGTATAAAGTGGAGACGTTTGGGTCCGAACATGGACCTTCATCAGTCTGACGGCAATATGAAACAGTAAAAGAAGTATATACAGTTGACATAAGTAATATAAACAAATAAAAATAAAAATAAGGAAATAAATACAAAATTGTATATATTTTTTTCACTTTATTTTGAATGTGAATCGTGTAGGCTATATGCCTAAAAAGAAAAAAATGGAAAGCTAAAGGTATGTACAATGCAAAGTATTTGGTATACTCGGGAAGAGGCATATTTACCTTAGAAAGAATCGTATGAGTCTATATTTCTTTAAGGTAGAAAGAAACGTGATGAAATCTAAAGTAAAGAAACCATATCTTTATAATTGTGAAACGGGTGACCTAATGGACCGCGATCACATGGGACGCTTCACTTCCGGTGACGCGATCTCATTGAGGACGTCACCTAATCCCGCCTCTTCCTTTTAAAAACATGGAGGTGAGCGGTCTCTCGTGCTGACAAGCGGCGGATACCGCGTCCATGCTGGAGAGATCGGCGCTACCCCAAGTAAGTTTCCTTTGCTAATACCTGTAAACTTTACATTGTGCTATTTACATGTGGTGTTATATACCACATATAATAGGGTGTCACCGGACTGTATCTATAATTATACTTATATCACCCACCCTATGGACACTACCCCCATGCAAGCCTTTGTGGATATTAGTATACGTTTATATGTCGTCCCACAACTGACAAAATTCATTATCCCAGAACAGGGGAACCTCTTGAGGGAACCTATACTTATATTACCTTTTCCTTGGGCACCATTATCTCATAAATCTAGTGCTGACTAGTATAAATTTTATATTTATCCGCATGGAATTTTCCTATATATCCACAGAAACTAAACAGGCACATTAAGAATCCTATTGGATCGTTAACCTTTACTATTTGGATAAACAGGTATCCCTTTGTCCTTACGTTAACATTTAGGTCACCCGTTTCACAATTATAAAGATATGGTTTCTTTACTTTAGATTTCATCACGTTTCTTTCTACCTTAAAGAAATATACACTCATACGATTCTTTCTAAGGTAAATATGCCTCTTCCCGAGTATACCAAATACTTTGCATTGTACATACCTTTAGCTTTCCATTTTTTTCTTTTTAGGCATATAGCCTACACGATTCACATTCAAAATAAAGTGAAAAAAATATATACAATCTTTTATTAGCAGTCGGGTAGGTACTTGAACTTTCTTTCACACTTTTTCATTTCATTTTTATCACCCTTCTTTTTATTTTCTCATCCTTATGTTTAGTGATATTAACTATAGCTTATATGGTCCTTATTTTGTATTTATTTCCTTATTTTTATTTTTGTTTGTTTATATTACTTATGTCAACTGTATATACTTCTTTTACTGTTTCATATTGCCGTAAGACTGATGAAGGTCCATGTTCGGACCGAAACGTCTCCACTTTATACTTTGACTGCAATAAAGACGGATTTAACAATATCATCAAGTTGAGTGCCAAGTTTTCTATATATTATATTGGGCTGGGAACCTACTTGTGCACCATCACAGTAGTGCTACGTTATATTTTTTCTGCATTTGTATTTCATCTTGTCTCACCGCCAAAATATGTGTGGGGGCTACCTATTCTTTTGGGCTCTTCTCCGGGGCAGTTAGCTTTCCCTTTTCTATCTTTAGGCTTAGCTAACTCTCCGACTGTGTCGAGGCGTCTAGGTCAACGTAGGTACGTCCCACGGCTGCTTCTAGTTGTGAGGTTAGTTTAGGGGTCTGCAATCCCTTAGTTACCAACCTCTCTGGGTGACTGGCTGCCTCTGCTATTTTTGTTACTGTCTTTCTCGGCTACTATACCATAATAGAATCACTGGCCTAACCGTAATCCCAGTGTACTCAAAAGAAAGAAAGAATAATAATAAAAAAAAAAAGGGTTGTCAGAATTTTTTATATATTTGTTCCTCTTTTTCTCTGGGGGCCGTAGGAGGACTTTTTCTTCAATCGAAATTAAGCATTTGTCCAATCGTGTTGAGCAGCTTGCTGCTGAAGTTCGGAGTATTTCTACCTATCTCACTTGGTTGTCTGCTGTAGAACCTAAGATCCCTATTCCTGATTTATTTTTTGGGGATCGGTCTAAATTCTTGAACTTTAAGAATAATTGTAAATTGTTTTTTGCCTTGAAACCTAACTCCTCAGGAACTCGGTGCAGCAGGTTAAAATTGTCATCTCCCTGTTGCGCGGCGACCCTCAAGATTGGGCGTTTTCACTGACACCTGCGGATCCTGTGTTGGCTAATGTTGATGTGTTTTTTCAAGCTCTGGGATTATTGTACGATGAACCTAATGTGATTGATCGAGCTGAGAAAACCTTGTTGGCATTGAACCAGGGTCAGGAAACTGCAGAGTTATATTGCCAGAAATTCCGATAATGGGCACTTCTTACTAAATGGAACGATGATGCACTAGCGGCTCTTTTTCGGAAAGGGTTGGCAGCCACTGTAAAAGATGTTATGGTGGGATTTCCTGTTCCCTCAGGGCTCAACGATTCTATGTCATTAGCCATTCAAATGAACCGACGTTTGCATGAACGTAAAACTATGCGAGAGGTGGTGTTACCTTTCGAACAGGCCCCTGAGCCCATGCAGTGTGATGGGGTTGTTTCTGGGGCTCAGCATCGAGAATTTCGGAAGCGTAATAAGTTGTGTTTTTATTGTGGAGATGCTTCTCATACTATTTCCGTCTTCCCTAAACATGGAAAACGTTTTTTGTGCTCATTTGTTTTGAGCAATGTACAGTCTAAATTTCTCTTGACTGTCACCTTGATCTGCTCCTTGTCCACATTTTCCGCTCAGGCTTTTGTCGATTCAGGAGCAGCCCTGAACCTGATGGATTTCAACTTTGCCAAACGTTGTGGGCTTCCCATGGTACCCCTGCGGACTCCTATTCCTTTGCTGGGCATTGATTCAACCCCTTTGGCGGAGAATAAACCCCAGTTTTGGACCCAGGTGATAATGCTGGTAGCCCCGGACCACCAAGAGAATTGCAAATTTTCCTGTGTTTTCTACCTCTCCCCAGCCTCAGGAGATCCCCAGCTATTTGGCTGATTATTCTGATGTGTTTAGTGAAAGTAAGTCTGCGTCCTTGCCTCCTCATAGGAGTTATGATTGCGCGATTGAGTTGGTGCCTGGTTGTAAATTTCCCAAGGGTCGGCTCTTCAATTTGTCTGTACCTGAGCATGATGCTATGCGATCTTATATCAAAGAGTCATTGGAGAAGGGTCATATTAGACCATCCTCTTCACCCTTGGGTGCTGGCTTTTTCTTTGTGGCCAAAAAGGATTGTTCATTGAGACCATGTATTGACTATCGTCAAAATGAAGAAAAAATCCAGCTCCACGATAAAGTGAAAAAGTAGATCTTTATTCACTTGATATATCAAGCATAGAGGATAAAAGTATCAGCATAGAGAGCAGCAAAAAAATGCGTTATCAATGCGTTTCTGGTGTCACAGCACCCTTAGTCATGATAACAAACATAACAAAATGCAACACTTATATAGTGAACTAAAAGAACACACCAGTGAAACAATTACCATAATTAATTAACACAACAAATCAAATATAGAAAACATAGAAGAAGAAGCTTCTAAATGTTATCCTGTCAAAAATTATATGACCTATATGGATGGTATGGTTACAATTGTCAGCATTGACAGCACAAGAAGCGATCACACATGCAGAGCAAAATATTAATCTTGAGTATTTACAACTCTATTTTTTGTTATATAGGAAATTCAATGGAACAAAACCTAAATGTGAACAACATGCAATAATTATGAACAATAATTTAGAAATGAGCTCCCTCAAATCATTTTAGTATATATGTACATATATGTATATACATGTACATAATTAATATCATCTCTCGACAAAAAAAAAACAAAAAAAAAAACATACAGTGCCTGGATAGTATGTCGATAAAAACAGCCATAAAAAACAATTAATGAAGAGAGGTATTGAGATTCCATAGGACATTGCCCAAATCCTTTCGAATTGGAAGAGGAAAGCCACGTATATAAATAACAGATGGTGTCTGAAAAAATATTTAAATAGCAAAGGAATTAGTAGTGCACAAATAATGATACCACATTTGACTGAAGAAAAAAAATTAAAAAAAATTTGCAAGCTAACATAAATAGCATGTGACAATACACATAATTAGTTATAGACAATGCCTTAAAATAAAATTTACAATAGGCACTTTTATATATATATAACTAATGTTGTTTTTAAACAATCTTCAACTTTTAGTTTGTTTGATTAATAAAATTAAATAGCTGTCCAAATGATTTTACTCACTGGACAGGAAAAACGCATTGAACAGAGCAAACAAACAAATTAAAAAAAAAGTGTCCAACTAACGCATAAGTGAACACTACTCAATCAAATGGTTAATGATAAGAAATGCCAGAACATGTTTCAAAGAGTGTAACTAGAATTTCTTCTACTAGATTGTACTGCTGGTGAACAGAGCCTGACAACAAAATCGCAAAAGGAGAGGAGGAATTAGTGAACACTACTAAATCAAGTGATTAATGAGAAAAAATATCAGAACATGTTTCAGAGAACTTAACCAGAATTACTCCTGCTCAATTATACTGCTGGTGAACCATGCCTGATAGCTCAGAGACCACAGAGGGGAAAAAAAAAAGGAATGAAGTAATTAGTAGAACAACATAATGTCCTTCCTTTTCTTTAAACCTAAAGACACTCTAGTGTTGAGCTTAAAGATCCACCAAGCTTCTCTATTTCTCAGAGTGAGTTCTGTATCACCGCCTCTGATAGGTGTATGTATTTTTTCTATTGCATACACCAGAAGTGAATTAATATTACCACCATGACATTCAATAAAATGTTTCGAAACTTGAGATGAATTTCTATAGTTTATAAAAGTTTTAATGGTATAATGACTATTATCACTAGAGTCACTGAAACTAAAACTTTTTTAGTATGTTTGCACATTTTACAAGATTTGATGCCACATTTGTGGAATCCTTTAGTACTCAGCCAATTGTAGTTTAAGTTGAAGATGTATTAAAAAAACTGTGTGAGAGACTCTGTCCTATTGATGGTGCTCGTCTGGAGACTATCCTGAAAACCTGTGTTATGATCTTATTGATATCTGAGTTTTCTTTTAGTATAGATAAATTGACTATAGTCTCCTTAATAAGATCACTGTTAAATATCAGTATCCGTTACCCCTAACTCTGATTTATTCTCCTGAGTGAAAGGTGCTAGTTGGTTTACCAAGCTTGACCTCAGGGGGGCGTATAATCTTATTCGCATTAAGCACTGGGATGAATGGAAGGCGGCGTTTAATACCCCTGAGGGGCATTTTGAGTACCTAGTGATGCCTTTTGGGCTCACTAATGCCCCTTCCGTTTTCCAAGCTTTCATGAACGATATTTTCCGGGATCTTGTGGATAAGTTTCTGATAGTCTATTTCGACGATACTTTGATTTTTTCGAATGACTGGGATTCTCATGTGGAGCATGTTCGGTAGGTGTTCCGTATTTGAGAGAAAATGCTTTGTATGTCAAGGGATCAAAATGTCTCTTTGGCATACAGGTTTCATTTTTGGGATTCAATTTGTCTCCGTCTGCTATTGAAATGGACTCAGTCAAGGTTCAGGCCATTTCTGATTGGGTTCAGCCCATTTCATTGAAGGCTCTTCAGAGATTTTTGGGTTTTGCTAATTTTTACCGTAAATTTATAAGTAATTTTTCTGGTATTGTGAAACCACTGACTGATTCGACCAAAAAGGGCTCTGATGTGGTAAATTGGTCTCCAGAGGCAGTTTCGGCTTTTCAGGAGCTTATGTGGAGATTCACTTCTGCTCCTGTTCTGCGGCAACCTGATGCTTCTCTCCCAATTCAGGTGGAAATAGATGTTTCTGAGATTGGTGCAGGAGCCGTTTTGTCCCAAAGGGATCCTGTAACCGCTAAGATTAACCCTTGTGCCTTCTTCTCCTCAAAGTTTTCCCCAGCTGAACGTAATTATGATGTGGGGAATCGGGAATTATTGGCTATGAAGTGGGCGTTTGAAGAGTGGAGACATTGGTTAGAGGGAGCCAAACATCAAGTTGTGGTCCTCACTGACCATAAAAACTTGATCTATCTCGAACCAGCCAAGCGACTGAATCCTAGACAGGCCAGGTGGGCCTTGTTTTTCACGCGTTTTAACTTTGTGGTCTCCTTTCTCCCGGGTACTAAGAATGGCGGATGCCCCTCTTGGAGTTTCCTTGATGATTCTCTTGATGTGACTGAGCCTACGGCCATTCTGAAGGAGGGTAACTCACCCGATTTGAGACTGTCACTGGAGCAACTTCAGGGGGATAAACCTGAACATTGCCCTGCGGGGAAATTGTATGTCCCAGATCAATGGAGAGAAAAAGTTATGTCTGAAGTTCATTTCTCTGCGTTGTCTGGTCATCCCAGTATTTTTGGTACTAGAGATTTGGTGAGTCGGTCCTTTTGGTGACCTACTTTATCTCGTGACATCAGGAACTGTGTGCAGTCCTGTGGGACATGTTCTTGGTCCAAACCTTGCTCTCACTCTAGTGGATTGTTAATACCATTGCCTGTGCCCAGGAGGCCATGGACCCATATCTCTATGGATTTTGTTTCCGACCTCCCTGTCTCTCAGAGAATGACCATTATCTGGGTGATCTGTGATAGGTTTCCAAGATGATCCATCTTGTGCCACTGCCGAAGTTGCCATCCTCTTCTGAGTTGGTGCCCTTGCTTTTTCAGCAGGTGGTTCGGTTGCACGGCATTCCAGAGAACATTGTGTCTGACAGAGGAGTCCAATTTGTTTCCAGATTTTGGAGGACATTTTGTTCTAAACTGGGAGTTCAGCTGTCTTTCTCCTCTGCATTTCACCCTCAGACCAATGGCAGACTAAGAGAACAAACCAGATCTTGGAAACGTATTTGAGATGTTTTGTGTCTGCTGATCAAGATGACTGGGTCTCTTTTTTGCCATTGGCTGAATTTGCTCTAAATAATAGGGCTAGTTCTGCCACTTTGATATCCCCTTTTTTCTGCAATTTCAGGTTTCATCCTCGATTTTCTTCGGGTCAGGTGGAGGCTTTTGTCTGTCCGGGTGTGACTCTATGGTGGAGAGAATGCAGCAGATTTGGGATCAAGTAGTGGATAAGCTGTCTCTCTCTCAGGAGAGGGCCCAATGGTTTGCCAACCGGCATAGGACTGATGATCCTTGGTTTAAAGTGGGTAACATGGTTTGGTTGTCCCCGAGAAATATCCCTATGAAGGTTGCGTCTCCAAAATTTAAGCCAAGGCTCATTGGACCTTATAAGATCTTGGAAATTCTTAATCCCGTTTCCTTCCATTTGGCTCTTCCAGGGACGTTTAAGATTCAAAACGTCTTCCACAAATCTTTATTGAAAAGGTTTGTTAAGCCAGTGGTTCCTATGGTTGCGCTCCCTGAGCCTGTTTTGGTTGAAGGCAATCTGGAGTACGAAGTGGAGAAGATATTGGATTCTCATCTGGCTAGACGGAGACTCAGTACTTGGTTAAGTGGAAAGGTTATGGTCAGGAGGACAATTCATAGGTGTTTGCTTCTGACATACATGCGGAGAGATTGATTTGCGCCTTTCACCGGGCTCACCCTGATCGGCCTGGTGGCGCAGGTGAGGGGTCGGTGACCCCTCCTCAAGGTGGGGTACTGTTGTGAATGCTATGGATCTGAGATGGGGCTCCCTCTGGTGGCTGTTGATATTAATGAAGTGGTCTTGACTGACAGAGGCCCTTCAGCTGAGGATCCAGCTGCGGACGATCTGGGAGTGATGACTGGGGAGATTTAAGGGAGTAACTTTCCCATGATCCTCGCAGGTGATTAGTTTTCTTTTCCTGGTTCAGTTTGGAAGTTAGCTGCTGCGGGCTCCTGCATCTTTCAATAAACTATTTTCTGCTCTTTTCTGTGGTTTTGTTTTCTTTTGTTTTTCTGCCTTCTGAATGAGGTCAGCTGGGTCCCCCTGCTGGGGCCTGCGCTGGTCTCTATTTCTCAGTTATCTCTGTTCATTTGTTCAGTCCCTGTTATTTCAGTGGCTGCGGGGTAGCTACCTGTTCACACCAGAGGTGTGATATAGCTGGAGAGATCGTTTGGTCTCGGGTTTTTTTGGAATCCGAAGTGTTGGAATTTTTCCTAGGGTATTGTTGGATTGCAGAATGTATTCTTTTCTGTCCTGTCCTATCTAGACAGTTTTGGGCCCCAGCGTTTGCTTACTCTATTTTCTGACTGCGTTTGTATTTCATCTTGTCTCACCTCCAATATATGTGTGAGGGCTACCTATTTCTTTGCGGCGCTTCTCCAGGGCAGTTAGCTTTCCCTTTTCTATCTTTTAGCTAAGCTAACTCTCCGGCTGTGTCGAGGTGTGTAGGTCAACGTAGGTACGTCCCACGGCTGCTTCTAGTTGTGCGGTTAGTTTAGGGGTCTGCAATCACTTAGTTACCAACCTCTCTGGGTGACTGGCTGCCTCTGCTATTTTTGTTACTGTCCTCCTCGGCTACTATATCATAACAGTCTAGCACTTCATTATCTGAGTCCCTGGTGGTGTAGTATGTTACTGATGGTAGCCTTTGTTAAGGTGGTCCCATCTCTGTGCAGGTCATGTGTGGTTCTGGAATTTTTGCTCAACGTTCTTGTGATCATTGTGACCCCGTGGGGTGAGATCTTGTGTGGAGCCCCAGATCGAGGGAGATTATCAGTGGTCTTGCATGTTTTCCATTTTCTTATTATTGCTCCCCCAGTTAATTTCATTACACCAAGCTACTTGCCTATTGCAGGTTCAGTCTTCCCAGCCTGGTGCAGGGCTAGAATTTTGTTTCTGGTGTATTTTGACAGCTCTTTGGTCTTCACAATATTGGAGTTTGGTGTGTGCCTGTTTGAGGTTGTGGACAGGTGACTTTTATACTGATAACAAGTTCAAACAGGTGCCATTACTACAGGTATGTGAGTGAGGACAGAGGAGCCTCTTAAAGAGAAGTTACAGGTCTGTGAGAGCCAGAAATCTTGCAAGTTTTTAGGTGACCAGATACTTGTTTTGAACCATAATTTGCAAAATAAATCTTGCCAAATCAACAAGGATGATTTTCTGGATTTGTTTTTCTCATTTCGACTCTCATGGTTGTGGTCTACCTTTTATATCAATTACAGGCCTCACTCATCTTTCAAGTGGAAGAACTTGCACAATTGGTGCTGAGTAAATACTTTTTTCCCAATGTACTTATCAGGACTTAATAAACATTTCAAAATTCTGAATTCCAGGGCAAAATCTGTATTCTGTGAAGACAGATTGTTACATTACTGAGATGGAAGTTACTACTTATAAGATTTATGTAGAGGGGGAGAAGGAAGGAGGAGCTAGAAGCAGATTTCCTCCCTCTTTCTCTCCTCTATCTTTTAACATAGAATGTTGTAAAAACCAGCTGTCATCTCCTATCACAGTAATGTGACAATCTGTTTTCACTGAATAAAGATTTTGTATGAGAATTAAGATTTTTAAAAGAATTGATTAGTTCTAGCGTAACAAGAAGCCAAATTCTTTGATAAGATATATTACAAAGTTTCTTATTTCCTATATACTATTGATTTAAAAA
>JARQOD010000001.1:71789398-71815227 GCA_033576555.1 Oophaga sylvatica | reverse complement strand
AACAGCTCTGCAAGGTGTGTGTGAGTGCAGGTGATGCTGCAGTTTGCTCTGCATGCAACGCTGTCTGTAGGCATCTGCACCTGTCACTCACAGACTCTTTTTTTTTCCTTCAGTGTAATTCTTGCTGCTCCATGCAATTTAACTATTAGTGTGACGCGCTTCCATCCGTATCCAATACATTGGTTGCAAACACTATAGAAGTAGACAAAGGAGTAGCCTTTCACAGATTGTGATTTGTGAACAGTTGTGTTTCAGTGTTCACTTCAGTCTCTGCGTAATAACCACACTTAGGCCTTAAGTTATAACTTTTCTGACTTTCTTTATCAATCTACCAAGATGAAGAAGTCAGTGAGTAAGGCACGTGGTCGTGGCCGTGGAGTTTCAGCAGGGAGAGGATGTGGGGATTCTGTGTCTGCTGCCGCCCTCAGTGACACAGCATCCACCATTTATCCCCGTGAGCGTTCCTTTATGCGCACTTTGGTAGGAGCTCGGCGTGCCCCCCTGCTGCGGGAAGAACAAATTGAAGCCGTTGTTGGTTGGATGGCAGCCAATGCATCGACTTCAATTCCTTCCACCTCCTCTCAGGAACACAACACTGTTGAGCAACCATCTGTCTGTTCACCCCTGTCAAATTGCCAAGGCAGTCAGAGAGTTCTGTACAGGAGCCAGCTGAGTCTCTGCTTCTGTTCTCAGAATCTGTTGGCTCGCAAACACGGGCACAGGCAAGCAGCATTTTGCAATTTGAAGAAGAGGGAGTATGCAGTGATGCGCAACAGCTGTGTCTCTCTCAATCTGAAGAGGCGAGTGAGCCAGTGCCGATGGACAGCACACCGCAGAACGCATCTTATGATGATGATGAAACTCAGGTGCCAGGTTTTGTGGAGCATGGTGCTGCCCAGACCATCCAACAGCAGCAGGTGTTGGAAGAGGGTAGTGGAGATGATGAAGTCCGAGACCCAACATGGCGTGAGCAACAGCAAGGTGGTGGGAGCAGCTCTGAGGAAGAGATTGTCCCAACGGTACAAAGAGGAGGGAGAGGTAGGCTGCAGACTCGCTTGCCTGTAGCCTCCAGTTTGGCACCTGTTGGGAGCAGTTCTCTTAGAAATGTCAAAATTGGCGCTCCCATGACTTGCACTGCGTGGTCCTTTTTTGACAGACTTGTAGATAATATTTGCTATATTCAATGCAAGCTGTGTAAGCAAAAAGTTAAAAGAGGTAAAAATATCAGGAACCTGAATACCACAAATATGTGGACACATGTACGGACAAAGCACGTAGCTGAGTTCCAAAGACACACTGGAGATGTAGGCCAACCTACAGCAGCACCTACATCTTTACGTCATGTTCGAGCCTCTACCTCCAGCTCTCACACACCTGTTTTGGCTTCCTCACAGGATCTCCATGGAAGAACCTCGGTCACTGTTGTCCATAGACAAACTGTTATTCCACCCACTGCAGCAAGTTCACAGTCATCGTCACACTCCCAGTACAAAAAACAGCCATCGGTAACACAGGCATGGGATAAAAGACGGCCATACTCGGCAAACCATCCACGAGCACAGGCTCTGAATGCTGGCCTTGCAAAACTCCTGTCCCTTGAAATGCTGTCATTCAGGCTGGTGGAGACTGACAGTTTCAGGAACTTTATGGCATTGGCAGTCCCACAATATAATGTGCCAAGCCGATTTTATTTCAGCAGGCAAGCTGTCCCTGCTCTGCAAAAACATGTCGAGGGAAACATTAAACATGCGCTACTAAACGCCGTCAGTAGCAGGGTCCACCTGACCACCGATGCGTGGACCAGTACCCATGGCCAGGGACGATACCTTTCCCTCACTGCCCATTGGGTCAATGTTGTGGAGCCGGGTACAGATCTTGCCAGTGGCGCTGTACGTGTTCTGCCAACTCCAAGGATTGCAGGAATCCAGTCTGTGCACATTGATTCCTCCTCCTACTCCAGTTCCTCAGAATCATCGCTGCACGAGCCGTCACGGTATACCTCCACATGGACCCATGAACGCTTACCTGTTGCGACCGATATGAGCACAGCCGTGGCCAAACCTCAACAGGCCGTCCTGAAATTAATTCCCATGGGGAATCGAAGTCACACAGCGCAGGAGCTCTGGGATGCCATCAAGCAGGAGAGCGACGTGTGGTTTTTGTCAGCTAATCTGCAGCCAGGCTTGGTAGTGTGTGACAATGGCCGAAATCTGGTGGCAGCTCTGGGCCTTGGCAACCTCACTCACATACCATGTCTGGCACATGTGCTCAACTTGGTCGTGCAGAGTTTTTTGAGGGACTATCCGGATCTTGATGCACTACTGCACAAGGTCCGCCTAGAGTGCGCTCACTTGCGACGTTCCAGCATGGCCAGATCGCGCATTGCAGCTCTGCAAGTCAGATTTTGCCTTCCTGAACATCGCATCATATGTGACGTACCCACCAGGTGGAATTCCACGTTACATATGTTGGAGCGGTTGTGTGAGCAGCAGCCAGCAGTAATGGAGTATCAGCTGCAACAGGCGCAATCAACTCGCAATTTGCGCCGTTCACACTTCACCACTACTGAGTGGGCCTCTATGAAGGACATCTGCGACGTTTTGCGTGCGTTTGATGTCTCAACGCGGATGGCGAGTGCAGATGATGCACTAGTCAGCATGACTGTCCCCCTTATCTGCCTGCTTCAGAAATCACTGAAAGCACTAAAGGAAGAGGTTTTGAAACAGGTGGAGGATGAGGAGTCACAAATTCAATTACCTTCAGGACAGTCAGCGCAACGTGGTTCCTCACAAAGGGCTGGGCAGGGCTCACTTTGTGAGGAGGATGAGGAGGAGGAGGAGGAGTCAATGGAGGAGGAAGAAATCCCTACAGAGGAAGGTACACAACGCTGTAGTCAGTATGTAGAGCGAGGGTGGGGTGATGCAGAGGAGACAGAGATGACGCCTCTTCCAGAGGACAGCCTTTGTTGGCCAGTTGGGAGTCTGCAGCACATGGTTTATTTCATGCTTCAGTGCCTAAGAAACGACCGCCGCATCGCCCACATTCTCAGCACGTCAGATTATTGGGTGTACACCCTCCTAGACCCTCGCTACCGGGACAACTTACAAACCCTCATCACACCGGTGAACCGGGACCGTAAAATGCAGGAGTACCAAGACACACTGGTGCAATCCATACTGTTGTACATTCCAGCCGAGAGAGATGCTGCTGCTGCTGCTGCTACTGCTTTACAAAGCAGCTCTGTGCGTCGAGGCAGTGTAGACACCTCTACAACAAGAGGGAGCAGAAGCAGTGCCTCTGCACAGGGCAAGAACTGTATGTTACAAATGTGGCAAAGTTTTGTGACAGCGCCAGCAAGGTCTACACCATCCGAGACAGCTCCAGTCACCAGGAAGAAACGTTTCCGTAAGATGGTGACAGACTACTTGGCTTTCCCTCTAAGTGTACTCCCAGATGCCTCTTCCCCTTTCAAATTTTGGGTCTCTAAGTTGGATACATGGCCAGAGCTTAGCCAGTATGCATTGGAGGTGCTGGCTTGCCCTGCTGCCAGTGTATTATCTGAGCGTTTCTTTAGTGCTGCAGGTGGTGTAGTAACAGACCGTCGCATGCGACTATCCTCAGAGAATGTAGACCGGCTTACTTTTCTGAAAATGAACAAGGCATGGATCTCACCTGAATTTGCCTGTCCATTTTCAGATTAAATAACTGTTTGGCAACGTTTTCCATGTCTCCGGTTATGTTCATCTTTCTACCACCTGAACTCTACTCCCTGGGCTACAACACCGCCATTTGTTGCTCGTAAGTAATTGGCAGGGGTACTGACTCCTGGCCAGCCTGGTTACAGCACGACAGCTGTTTCCTGGCAGTGTGAACGTCAATTATCCTCCAATAAGTTGTGCTGTCGTGTTGCATTCGGGTTAGCCGACTCTATGGTGCCTGCAGTTTAGGTGATTCCTATGTGTGCTGTGGGATATGTAAATAAAGGCGGTTTCCATTGTGACAATAGGATAAGCACCCACTGTAGGACTGTGTGATTCTGTAACTGCGGACGGCTTGCGTCCTGTCAACTTACATTTTCATGGGTGCGTTCTTCTACCCGTCCGGGGTCCAGTACCGTCAAGTGGTTCTCCCCAGTGCCTTTGGCCTAGGTGCCTCCATCTCCGTATCCGAGTTCCAGCAACGTCTGCTGGTCCTTGGTAGTGTTTTGGAGCACAGGTACCTCCTGCTTAGTAACCGTGTCACAGTAACGTCAGCTGGTACTCGTTGTGACATTGCCTCTTTTCCTTCTGCTACCCGTCCGGGGTCCAGTACCGTCAAGTGGTTCTCCCCAGTGCCTTTGGCCTAGGTGCCTCCATCTCCGTATCCGAGTTCCAGCAACGTCTGCTGGTCCTTGGTAGTGCTTTGGAGCACAGGTACCTCCTGCTTAGTAACCGTGTCACAGTAACGTCAGCTGGTACTCGTTGTGGACATTGCCTCTTTTCCTTCTGCTACCCGTCCGGGGTCCAGTACCGTCAAGTGGTTCTCCCCAGTGCCTTTGGCCTAGGTGCCTCCATCTCCGTATCCGAGTTCCAGCAACGTCTGCTGGTCCTTGGTAGTTCTTTGGAGCACAGGTACCTCCTGCTTAGTAACCGTGTCACAGTAACGTCAGCTGGTACTCGGTTGTGACATTGCCTCTTTTCCTTCTGCTACCCGTCCGGGGTCCAGTACCGTCAAGTGGTTCTCCCCAGTGCCTTTGGCCTAGGTGCCTCCATCTCCGTATCCGAGTTCCAGCAACGTCTGCTGGTCCTTGGTAGTGCTTTGGAGCACAGGTACCTCCTGCTTAGTAACCGTGTCACAGTAACGTCAGCTGGTACTCGGTTATGACATTGCCTCTTTTCCTTCTGCTACCCGTCCGGGGTCCAGCACAGTCAGCTGGTCCTCGTTACTTCCATTGTCTCTTGCTCCATCTGATACCCGTCAGGGTTCCAGTAACGTCAGCTGTTTCTCGGAAATTAGACGACATTAAAGACCACCCAGAAAAAGATGACGACAACAAGGACGACGAGCATGAAGCCAACCAGCCTGAACACCATCACAAAGAAAAAATAAAAGATTACCAAGAAGAAGATCACCAACAGGACAAAGAAGGTTAAGACAAACTACAAGATACAGAACAAGAGACAGAAGAACAATAAGCAAAAGATCAAAAAGCAGAAGAACATGAAGTATAAGACCAAAATGAAGAGCAAAATATATGCTATAAATTCTAAGCAGAAGAAGACTAAGCAGTGTATGGGGGTGAGTCCGTTCCTCCTCATGGTGCCCCTGGAAATGCCTGCTGCTGCAGGCTAAACTGAACACGGACAAATACTGTTGTAATTTAAATCTTTTGTGACAGCAAGAACGGAAGGATGAACAATTCATACTTTTACAGATTACAAGTACAGGAATCTCTGTCACAAATAAGAATATGATGAAGAAGATGAAGAGGAAGAAGATGAAGAATTTGAATATGAAGAAGATTAATTAGTTTAATAATAACAATATGAGTAATGTAAACAAAAACATGAATAGCAAGAAGTTTAAGAAGAAAATTAAGAAGGTGAAGATGAAGAATAATTTGATGAGAAAGATGATGCTGCTGCTGAAGATTATGAAGGAGAAAGTGTGGCACTGGCAAAAGTTAAAAAGGTGAAGAGCATGGAAGTTGTGAAACATACATATTTGCCAAAATATAAAAAAGGTTAACAACATTGTCAATTTGTTAGTCAATCCAAACGTATTTCCAAAAAAAAATATATGAATGCTATTCCAATGCTTTGGGTTAAACATGTATGCCTTTATTGTCTCCTCAACCTCCCCCAATACATTCTACATTAGTCTTTGTTGTTTTCCTTCATGTACAATTAACCAACAAGGCAAGAATGTTTTTTTTTAATTTCGATATTTTGTTCCCATAGACTTGCATGGACTTCCGGTATCGAAATCGGATATCGACGATATTTAGTGCTATCGGCGATACAATTTCGATACGATATTTTTAGATATCGAGCAATATCGCTCAACACTACTGACAACCTTTTTTTTTTTTTTTTTTTTTTTTTCTTTCACAATATTTTTTCCCTTCTGTGTGTACCATACAATTTTCAATTTTTTTTGGCCGGTGATACTGTTATGATTCGGTAGCTGAGGAGTGCAGGCAAAAAGGCAATACACCAGAGCAGTTGGAATCTATGAGATTGCAGTACCCTGACTAACCACCATAACTAACTAGAGGCAGCCGTGGAGCGTTCCTACGTTGGTCCTAGACGCCTCGTCACAGCCTGAGAAACTAACTACACCTAAAGATAGAAATAGGAAAGCTATCTGCCCCGGAGCAGAACCCCAAAGATAATAGCAAGCCCCCAAACATGTAATGGCGGTTAGACAAGACGAAATACTGACACAGACAGAAAATAGTATGAGCAAACGTTGGGGCCCAAACTAACTAAATAGAAAAGGATAGGAAGGGTACTTACTGCAATCCCAAAAAAACCCCTGAAAGCACCAACTCTACTAATTTCAAAAACACCTGAGATCACACGACCTCTACCACCTAAATTAGCTCTCTGGTGTAACAAAATCAAAACAGCAGCCACTGAAAAAACTGGAAAAAGCAAAAGTACAAACATCAGTGGCTGAACTAAACTGAGAGGGCAAAAGCCCCCTGAGGGGACCCAGAAGGCCCCCACAGAAGTGCAGGACAAAATGCAAAAATCAAGCACAGAAACAAAAAGAAGAAAATGTCTTATCTGTTAGAAGGAGATGCAGACACGACACAGCAGGCTACAAGGGAAACTGGAATCAAGGATTCAGACCAGAACAATTGATCACCGGCAACCCTGATGGGAAGGTGACTCCCTTATATAAGACCAGTCAGTAACACCTGATTCCCAGTCCTCACAATCTTCACTGAACAGACCAGTACCGCATGTAACCACCAGAGGGAGCCTCTGCTCAGAACTCATCTTAAGCCCATTCACAACACTTTGTCTCCATGTGAGTCGTAATAAGATTTCGCAATGTGGACTAACCTTGCGATGGTCTTGACTAGTTTCATCCAATTAGAGAAGCGTTCGAAGCGCTGGCAACCGAGGCTGGAGGTTGGTTTAGTGTTCATGGCCAGAGCACTGACCTCGGAGTGGACTTCTGGATTGCCATCGGGATGCTGAAGACTTCCTGGACACGTTCACTTCCTTTCTGTTCCAGCAGAAACTTCGGACCTGAAAGCTAAGAAGAGTTAGCAAAAAAACTTACAGACATAGGTCTAGTGGCGTGGTCCGCTGGATTAAGCTCAGATGGGATATAGTGCCACTGCTCAGGCTTGGAAGACCTCCTTATTCTCTCGATGCGATTACTGACGTACACGTAGAAGCGCCTTGTTTGGTTGTGGATGTAACCTAAGACAACCTTACTGTCAGTGTAGTATTGTACGTCATCTATGTTGGTGTCCAGCTCATGCTGTATAAAGTCTGCGAGTTCTACCGCAAGCATAGTCCCACAGAGTTCGAGCCTGGAAATAGTGTGGTCAGGCTTGGGAGCCAACTTAGCCTTGCTGAAGGCGAACCCAACGTGATCTTGATTGTCGGATCCCGTCACCTTCAGATAGGCAACGGCTGCAATGGCCTCCGTGGATGCATCCGAGAACACATGGAGTTCTGTCCTAGTGCTAGCGGCAAGAGTGGTTCTGGCGTTGCATCTCGGTATGTGGATCTCATCCAAGGCACACAAGGACTGCTTTCAGGTTCCCCATTTTGGTTCCTTATCAGTAGGGAGTGGGGCATCCCAGTCTTTGACGGTTTCGGAAAGCTGTCTAAGAAGGGATTTACCTTGTATGATAATTGGTGCTACGAATCCCAGTGGATCGTATAAGCTGTTCACCACTGACAGGACACCACGTTTAGTGAATGGTTTGTCTGCACAGTTGATTTGAAACTCTAAGGTGTTGGCTGACAGGTTCCACCTCAGGCCTAAGCTTCTCTGCACAGGCGGACAGTCTGGTCCCAGGTCTATGTCCTTGAATCCTGGTGCGTGGTCACTTGACTCAAAGGCTCTCATGACAGCTGGGCTGTTTGAAGCAATTTTGTGCAGTCTAAGCTTGGCTCGGTACAGCATATCTTGGGTCCTCTTAAGCAGGTCAATCGCTGCTTCTTCTGTGTGTAGAGATTTCAGTCCATCATCTACGTAAAAGTCTTTCTCTACAAAGTCTCTGGCATCTGTTCCATATTCGGACTCTCCTTCCAGTGCAGTTCTCCGCAGGCCATAGGTTGCCACAGCGGGCGAAAGGCTGTTCCAGAATACGTGCACCCTCATGCGATACTCCACCATCTCTTTGCTGGGGTCGTTGTCCTTGTGCCACAAGAACCTGAGGAAATTCCTGTGGTCCTCTCTGACTATGAAACGGTGGAACATCTGTTCAATGTCAGCAGTGATGGCGAGGGGCTCTTTCCTGAACCTCATCAACACTCCTACTAGGTTGTTTGTTAGATTAGGGCCCGTGAGGAGGACATCGTTGAGAGATATGCCTTGATGTTTGGCGCTTGAATCAAAGACAACTCTAATTTGCTTAGGCTTTCGTGGGTGATATACTCCGAATGAAGGTAGGTACCAGCACTCCTCATTTTCCTTTAAGGGAGGCGCTGGCTCGGCATGGTTATTATGGAATATTTTGCCCATAAAGGTGACAATGTGCTCTTTCATCTCCGGTTTGTTGCTTAGTGTGCGCTGGAGAGAGTTGAATCTGGACAACGCTTGTTCACGGTTGTTCGGGAGCCTTACCCTGGTAGCTCTGAAGGGTAGGGGAAAAACCCAGTGATTAGTCTCGTCCTTAAGGAATTCATTGTCCATTATCTTGACAAATTCCTTGTCTTCCATTGACGGGGCTACTTTGTTGTCGTCCTTAGTGGTACGAAACACTGATCTTCCCAAGTCGTATGCATAGGGAGAAGGGATGACATCAGTCAGCTGTATGGGATGTGGAGGCTTCTCTTTCACCTTATAGTGAAGAGGGCATGGTTTGCAGAAAGTAGCGCGTCCATCCTGGCGTACGTAGGTCTTAAAGGAATTGACTCCTGTTCGGTCCAAGCATACATTTCCTATGACTACCCACCCCAAGTTGAATTTCTGGGCATAGGGGGCATAGTCAGGACCATTACACTGTTGGCGGACTTTATGTATCCTTAAATTGTCTCTGCCGAGCAGAAGTAAGATTTCAGCATCTGTGTCCATAGGTGGGATATCGCTGGTTAAGTGCCTTAAGTGTGGTTTGTGGAACGCAGTTTCTGGGGTAGGGATCTCATCCCTTTGGTCGGGTATTTGATCGCATTCGATTAATGTAGGTAGGGGTATTTCTATGCCTCCGTTGATAGGGGAAGCAATAAAACCTTGTGCCCTTCTACCGCTAGTCTCTATGCGACCCGAGCAGGTCTTCAGAGTGTAGGGCGTTGCTGGTCTCCTGATACCAAAGGCTTCAAAGAACTTAGGTCCAGCTAGAGATCGATTGCTCTGGTCATCAATGATGGCATACATTTTTACTGCCTTCTCTGGATGCCCTTCTGGATGAACTCTGATTAGGCATATCCTGGCACAGCATTTAGCACTTCGGTTCTCCCCACATACCTCTGAGCATGAGCAGGAGACGGCCGTGGTAGACTTGTCGTGGTTCTGTGGCTCCCCGCCATGGCTTGCTGCTGGACTAGGGGTCACTGCGATTGCTGGTGGCTGAGGTTGGATGTAAGGCTGATGGGTGTTTGTCGCTATGACACTCTTCACACTTAATGGAAGATTTACAGTCCTTAGCCATATGTTCTAATGAGGCACAGCACTTGAAACATACCCCAAGTTCGTTGAGCATTTTCTTGCGCTTCTGCATGGTTTTGGACCTGAAGCCTCTACATTTGTTCAATGAGTGTGTTTTTTTGTGACTGGGACACTCACGATTGAAAGATTTATCCCTCGACGGAATATTGTACTGCTTATCAGCGGGTACTGCAGGTGGTGGCAGGTTAGTCTTCCTGACACTTACACTGTTCCTCAAGTCCTTGCGTCTGTGTGTGATGCTTTCATACCTTGATGAGGATGTTGCTGGAGCTGCGGTGTTGGACTCCAGGAAGTCTAGACTAGGGTCATTCCTCATTTGGGCCTGTTCATCGATGAACTTGCAGAACTGAATGAACGGAGGAAAAGTGACGTCATGTGACCTTTTGTACCTCTAGAAATGCACACTGCCCACTTCTCTTGCAGACTATGTGGCAACTTTGAGACGATTGGGTTCACCCCATGGGCAGTGTCCAGGTAGCACAGTCCAGACAGACGGGGGTCTCTTTTCGCAAGTTCCAGCTCCATAAGCAGATCACTTAAGTCCAGAAGTTTGTGGGCTTCCTTAAGATTGATCCTTGGAACATTCTGCAGTCTCTTAAATAGGGACTTTTCTATGGCTTCAGGGCTGCCGTAGGTTCTTTCGAGTCTCTGCCAGGCAGCAGCGAGACCAGCTTCAGCTTGTCCCACATAGACGGTTCTAAGACTCTTGATACAGATTGTGGATTCAGGACCCAACCATTTAACCATGAGGTCGAGCTTCTGCTCCGCGGATAGGTTGAGGTCAGCAATGGCAGCCTTGAAGGTTGCTTTCCAGGCTCTGTAGTTCTCTGCACGGTCGTCGAATTTTGAGAGACTGGTGTTGATTAGCTCTCTGCTCACCATGAACCTGGCAAACTCTGACATTTCTGATCCTTCACTCCTTGTTACCGTGTTAGCTTGTGGTGCCCCTCGGGCGTATAAGCTGTGAGGCGTGGAAGGGTGAATTGTTCCCGGGTAGAATGATGTTGCTGCAGGGTTGAGCTGTGGTGGCTTAATCTATGGATATTCAGATGACTGCTGCTTGAACTGTGGAGGCGGGCTGGAGAGCGCCTTGTGGTCGTCTTGCGGTGATGACTGCTCCTGAGGGGACGCATTATGGCGTTGGTCTTGGGTTTCTGCGGAGGCTGTTGGTGCCACTGGCACGGTAAGTTGGGCCGACTTGGACGTTTCCACAATGTTGGGTTGAACGTCACTGGAGAAGGTGTGCGTTGCAGATATCTGTTTCTGTACGTAGTCGCTGGTACGAACAGCTGGGTCATCTTCTTACTGTGGTGGTAGGCAAATCGGTTCGAGGTTTTGCTTCAATGCTTGCTCAAGCATTTTTACTTCGGCTAGCGCGATTTCTTCCTCCATTTGTGTTTGAAGAATCTTTGCTTGAGCCTCTGCTTTCTTTGCCTCTGTCTCTGCTCCTGCTTTCCTGGCTTCTGCTTCTGCTTTCTTTGCCTCTGCCTCTGCTCCTACTTTATTGGCTTCTGCCTCTGCTTTCTTTTCTGTAAAGGAACGTCTTAGTTTGGATCTCTCTGCATTTAAGCAGGCCTCTAGAATTCTGTCAGTGAGGGCTGAAGTTCTTGAGCAGGATGATTTGTACGACCGATAAGAGCGTCTGGATGAGCCGGACCTGTGGGATCTTGATTCTTGCATATGAGCAATACGGAGTGCCGCTTTATCTTTGGCGTCTTGCACTGCGGCGTTCCTTTCTCTGTCTGTGGAATCTACTTTGCATAACTCTGATGAGGCTTCGTCAATATTAGAGTCTTTTAGGAAGGCGGCATACTTTGCGGACAGTCTCTTGTATGTACCATGGGCCGTTTCTAGCTGTCTTATAGTATCCTGTAAACTCACTGCATCATCTTTGTGGCGTTGGATGCTTGACATGAGGGAGGTAACTCGCTCCCATAGGTAGTCCAGGTTGTCATTGTACTCATCCTTCGTATTGTGATAATTTTCGACAGCTTTTATGGTTGGTTGGACAGAGCGTTTTTGTTGAACGAAGCGTGGGTTCTGCTTCCTGGTCTTCATGATGGGCAGTGTCAGGTTGTATTTGCTCTGTTTCAGCAGTGGGAGACTGTGCAGGGTCTTTTTCGGCCATTTTGATTAAAGGTGCTCTGTCTCTTTAAGAAACTGAACTTTTGAATTGGGGGCCGGAAATCGCAGTGCAGCTTAGTTAAGACGTCCTGGTAAGATTCCCAAGGTGTTTTTAGAGAATTGTGAGGTTTTATAGTCCGACAATCTGCAGCGATGTAGTATAACATACAGAGGGTCTCTATGCACAATGCGGTCTGGGGTGACACTGCAGACAGTTTATTAGCAGAGCAGGGCTTCAGTATTTGAGCAGGCAGAGCGCTGGACGCGTGGATAGGGATATAAGGGTAATTCTGGCCGGGCTTCAAGGCAGTTTTTGACTGTTCTGTCCCCACATGAGGCAAATGGAGGTATAGTTGATTGGGGTTGGGAGAGTTTTCCTACCTTCCGCTTCCTCATGCAGAGCAAACAGGACCAGTGCTGTTCAGCGTCCGAAGAGATGATGCACACCAGGGATTGTGAAGTCCAGACTTGTTTATTTGGAAATCTTGACATACAGCTTATGATTGGTATACAGTAACTTCTCCAGAAATGCAGGTGAAACGAGGTGCAGGAAGATGTAGCACCAAGTATGGTTGCAAGTGTGAGCAGCAAGAGAGTGTAGGTGGTGGTGGTGGTCGAAAACTGATGCCTTTCACAGCTCGGTGCAAAGCGTGTCTCTCCCATAAAGAACTAACAAAGCAAAAGGCTGCTAACAGGAAGAAGAAGCAGTGACCTCAGCACAGGAAGTGAAAGGCATGTACCAGAATTAATTAGTTACAGGCTGTCACACAGAAAGGGCCACCACCAGGTGACAAGCAGAGAGCATGCAAGAATAGATTATACACAGCATGGAAATAATACAATAAATTAACCAGACAGACGGAACAGCACATTAGTTGTTTACCAAAACATATTCAAGAAATATTTATATAATCAATGTTGGCTTAAAGTGCTGACTCTCCGCTTTAATTTGGGAATTAGCATCCTAATTGGAGCAAGGGTTTATTGTAGCTCTAATATATGGCTGCCTCTTTTTAACCCCTTAGTGACAGAGCAATTTTGCAGCTTAATGACCAGGCCAATTTTTACAATTCTGACCACTGTCACTTTATGAGGTTATAACTCTGGAATGCTTTAACAAATCCAGCTGATTCTGAGAATGTTTTTTCGAGACATATTGTACTTCACGTAAGTGGTAAAAAATTTTTTGTATGACTTGCTTTTATTTATGAAAAAAACAGAAATATGGCGAAAATTTTGAAAATTTAGCAATTTTCAAACTTTACATTTTTATGTCCTTAAATCAGAGAGCTATGTCACACAAATTTCTTAATAAATAACATTTTCCACATGTATACTTTACATCAGCACAGTTTTGGGAATAAAATTTTTTTTGTTACGAAGTTATAAGGGTTAAAATTTGACCAGCAATTTCTCATTTTTACAGCACCATTTTTTTTTAGGGACCACATCACATTAGAAGTCACTTTATATATGATAGAAAATACCCAAAAGTGACACCATTCTAAAAACTGCACCCCTCAAGGTGTCAAAATCACATTCAAGAAGTTTATTAACCCTTTACGTGCTTCACAGGAACTGAAGCAATGTGGAAGGAAAAAATTAACATTTAACTTTTTTTGAAGAAACTTTACTTCGGAACCAATTTTTTTTATTTTCACAAGTGTTAAAAGAAAAAAATGAACCACAAAATTTGTTGTTCAATTTCTCCTGAATATGCTGATACCCCATATGTGGGGTAAACCACTTTTTGGGCACAAGGCAGAGGTTGCAAGAGAAGGAGCGCCGTTTCACTTTTTCAACGCAGAATTGGCTGGATGCCATGTCGCGTTTGTAGAGGCCCTGATGTGTCTAAACAGTGGAAACCCACCACAACTGACCCCATTTTGGAAACTAGACCCCCTAAGGAACTTATCTAGATGTGTGGTGAGCACTTTGAACCTCCAAGTGCTTCACAGAAGTTTATAACATAGAACCATGAAAATAAAAAATCATATTTTTTCCACAAAAACGATCTGTTCACCCCAATTTTTATTTTCGCTAGAGTAACAAGACCCCAAAAATTTTTGTGCAATTTTTTCCTGAGCATGCTGATACCCGATATGTGGGGGTAAACCACTGTTTGGGTGCATGGCAGAGCTTGGAAGGGAAGGAACGCCGTTTGACTTTTTCAACGCAGAATTGGCTGGACGCCATGTCGCTTTTGTAGAGGCCCTGATGTGTCTAAACAGTGGAAAACCCCCACAAGTGACACCATTTTGGAAACTAGACCCTCTAAGGAACTTATCTAGATGTGTGGTGAGCACTTTGCACCCCCAAATGCTTCACAGAAGTTTGTAACGCCCGGGGGTGAAAATAAAAAATCATATTTTTTCCACAAACCTGATCGTTTAGTCCCCAATTTTTTATTTTCCCAAGGGTAACAGGAGAAATTAGACCACAAAAGTTGTTGTCCAATTTGTACTGAGTACGCTGATACCACATATGTTGGGGGGACCACTATTTGGGCGCACGGCAGGGCTTGGAAGGGAAGCAGCGTCGTTTGACTTTTTCAAACCAAAATTGGCTAGAATTGAAATTGGACTCCATGTCGCGCTTGGAGAGCTTCTGATACGCCTAAACAGTGGAAACCCCCCACAAATGACACCATTTTGGAAACTAGACCCCTTAAGAAACTTATCTAGATGTGTGGTGAGCACTTTGAGCCCCCAAGTGCTTCACAGAAATTTATAAACGCAGAGCCATGAAAATAAAAATATATTTTTTTTTTCAAAAATGATTATTTAGCCCGCTATTTTTTATTTTCCCATGGGTAACAGGAGAAATTGGACCCCAAAAGTTGTTGTGCAATTTTTCCTGAGTACGCTGATACTCCATATGTGGGGTGAAACCACTGTTTGGGTGCATAGGAGAGCTTGGAAGGGAAGGAGCGCCATTTTGTAATGCAGACTTTGATGGAATTTTCTGCGGGCGTCATGTTGTGTTTGCAGAGCCCTTGATGTGCCTAAACAGTAGAAACCCCCTGCAAGTGACACCATTTTGGAAACTAGATCCCCAAGGAGCTTATCTAGATGTGTGGTGAGCACTTTGAACCCCCAAGTGCTTCACAGAAATTTATAAACGCAGAGCCGTGAAAATAAAAAATCTTTTTTTTCCTCAAAAATTATTTTTTTAGCCAGCTAATTTTTATTTTCCCAAGGGTAACAGGAGAAATTAGAACCCCAAAATTGGTGTACAATTTGTCCTGAGTACGTTGATACCCCCTATGTTGGGGTAAACTACTGTTTGGGCGCACGGCAGGGCTCGGAAGGGAGGGAGGGCCATTTGACTTTTTGAATGCCACGTAGTGTTTGGAGACCCCTGATGTGCCTAAATAGTGGAAACCCCTCAATTCTAGCTCCAACCCTAACCCCATCACACCCCTAACCCTAATTCCCAACCCTAACCCTAATCCTAACCTAAATACCAACCCTAATTCCAACCCTAACTGTAACCGTAACCCTAATTGTAACCCTAACCGTAATTCCAACCCTAACCCTAATTATAACGCTAACCCTAAGGCTAGGTTCATTTTGCATTTTACCAGCCCGTTCAACACATAGCGTTGACGGGCTGGTAACGGTATAGCATAACACGATTGCGTTATGCTATACCCGCTAGCGCAGAGGAATCAGCTGATGATTCATCTGCGCTAGTGGTGACGGAGCCCAGGCGCTGCAGGCTGCGTCCGAGGCTCCGTCATTGAATGATGGCATGTCGTGAACGCATGCCGCTTTATGGCATGCGTCGCGATGCGCCCTCAAATGGGGGTGAATGGCAGCGTTAACGGACTGCGTTACACCATGTTATACCGCGGTGTAACGCTGTCCGTCTAACAGACTGCCATAACGCAGTATGAACTCAGCCTAACCCTAATGCTAACCCTAACTCTAATTATAACCCTAACCCTAATTATAACCCTAACCCTAGCCCTAACCCTAAGCCTAGTCCTAACCCTAACCCTAACAGAAAAATGAAAATAAATATAATTTCTATATTTTATTATATGTCCCTAACTAAGCGGTGATAAAGGGGGGGGTTATGTACTTCTTTTTTATTTGATCACTGTGATAGCTTATCACAGTGATCAAAATGTACTTTTAGGAGAATGAATGAAAAATTTTTTGAATCTGCCACCAGAATCTGCGCATGCGCCCGCCATTTTTTTTACAGGAAGAAGACCCGGGAGGATCGGAGGACAGGGTGACCTGCCGGAGGACAAGAGGACACTGAGAGGTACAGAGGGGTGTTCGGGGGTACTGGGGACCCTAATTCTCTCCCCTCTGATGTGCAATTACAATTTGTTGAATTTCATCATACCATAAACTTGATATTGGACCACTCAAAAACAAAAATCAACTTCCTAGACACCACCATAAAAGTCCAAAATGGTTTGCTCCAAACATCAGTGTATCGGAAACCAATTGACCGTCCCACATACCTCAGATGGGACAGCTTCCATCCTAAACACATTAAAAAGTCCATTGTCTACAGCCAGGTATCTGTTCCAGTTCTAAGGACAGGGATGAACACCTAACCCAACTTAAAATGTCATTTTTAATTCAAGGTTACCATCCCACCTCCATTGATGACCAGATCATTAGGGCCACAAGGATCCCTAGAAGTCAATTACTTCAATACAGCAAAAGAGCGGAAAATCATCGTGTACCTCTGGTAGTGACCTACAACCCACAGCTTGAAATACTGAGAAAAATGGCTAAGAAACTTCACCATATACTACACAAGGATGACCAGTTAAAAATATTATTCAAAGACCCCCCCTTGCTGTGTTACAGGCAACCTCCAAATTTAAGAAACATCATGATCCGAAGTTCAATGCCCTCAGATTCACCAAGAGGGACATATCCTTGCAATGGGAGAAGATGCAAAACTTGCATTCATATAGTGACCAACGACAAGATCCAAGTCCCCAACACACAGCAAAACTATAAGATCCCCGGGACATTCACATGTTCCTCTTCTAATGTGGTATATTTAATTCTATGCAATATACTGTATGTCCTGTGGGTGGCCTCTATGTTGGAGAAAGACAGAGACTGAGAGCAAGGATGAGGTCTCATCGTCATATGATTACAGACAAAAAAAAAACCATCTACCTGTTGCCAAACATTTCTGTGGTCCAGGACACAACATAGACAATATTAAAGTTGTCATTTTGAAAGGCAATTTCCAATCACAAAAACATCACAGGGTTTGGGAATATAAATTCATTACCATCTTTGATTCTGTTAACACAGGGCTCAATTTGTCAGGAGGATTTATGGCCCACTACCAAATCTGAGCAACTTCCTCCAAAAGCAATGAAGACACCACCAGTCCTTTGATCTCACATGCATATGGGGTCCATAATACTTTCACACCACTTATTTAATCTTACCTAATTAAGGATTCTCTCTTTAAGCTCAGTGTTTGTTTATTTAAATGTAAATGTCCATGTATCACACCATGCCTGTGTTTTTGACTGTATATAAATGGGTTTCTTCAAATATTTTGTTATACCAGCCTGATGAAGAGACTTAAGCAGTCTCGAAAGCTTGCTCTGTAATATCATTCACTATATTTTGTTAGCCATTAAAAGGTATCATACTCACAAGATTCCTATTTTGCTTCTCCCACTGAGAGTACTCTATATGTTTTTTTCTACTGGCTAACACGGTACCAAACCAATTTTTTTCGTTTATGATTAGAAAAAGCACTTCCAAAAATGAGAAGAGCATCTAATAGGGGACGTGGGCTTGTGAGATAAGGGAAAATGATATCTACTTGATATCATTTTTCTATCTGATGGAATTCTCTAGCAGAAACAGTTTGGAACAAAATACTTGCTCCAATCTTAGCCCCCACCCTTGCATTCCCCCAGGCCATAAAGGGAAGTGAAATACACCTCAGTCAATGAGATTTCATTACCAGCGTAGGCACTTCCTTGGAGAGAGCCAATCAATGTTTTTCTTTAATCACCCCAAGCAACAAGTTCTTTGAAGCTCTCTCCAGGGGGAACAGAAAGGCATAGACCCTGTGTCCCAAGCAATTATCACAGGAGTGTGAATTCTTGTGCAACTACGAGCCATGTTATGTTTCGGTAGCTGAGGAGTGCAGGTAAAAAAGGCAATACACCAGAGCAGTTGGAATCTATGAGATTGCAGTACCCTGACTAACCACCACAACTAGAGGCAGCCGTGGAGCGTTCCTACGTTGGTCCTAGACGCCTCGTCACAGCCTGAGAAACTAACTACACCTAAAGATAGAAATAGGAAAGCTATCTGCCCCGGAGCAGAACCCCAAAGAACATAGAAAGCCCCCAAACATGTAATGGCTGTTAGACAAGATGAAATACAGACACAGAAAGAAAATAGTATGAGCAAACGCTGGGGCCCAAACTAACTAAATGGAAAAGGATAGGAAGGGTACTTACTGCAATCCCAGAAAACCCTGAAAAGCACCAACTCTACTAATTTCAAAATCACCTGAGATCACACGACCTCTACCACCTAAATTAGTTCTCTGGTGTAACAAAATCAAAACAGCAGCCACTGAAAAAACTGGAAAAAGCAAAAGTACAAACATCAGTGGCTGAACTAAACTGAGAGGGCAAAAGCCCCCGGAGGGGACCCTGAAGGCCCCACAGAAGTGCAGGACAAAATGCAAAAATCTAGCACAAAAACAAAAAGAAGAAAATGTCTTATCTGTTAGCAGGAGATGCAGACACGACACAGCAGGCTACAAGGGAAACAGGAATGAAGGATTCAGACCAGAACAATTGATCACCGGCAACCCTGATGGGAAGGTGACTCCCTTATATAAGACCAGTCAGTAACACCTGATTCCCAGTCCTCACAATCTTCACTGGACAGACCAGCACCGCTTGTAACCACCAGAGGAAGCCTCTGCTCAGAACTCATCTCAAACCCATTCACAACAGAGCCAGCTGGCATCCTTTGTTAAACTAAGGCTGACATGTTGCATTACAGATCCCAGGCTAAACCAGCACCAGGCTCTGAGATATGGAATCTGGAAACTGATCTATAATAACAGAATGCAATATCTCTGAGCCTAGCCGAGCACATAATCGGAATTGGCATTCCTTTCCCCACACGCCCATACCTTTAAGCTTCCTCCAGAACCGTGCGTTATGGAGTTATAAAGCATAGCTACCAGGAATTAAATACAGTATCCGTATTTGGTCTCCCTACACAAAAAAAATCCAGCAGAATCCAGTGGCGCCGCTGGCGTTCCATTTAGAGCTTCGGGCGGAAAGTTATGGGCCATCCATGGTTCTGCCTGGAAAATCATACTCTTTAATGTGGGAGGAGAGAGGCAGGCCAGCCCAGGGGTGGGCGCAGCACGTGGGAGGGAGCAGCCTAAGAGATAATAGGCAGTTCCTCATTTTGGACTCAGTTTTTCTACTGGCAGGAGGCCCGTTACCAGATGCAGCCAGGGAATCACGTAATAAAGATTTGGACCTGTGATCCATCAGCACCTCCAGTGGTCACATGCTACATAACACAGTAATTGCAATCTATTTGTACCTTACCCTTGTACTACACTCCTGACTGTATACCTGTATATTGTCCTGTAAATATATACCTGTATTTTTCTAGTGCGCCTTTTGGTGATAAAATATAAAATTAATCTTGGGCTGCTCTTTTATCTCAATTCACGAATCCCCACGTCTGCACGGTCAGTTTGTTATAGTATACGCTACCGCAGCGCTAGTTTCTGACCCGATATAAGCCTGTTGTCGGACAGGGCTATATCGAACGAGGAACTGGTGGCAACATACCGTACTGTGTTAGTGAGGAACTCTGACAGTGACGGCCAGGAGTTTTATGTATATATCTCAGGCCTGGACTAGCGATATATATCCCCCCTCACTGGGAGCGCCTCAATAACTCATACCTATAAGGGAAGCCTTTAAAGCGACTATTTGCCCTCGGTGCAGTTCCCTGACTGACCTGGGGCAAGTGGTGGTGCCAGAAAGCTGATTCCTGCTGGGTCCTTCTCTCCCCTTCCCAGAGGTGAGTGAAGTCGACACACCCTTCCCCTGCGCGATCCGTCACAGGGCTTGAAGGTGGTGGTGTAGCTGCTGCATCCTTTTTTAGGCCCAAATACCGCTGCATAGATGGTGAGGTTACAAGATGTTGAAAAGGTGTTAGATTAGATGGCTAAGAGTGGGTCCAGTTCCTTTGCATTATCTTCCACCTGATTCACTGCAGAAAGTGCACAGTTGGCACCTGAGGACCATGGTAATCAGGCTTCCATCTCACTTCTTTGCAAATCAGCCAAGCTGTCTGAGCTCCAAGTCATGTCTCTTCTGCTTTTTGATGATTCCGCTGGCTCTGTGTTCATGGCCAATCCACCTAGCCCTGCCCCAGAAGTGGAAGAGACTGAGTGCACTGATGCCCCAGCACTTGTTATATTGGAGGATGAGTACGTGGGAATGTTAGTGCACACGGTCAGTGGACCACCGCAGGACATGTCAGATGTTGATGAAACACAAGTGCCAACTGCTGCAGCTTTCTGCTGTATGTATTAATTACAAGATTTCCCAAATAAAGTCAAACATCTACAATATTGGGTCAAACTCAAAATAGTCATAGTAGCAACAAAATCCCGGAACAGAAAACCTAAAGCATCCAGGGAGCCATAGAGTATTTTAAACCATGCAGAACTATTTTATTGAAATTATTATGTAGACATTTATAAAAACATACGATAAGGCTGGATTCACATTTGCGGTTGTGTCCGCAGCGTTTCTGCTGCATACATCGGCATGCGTCGTGTTTTCCTATCTTTAACGTTGTTGACGCAGGTACAAGCATTTGTATGCTTTCAGCCGCATTTTACAACGCATGCGTCGTTTCGGCTTGTGAGGTGGGGCGCGGCCAACGCAACATGTTGCAATTTTGGTGGCAGCAATTTGCCAACTATAAACGCATGCAGACGCTTGCGGAAGGAATGCGTCGAAACATTACATTACAGTCTATGAGAACGCTTGCGTTGTCGTGCGCATGTGTTTTTCCAGAGTAAACCTGTCTAGACACTGATTAGCCACCCCCCACACAAAGATATACAAAAAGACGGTGTGGCACTCATTGTCCATTACTCTGGAGACAGCAAGACAAGAAAAAATATCTGTGAAGACACTGAATTTAAGCAAAATGTGAGTATACAAGCTAAAGTCTGTGTGTCTGTTTTCGTCCCTGCAGTCTTTAATAATATCTGTCTCTTTCTTGCAGCATTCTTCACCATGGCAGGATTCTGAAGTGAGTACCTTTGCAACTGATTGGTAAGTATCACTGTACATATGTGCCCAAATCATGTTTTTTCTTTTACCGAACACTTCATCAAGTGCACAGGAGCAGGAACAGGAGCAGCAGGAGCAGAGGGAGCACAAGTACCGGTGGCAAGACGGCGTGTAAGTTTTTATTTTTTGTCTTTTTTTTGTTTTTCCTTGTTTATCTTTCCAACATTAATGTTTTTATTTAATTTATAGGTTCCACAACGGGATTAGGACTACATAGACTATGACCTCCTGATTTCACTTGTTGAGGAGAAAGTCGCCTTGTGGGACAGCTGGCAGCGAAACCACTCTGACATGGTGGTGCTTCGGCGGCAGTGGAATGAGGTGGCCCAAGAGCTGATGGATGACTGGGACAACGCTACGACACAAGCCAGATAGGCATTTCGTAAGTATTTGCAATGTTGTTTGACACGTCAGTGAACCTGCAAAGGCCATGATCACACAACCGTGTGTGATGCAATAAACTCCTGAGAGTTTCTTCGCATCACACACGGTTGTGTAATCACGGCCTAAAGTGCATTGTTTAGCCCTTTCCACAGTGAACAAAGTCAGAACCCATTGGCGTTCCATGAAGGATTGCTTCAACAAGGACCTCAGACAGGAGAACCAGGTTCGCAGTGGTGGTGGTGCAGCAAGGTTCCGTAAATATAAATACCATCGGATGCTGGCTTTCCTGAGGCCTGTCCTTGCTCAGAGAATGTAAGTATTTTTGTGTTGTATTCCATTGTGTTGTGTTCCCTAAACTGAATTTTTCTATTCCACATGGATTGGCGCTTGTACAATAGTTTTTTTGTGGTAGTAATGTTATTCTTTTCTTTACACAGAACCTGGAGCAGCACCCTCAAACCTGGTTCATCCTCTGGAGTGGTCCTTCAGCGAACAGCCTCAGGGCAGTCCCAGCCATCCACCAGCGATGCAGCAAGTAGGTCGGCGTCACAGGCTGGAGAACAGGCAGCTGGTCCGTCAAGTCGTCCCCTGTCCCAGGCCTCCTTCCCCATCTTTTTATGTGGGGTCTTCCTGACAGCGGCAGAAGGCCTTGGACAGGACACTCATGCCCGAGTTTATCCACTTGAGCTCGGTTTTCCAGGATGGCATGAAGTTGATGGTAGATAGACTGGATAGTGCTTTGAACCATATTGACACACTTTTCAAGTCTGTCCACCAGCGCCTTGACCGTCTGGAATCTGACATCCAGAGACCAGCTCATCATTTTTTTACGGCCATAGAACGGGGCATGGCAGAAATCCTTATGCCTGAACTTCAGCTGTATGTGATGCAGGCCTGCACTGCTGCTTACGTTCAGGCTATGCTGCAGACTCGGTTATACTAGCAGGCACATACCTTTCCAACTGTGCCAACAGTTACCCGGTTTATGTCACTACCGAGTTCTGCTGCATACCCCTGTATGGCCACCACCATGCCCAGTACTGCCGCACTCCACTACAGTGCCACCACCATGCCAAGTGCAGTTGAGAGCAACTACACCACCTCACGGAGTCCAGCTCTTGCACGGATTCCCACCGCCACCATCACGCAGAGTTCTGCTCCTGCACAGCCATCCACTGTCACCAGCACGCAGGTTCCTGCATCTTCACTGCCGACCACCAGCACGCAGATTCTGTGTCCTGCATGCTCATCCACCACCACCACGCCTTCTGAACCCACCACTCCCACACTTCCAAGGAGAAGAAGAAGCAGCCAGCAAACACATGGGAAGCAAAGAAAGAGGAAAAGGGGACAGAGGCGGGAAAGGACAGTTGTGCTCTCTCCACCACCCTCACCTCCCAATGTGTCTGTTATGTCAAATTTGTCCCTCCCTTCTAATGTGTTTCTCCCATCCCATGTTTCCTCTCCTAATGTGTCCACCTCGATCCTTGATCTCCCAGACCCCACACATCTATTAGCCCCTTCCTCTGGAACCCCTTCAGCCTCCACCCCAGCCAATCCTCCCATCTCCACACCCCCAGGTCCGTAACATTTCCACCTCATTTTGTAAAAAATATTTTTTTTTGTTTTTGTAAATAAAATTGTTTTGTTTGCCCTGTATCACTGCTTGTTTTTTGTCTCTTTCGTCGCCGGCAACACCATGATCCGTCAATACACAAATCGCCATATACACACACACACTGTATTTTTTTCCACCTCATAGCTCCATGAAGCACAATCTTATCTTCCTTTTCTTTATTGTGTCTGACATGGAGTTATGAGGTGGCAAAAAAAAGAGGACTGAAAATCCTCCCCCCCCCCAAAAAAAAAAAGGTAGACACTAAGGGTCAGGGGTCAGCAATACTCACCTGTCCAGATGTCAGTACTATTGCACTCAGGATGCTGTGTTTTCTGCATCCTGAGTGCTGTAGCTCTGACACATGGGCAGGTGAGTAAAGATATGAGGTGGATTTCCATCATCTCTTCATTGTACATTAATCTATTTGACTATAGATTAATGAGAAGTTACCAACCATAGCACTCACAAATATAACAGGCGAAGTGTAAAGGATGGTGACATAAAAAAAAGTAAACAGGTGTTGTACTAAATTTTTTTATTTACATAAAACATTTAAACTACATGTTAAAATTAAAAGACCATAACATTACATAAACATTTCAACGTTTTTCTAAACCATTGCTTCTTGCCATGCCACATGTCCAATCTCCAAAACAAAGTAGTCAGCGAAAGTATCCCTCATTTGGGCAACTTCCCTTCTTGTCCTCAGAGGGTGATGATGGTAATCTGGCAATGGGTTACAAACAGGTTCTTCAAGTTTGAAGGTTGGTCACTCTTTAGCCATTATGTAGTTGTGGAGAACCACACACGCCTTGACCACCTCATTGACTGTCTCAATTTTGAGATTAATTGCTGTCCCTAAAATGTGCCATTTAGAGACAAGAATACCAAAGGCACACTCAACAGTTCTTCGTGCCCTGGTCAGTCAGTAATTAAAAATCCTTTTTGTGTGGTTCAAGTCCCAACTGGAGTATGGCTTGAGTAGGTTTCCACACATCTGAAAGGCCTCATCACCAACCACAACAAATGCCATTGGGGTCCTTGAGTGTTGGGAAGAGGTCGTGGCAGAGGGAAATTAAAATTATTCCCATACAACTGTTGGCCCATGACCGAGTTTTTAAAGGTCTGGGAGTCATTTCCACAGCCAAAAGAACCAATGTCTACGGCAATAAATCTACAGTCTGCAGCTGCAATGACCATCAGCACTATAGAAAAGATTTTTTATAATTAAAGTACTCGGATCCACTTCGAGCCAGTTTTGTAATCCTAATGTTTCCCATGCACTGCTCCCAAACAGTTGGGGAAATTACACATTTCCCAGAATTTTTCTGCATTTTCCTGCCATATTTCTGTGGTGGGTAAGGGGATAAATTCTTGACGAAGAACGTCCCACAAAGCCCGGCAAGTGTCTGAAACTATCCCAGAAAGGGTGGAAAGTCCAATCCGGACCTGGAAATGGAGCGATGATAGGCTCTCCCTGGTAGCCAGGAATCTGCCAAACAGAGAAGTAAAAAAATATTATGGATAATAATATTTACGACAGGGGTTTTGAAAAAAAAGGGAAAAAAAAGGACATTGCAGAACAATAATAATTATGACAGACGTCATAATTATCAATTAAATTTTTTTAAATTATTTAAAAAAGTAATTTAAAAAGATGGCGTGGGGTCCCCCCAATTTTGACAACCAGCCAAGCTGGGGGCTGATATTCTGAGACTGATAAAGGGCAATGGATATTGGCCCCCAGCCTAAAAATAGCAGCCCACAGCTGCCCAGAAAAGTTGTGTCTATTAGATGAGCCACTTCCCACTTGATTTGGTCCTGTGGCAAGTGCAGTAATATTTGTGGGGTTGAAGTCAGCTGTTTTATGGCCGCTAACATCAAGCTCAGAGGTTAGGAATGGAGAGGCATCTATTACTAACCCCATATTTAGATTGCAAAAAAAACAAAGCCAGAAAAAATCCTTTAATTGAAATAATAAATCAAATGGTAAAACTGGAGAGACAAAAAGTGCAAATAAGCTCTTATCTGAATAACCAAGTGGTGTAAAATATTATAGGTACGCTCACCTGATAGGGTTGTGACAGTCACAACTCCTATAGAAGCATGTAAAGATTGCAGCAGGACCATCAGGATTATGGGGAAGGAAACAGTAGGTCAGGGCTTGCAGTAGCGCCGATGGTGTTGAGATGACCGCGAGGTCATTGCAGGTTGTAAGCTTTCTGTATACTTAAAGAGCCATAATTATGGGTTATGGCAGCTTCTATTCTCCTATGGAGACTATTGAAGCATGTCAAAAGTAAAAAAAATGTTTTTAAAAATATAAAAAGATAAATAAATATAAAAGTTCAAATCACCCCCTTTTCCCCCCTTCAAAATAAAACAATAAAAAAATCAAACATACACATATTTGTTATTGCCGCATTTAGAATCACCTGATCAGTCAATAAAAAAAATAATTAACCTGATCGCTAAATGGCGTAGCGAGAAAAAAAAGTAAAA
>JARQOD010000001.1:71706853-71789298 GCA_033576555.1 Oophaga sylvatica | reverse complement strand
CCGCACTCCACTCCAGTGCCACCACCATGCCAAGTGCAGTTGAGAGCAACTACACCACCTCACGGAGTCCAGCTCTTGCACGGATTCCCACCGCCACCATCACGCAGAGTTCTGCTCCTGCACAGCCATCCACTGTCACCAGCACGCAGGTTCCTGCATCTTCACTGCCGACCACCAGCACGCAGATTCTGTGTCCTGCATGCTCATCCACCACCACCACGCCTTCTGAACCCACCACTCCCACACTTCCAAGGAGAAGAAGAAGCAGCCAGCAAACACATGGGAAGCAAAGAAAGAGGAAAAGGGGACAGAGGCGGAAAGGACAGTTGTGCTCTCTCCACCACCCTCACCTCCCAATGTGTCTGTTATGTCAAATTTGTCCCTCCCTTCTAATGTGTTTCTCCCATCCCATGTTTCCTCTCCTAATGTGTCCACCTCGATCCTTGATCTCCCAGACCCCACACATCTATTAGCCCCTTCCTCTGGAACCCCTTCAGCCTCCACCCCAGCCAATCCTCCCATCTCCACACCCCCAGGTCCGTAACATTTCCACCTCATTTTGTAAAAAATATTTTTTTTTGTTTTTGTAAATAAAAATTGTTTTGTTTGCCCTGTATCACTGCTTGTTTTTTGTCTCTTTCGTCGCCGGCAACACCATGATCCGTCAATACACAAATCGCCATATACACACACACACTGTATTTTTTTCCACCTCATAGCTCCATGAAGCACAATCTTATCTTCCTTTTCTTTATTGTGTCTGACATGGAGTTATGAGGTGGCAAAAAAAAGAGGACTGAAAATCCTCCCCCCCCCCAAAAAAAAAAGGTAGACACTAAGGGTCAGGGGTCAGCAATACTCACCTGTCCAGATGTCAGTACTATTGCACTCAGGATGCTGTGTTTTCTGCATCCTGAGTGCTGTAGCTC
Source organism: Oophaga sylvatica (assembly GCA_033576555.1). Lineage (NCBI taxonomy): Eukaryota > Metazoa > Chordata > Amphibia > Anura > Dendrobatidae > Oophaga > Oophaga sylvatica. Next base: position 71,788,369 of record JARQOD010000001.1, on the reverse strand, counting down.
TGACACATGGGCAGGTGAGTAAAGATATGAGGTGGATTTCCATCATCTCTTCATTGTACATTAATCTATTTGACTATAGATTAATGAGAAGTTACCAACCATAGCACTCACAAATATAACAGGCGAAGTGTAAAGGATGGTGACATAAAAAAAAGTAAACAGGTGTTGTACTAAATTTTTTTATTTACATAAAACATTTAAACTACATGTTAAAATTAAAAGACCATAACATTACATACAACATTTCAACGTTTTTCTAAACCATTGCTTCTTGCCATGCCACATGTCCAATCTCCAAAACAAAGTAGTCAGCGAAAGTATCCCTCATTTGGGCAACTTCCCTTCTTGTCCTCAGAGGGTGATGATGGTAATCTGGCAATGGGTTACAAACAGGTTCTTCAAGTTTGAAGGTTGGTCACTCTTTAGCCATTATGTAGTTGTGGAGAACCACACACGCCTTGACCACCTCATTGACTGTCTCAATTTTGAGATTAATTGCTGTCCCTAAAATGTGCCATTTAGAGACAAGAATACCAAAGGCACACTCAACAGTTCTTCGTGCCCTGGTCAGTCAGTAATTAAAAATCCTTTTTGTGTGGTTCAAGTCCCAACTGGAGTATGGCTTGAGTAGGTTTCCACACATCTGAAAGGCCTCATCACCAACCACAACAAATGCCATTGGGGTCCTTGAGTGTTGGGAAGAGGTCGTGGCAGAGGGAAATTAAAATTATTCCCATACAACTGTTGGCCCATGACCGAGTTTTTAAAGGTCTGGGAGTCATTTCCACAGCCAAAAGAACCAATGTCTACGGCAATAAATCTACAGTCTGCAGCTGCAATGACCATCAGCACTATAGAAAAGATTTTTTATAATTAAAGTACTCGGATCCACTTCGAGCCAGTTTTGTAATCCTAATGTTTCCCATGCACTGCTCCCAAACAGTTGGGGAAATTACACATTTCCAGAATTTTTCTGCATTTTCCTGCCATATTTCTGTGGTGGGTAAGGGGATAAATTCTTGACGAAGAACGTCCCACAAAGCCCGGCAAGTGTCTGAAACTATCCCAGAAAGGGTGGAAAGTCCAATCCGGACCTGGAAATGGAGCGATGATAGGCTCTCCCTGGTAGCCAGGAATCTGCCAAACAGAGAAGTAAAAAAATATTATGGATAATAATATTTACGACAGGGGTTTTGAAAAAAAAGGGAAAAAAAAGGACATTGCAGAACAATAATAATTATGACAGACGTCATAATTATCAATTAAATTTTTTTAAATTATTTAAAAAAGTAATTTAAAAAGATGGCGTGGGGTCCCCCAATTTTGACAACCAGCCAAGCTGGGGGCTGATATTCTGAGACTGATAAAGGGCAATGGATATTGGCCCCCAGCCTAAAAATAGCAGCCCACAGCTGCCCAGAAAAGTTGTGTCTATTAGATGAGCCACTTCCCACTTGATTTGGTCCTGTGGCAAGTGCAGTAATATTTGTGGGGTTGAAGTCAGCTGTTTTATGGCCGCTAACATCAAGCTCAGAGGTTAGGAATGGAGAGGCATCTATTACTAACCCCATATTTAGATTGCAAAAAAAACAAAGCCAGAAAAAATCCTTTAATTGAAATAATAAATCAAATGGTAAAACTGGAGAGACAAAAAGTGCAAATAAGCTCTTATCTGAATAACCAAGTGGTGTAAAATATTATAGGTACGCTCACCTGATAGGGTTGTGACAGTCACAACTCCTATAGAAGCATGTAAAGATTGCAGCAGGACCATCAGGATTATGGGGAAGGAAACAGTAGGTCAGGGCTTGCAGTAGCGCCGATGGTGTTGAGATGACCGCGAGGTCATTGCAGGTTGTAAGCTTTCTGTATACTTAAAGAGCCATAATTATGGGTTATGGCAGCTTCTATTCTCCTATGGAGACTATTGAAGCATGTCAAAAGTAAAAAAAATGTTTTTAAAAATATAAAAAGATAAATAAATATAAAAGTTCAAATCACCCCCTTTTCCCCCCTTCAAAATAAAACAATAAAAAAATCAAACATACACATATTTGTTATTGCCGCATTTAGAATCACCTGATCAGTCAATAAAAAAAATAATTAACCTGATCGCTAAATGGCGTAGCGAGAAAAAAAAGTAAAAACGCCAGAATTACTTTTTTTGGTTGCCACGACATTGCATTAAAATGCAATAATGAGCGATAAAAAGATTGTATCTGCACCAAAATAGTATAATAAAAAATGTCAGCTCAGTGCGCAAAAAATAAGCCCTCATCGAAGCCGAAATCAGGAAAAATGGAAACGCTACAGGTATCGGAATATGGTGGTTTTTTTTAACAAAGTTTGGAATTTTTTTTCATCACTTAAATAAAAAAAAACCATACATGTCTGGTGTCTGTGAACTCGTAATGACCTAGAGAATCACAATGGCAGGTCAGTTTTAGCATTTAGTGAATATAGTAAAAAAAAGCATAACAAAAAACAACTGTGGGATTGCACTTTTTTGTAATTTCACCGCAATTGGAATTTTTTTCCTGTTTTCCACTGATAGATATGTTAACCAATGGTGTTGTTCAAAAGTACAACTGGTTCCGCAAAAAAACAAGCCCTCACATGGCCATATTGACCAAAAAAGAAAAAAGTTATGGCTCTGGAAGAAGTTGAGTAAAAAATGAAAACTAAAATACCTCCGGTCATGAAGGGGTTAAAGTAATACTCTAGATTTTTTTTTTTTAATTTATCTTATTTAATTATTATGGTTTGCTTATATTGTGCTATCTCATTTCGCAGTGCTTTACAGACATTATCATCACTGTCCCCAATGGGGTTCACAATCTAAATTCCCTATCAGTATGTCTTTGGAGTGTGGAGGAAACCCACACAAACACTGGGAGAACATACAAACTCCTTGCAGATGTTTTCCTTGCTGGGATTTGAATCAAGGACTGCAGTGCTAACCACTCAGCCACTGTGCTAGCCTACTTTTTGAGCGGTGCCACGTTATATGTTCTATTGGATGTGGGGTGCATGACAAAAGGATTGACCAAAAATGTAAGTAATCCATCCTTTTAGGTTTTCTATTAGATATAGCCTATTTTTTTCTGGAAAGTTCCTACAATAAAACAAACCTGAATATGGTTAATGGCAAAACTGTGAAAAGAAATGTAAGAATCTTAACTTCACTCACAGAGCAAACCAAATAAATTGTATCATTTAAACAAATCAATTTATAATTTCATTTTTGCATTTCAAAGACTCAATAACTAAGATTGACTTAGCCTTATAGTGAGATGAGTCACTGCCAATTTGTCATTAATACACGTTGCCCTTTCTTTTTGTTCTTTAAGCCATGAGTTTCATTACTAAGATTATACATCAATCATCCGCAGCAGAATTAAAATGCGCCCATTAATAATAAAACACATGTATAAATGATAGAGTTTGACAGATCTCAATTTTGATTCATTCATTGTGGTATCTAACCAAATCATGCTGAGGTGCAGTCAGTAAGCATTTGTATCAATAACGCTGAACCAAATACATAATCATTTAAATAAATTAAAGTATAAAGTAATGAATCTTTGTGAGATACAACACTGAAGCTTAAACACAAAGAAAAAATACAGAATGGCACAAATGAGCTGTATAACAAATTATTTATTACCTAAGCAATTAACAAATGAATAGATCGTGATATCATCATGACATATTCAGGTGATTACTGGAAAGTGATTACCAAACAATTGGTGGGGGTGATTGGCAGACATAGGGCACATATAATCCCTTAAAGACATTTTGCAGCCTGATGAAATCTTTTACAAAGACCTTACAATAGTAGAAAATAACAGAAAGAGTAATATTCACCTTACTAGTTACCTGCCATTTCTAAGTAGATGCTTAACCAGTCTCCAGCGGTGTTAAGTGTTCTTGACATGTGACCACTGCAGCCAATGACTAACCGTAGTGGTGATCTCCGTGCAGTCATTAGCTCCAGTGATCATGTATCAACCTGCCAAGTAGTCACTGCGGTCGGGAAATAAATCACTGGTGGGAAACAAGGGAAGTATCTATAGATGGGTGATTTTATTTGAGTGGAATTGATTTAATCGAATTAAAGAAAAATCCAAATTCTGGAGAATAAGGTGTTTTTTGTAATTCACTCAAATTCAGCAACATTTCGGCCAAAGAACAGTGAGATAAAACTAATAAAAATCATACCTCACCACTCCCCTCTCAGTTGTCCACTCTGCTTTCTGCCCAGAGTCCGGTCATCTGCACCTCCGTCACATCACATCTTTGTAAATGTTCACTATAGGCTGAGGTTTCTCGTTACAAGCAGACCTTGGAGTTCACTGTGCATGCTCCGGAGCCTATTGACGGCTGGAACTTTCGGTCAAGAATGAACACTAGACTGCAACTTTCGGCCACAGACCCTGAAGGTTCTACGCATGTCAGTAATCTACGGGGCCTGCTCATGATCTGAAGTGCTGGCCTAGAATGAAGTCTGAGCTGGAGAACGCATCAAAGGTGAGGAAGACTGAACAGCAGGCAAGTTGCAGCAGGAGTGGCTCAGGGGACAGCGTTGAGGTGAATATAAGAATATAAGAACTTTTTTTTATTTTTTTACTTATTATGTTTATTATGCTCCCAGGTCTGTATGGACCCCAGAGCATAGCAAGGGACACATTGTTAAATTGATAGAAAATAACTTTTTTGAGATTCGAATTTCCTGGTAAAATCTGTGCAAATAGGGGAATCTAAATTTTGCCTTATCTGCTCATTTCTAGAAGCAACGGCTTGGGAGCAACAGGGGATTGGTGTGTATTACTCATTTGTCTGTTTTACACTTTATATTTGCTGTAATCAAGCCTAGCCTACTTTTCTGGTATAAGTAACTTTCTCCTGTTTCTTAAATTTTTTGGATAATGAACTAAACTGAAGCATAAATGCTCATCAGTTCGCCCTACAGCAAAGGAGCAGGTTCCTCTGTGATAGAGGCAAAGTCAGGCTTGATGATCAATTTGAAAGAAACATTTTCTGCTGTTGTATTAAACACATTTTACATTTTCTGTATCAAGGTATTAATATAAACTCTCATTATTTGGCTCCTTTCACACAATGGACGTTGGTAGAACAGTGGAATACTACTTTACTATTTCAAGAAGAAAACCATGGAATAAAATTACACATTTTAATGTAATGGAACAGTTCTAAACTTAAAATATTTAAAAATATATGCATTTGCTGTTTGGACTTATATATATTGTGATGATACTCTGGAATGGGAGCTCCATTCCTTGTGCTGTTCTAGAACTTTCCACAAAGAGGACTACGACCCCCATCGTGTTTTGCCAGCACAGGGCAAAACCACCCCCCTCTTCACCCTTGTGCCTGCAGCCTTGCTGCAATTCACTGTTTGAAAGTACAGCTCACTCCTTCCTTTCGCCCCCACCTCAGGAATTTCTTTGTCTCCAAACCCTGCAGGATGGTCCCATAGCTTATCATGGGAATTCATTCTTTTGGTCCTAACTTGCAGGGAGCTTATGTTAGAGACACGAAAGCTACTGTTCTGAATCATGCGTCCATCAGGCGTCATTACTGTGGTACTGGTGAGTTTGTAAGTACAACGGAACCAGAGATATGAAATACTCTGGCGCACAGTAGACTATCTCATCCAAGTTTGGACTCATTAGAAGAGTCATTTCAGAATAAGATCACTGATAGATCTGCCTTTATTCTGCCAGGTCCACCAGCCGAGTTATGGTCTTTATAAGGTTCCAGAGCTTAAAACTGTAACTTAGAGCTATGGGAGGTGGCCAGAAAACCAGCCTCTTTTGTGAGGTCACAAGCCAGGGGTATAAGTCTGCAAACTAGCCCCCCCTGGGCAGATCTAACTGGAGATGACTTGACTGAAAGATCTCCAAATGAACTATGACGTGTGGCTCCTCCCCCAGCCTGCCATGATCTAAATGCCATGTAAGTTTTTCACCTTTAACCCTGTTTTGTTTTAACTGCATTGTACATAATTGTATTGTCTCAGCTTGTTACATCTTTTTATACTATATAAACACTGCCTGCATTTTAGGAATAAACATATAAAATTATTAGTTTGGTTCTCCTGCTCTATAAACGAATTAGCACGTGCCTGAAGTAACTACGCTACTAATTTGGGGTTGCTACGGACCCTCTTGATAAATTGTTAATTAAGAAAATCGTAGCTGGTGGCAGCTAAAAAGAAGGGGTGTAAAGTGTTGACCTAATTATCCTAGGTGCAGTTCCCTGACTGACCTGAGGGTAAGGGGGGTACCAGAGAGCTGTAAGTTCCTAAGTGGAAGTGGGATAATTATAAATCCCTGCAGATTATTCCTGACACATTGGGTCGGGCGGCAGCAGCCATCGTGTGTGTGCCGTTTTCATCACATTTATTATAGCATTTTGTTTCTCTATTAAGCAGTGACCTTTTCACTTGCGGGTTGGGGCGTCATATATGGATATGGATAATGCTGTACTAAATTTATATGGCAGGCATGTGGTAAAGGGATATGGAGCAGACACTGACTATGGAAGGTCATGGCAGTCACTATGTATGGTATATATGGTAAAGAGGTTGCGGCAACAAATGCAAGAGTTACCAACAAGTTCTTCCAGCATAATGTACAGGTGCTTCTCACAAAATTAGAATATCATCAAAAAGTAAATTTATTCCAATTCTACAATACAAAAAGTGAAACTCATATATTATATAGAGTCATTACAGAGTGATCTATTTCAAGTGTTTATTTCTGTTAATGTTGATGATTATGGCTTACAATCAATGAAAACCAAAAGTCATTATCTCCGTAAATTAAAATACTTTATAACACCAACTTGAAAAATGATTGTAAAATTTGAAATGTTGGCCTACTGAAATGTATGTTCAGTAACTGCACTCAATACTTGGTTGGGGCTCTTTTTGCATCAATTACTGCATCAATGCAGCGTGACATGGAGGCGATCAGCCTGTGGCACTGCTGAGGTGTTATGGAAGCCCAGGTTGCTTTGATATCAGCTTTCAGCTTGTCTGCATTGTTGGGTCTGGTGTCTTTCATCTTCTTCTTGACAATACCCCATAGATTCTCTTGACATGCTGCAGCTTGGAAACCTGCACTGCAGATGTGTTTATGCACAATAGAAAAATAATAAACAGTGGGCATAGGATTTCTATTAATCCCTTCCACTGTGCTTGCACTGTACAATGCAAATATGCTGTGCCCAAAATGATACTATTCCTGAACGTTGGTGTGCAGCCTTAAAGGTCTAAAATTCTAAATCAGAAAACTGTGAAAACCAAAATTTCTGTCAGTTTCAAAACTTTTGGCAACAGCCTAAAAGGACTTAAACTGACAACCACAGCAAAAGCTGAGTTATTAGAACTTGCTGCTTCCAGATAAACATTTAGTTGAAGCTTTGGTCGGCAAAATAAAGTTTGCTTTGGGTGCAAGAAAAAAACACCTTTAACCATCATCTTTAACTCCTTCATGACCTATGATGTCATAGTTCGCCTCCCACTGTTTGATGCAGGCTCTGGCGCTGAGCCTGCATGTTTTCAGGCACATGACAGCTGATCTGATCATCTGACATGTGCCCCTAAGAGCTGTTAGGAGCACATGACAGCTTAACATGATAATTGCCCCTGTCAATCTCTAACAGTGGTATTTAACATGACCTCCCTGGAAGCATGTCATTAGCTCCACCCATCTTCGCTACTGTCAAATGATTGCAGGACGCCAATAGGTTGGCATGACAACTTGGTATGTGCAGGAGACTCTTGTGGTTGTCATTGCTGATTTGGTATGAATGTTGCCCTGTATAGCACAAGCGATCAGAAGATTGCAGCTTCAAGTCTCCTAAGGAGACTATTGAAGCAAGTGAAAAGTAAAAAAAAATTTTTAAACATATATTTTTTTAACCGCTCTCTGCCATTAGACGTACTATTCCATCCATGTGACCTGGGACTTTATTCACATGGACGGAATAGTACGTCATAGGCGATCAGCCGTGCTCACGGACCGCTCCCGACACTTTAAGCCCCAGCAAACTGCAATCAAACATAATCAAAGCGTTTCGGAGCCGGCAGAGGGGCTGCCTTTGGATCGGAGATCACGCGGCATGATGCGGGGTCCCGATCACTGTCATGCGCAGTGCATGTCAGGAAGTCTCACAGGTTAGTGAGAAATACCTGCAGAGCTGACAGCTTCTATAGCATACAGATCTGCATGCCATAGAAGCAATCAACCTGCAGAAAATGAGTGTCCCATAGTGTGACAAATTGTAAAACTAAGTATTAAATAAAAAAAATTAATACTTGTAAAAATATTTAAAAAAAGAATCAAAAATAATAATAAAAAATCTATATTTATTCCATTAATAAATAAATATTTGAATAAAAAAAATCTAAACAATAAAAGTACACATATTTAGTATCGCTACGTCCGTAACGACCCGACCTATAAAACTGTCCCTCTAGTTAATCCCTTTAGTGAACACCATTAAAAAAGGCAAATAAACAATGTTTTATCATCATACCACCGAACAAAAGTGGAATAACACGCGATTAAAAAGACGGATATAAACGTGGTACTGCTGAAAATGTCATCTTATCCAGCAAAAAACAATCTGCCATATAGCTCCATTACCGGAAAAATAAAAAAGTAATAGCTCTCAGAATAAAGCGATGCAAAAATAATTATTTTTATATAAGATAGTTTTTATTGTATAAAAGCGCCAAAACATCGTACTGACCCAAAGAATAAATCTGCTTTATCAATTTTACCACACGTGGAATGGTATAAACGCCCCCCTAAAAGAAATTCACGCTGGCTTTTGTTCATTCTGCCTCACAAAAATCAGAATAAAAAGCGATCAAAAAATGTTATGTGCCCGAAAATGATACCAATAAAAATGTCAACTTGTCCCGCAAAACAAGACCTAACATGACTCTGTGGGCCAAAATATGGAAAAATTATAGCTCTCAAAATGTGATGATGCAAAAACTTTTTTTTGCAATAAAAAGCGTCTTTTAGTGTGTGACAGCTGCCAAACATAAAAACCCGCTATAAATAGTAAATCAAACCCCCCTTTATCACCTCCTTAGTTAGGGAAAAATAATAAAATTAAAAAAATGTATTTATTTCCATTTTCCCATTAGGTTTAGGGCTAAAGTTAGGGTTAGGGTTGGGGCTTAAGTTAGGGTTAGGGTTGGGACTAAAGTTAGGATAGGGTTAGGGTTGGGATTAGGGTTAGGTTGGAATAAGGGTTAGGTTGGAATTAGGGTTAGGGTTGGAATTAGGGTTAGGGTTGGAATTAGGGTTTGGGTTGGGATTAGGGTTAGGGGTGTGTTAGGGTTAGGGTTGGAGTTAGAATTGGGGGGTTTCCATTGTTTAGGTACATCAGGGGCTTTTCAAATGCAACATGGCATCTGATCTCAATTCCAGCCAATTTTGCATTGAAAAGTCAAACTGCACTCCTTCCTTTCCGAGCTCTGTCATGCACACAAACAGTGGTTTACCCCACATATGGGGTATCAGCGTACTCAGGAAAAATTAAACAACAACTTTTGTGGTCCAATTTCTCCAGTTACCCTTGGGAAAATAAAAAAATAGGGGACTAAAATATCATGAAACACCTGGGGGTTTAAAGTTCTCACCACACATCTAGATAAGTACCTTGGGGGGTCTAGTTTCCAAAATGGAGTCACTTGTGAGGGGTTTCCACTGTTTAGGTACATCAGGGGCTCTCCAAACGTGACATGCATCCGATCTCAATTCCAGCCAATTTTGCGTTAAAAAAGTCAAACGGCGCTCCTTCCCTTTCGAGCTCTTCCATGCACCCAAGCATGGTTTACCCCCAGATATGCATATCAGCGTACTCAGGAGAAATTGCACAACTTTTGGGGTCCAATTTCTCCTGTTATCCTTGGGAAAATAAAAAAAAATTGATTCTGATGTATTTTTTTTGTGAAAAAAAGTTAAATGTTAATTTTTTTTAAGCATTCCAAAAATTCCTGTGAAGCACCTGAAGGGTTAATAAACTTCTTGAATGTTGTTTTCAGTACCTTGAATGGTGCGGTTTTTAGAATGGTGTCACTCTTGGGTATTTTCTATCATATAGACCCCTCAAAGTGACTTCAAATGTGATGTGGTCCCTATAAAAAATGGTGTTGTAAAAATGAGAAATCGTTGTTTAAATTTTAATCCTTATAACTTCCTAACAAAAAAATTTTTTTTTCAAAATTGTGCTGATGTAAAGTAGACATGTGGGAAATGTTATTTATTAAGTGTTTTGTGTCACATATCTTTGTCATTTAAGGGCATAAAAATTCAAATTTGGATAATTGTGAAATTTTCTAAATTTTTGCCAAATTTCAATTTTTTTCACAAATAAATGCAAGTCATATCAAAGAAATTTTACCACTATCATGAAGTACAATATGTCACAAGAAAACCGTGTCAGAATCACCAAGATCCATAGAAGAGTATCAGAGTTATTATCTCATAAATGACAGTGGTCAGAAGTGTAAAAATTGGCCTGGTCATTAACGTGCAAACCACCCTTTGGGCTTAAGGGGTTAACAAAATGTAATTTAATTTAATAAAAGTTCAAATCACCCCCATTTTGCTCCATTCAAAGTAAAACAATTAAAAACAGTGCACATATTGGTATCACCGCATTCAGAAACGCCCGACCTATCATAATATAAAAAGAATTCAATCTGTCAAAATGCCAGAATTACATTTTTTTGGTTGCCACAATATTGGAATAAAACGCAATAACATACGATCAAAGCATAATATCTACCCCATTGTGGTATCAATAAAAACGTCAGCTTGGCGCACAAAAAATAAGCGCTCACCCAGATCCAGATCACCAAATATGGAGATGCTACTGTTCTTGGAAATTGCGCCTTTTTATTTTTTTTAAAAGACTTTTAATTTTTTTTCACCACTAAAAAAAAAACCAAAAACATACAAGTTTGGTAGCTGCAAACTCGTAATGAGCTGGAAAATCATAATGGCAGGTCAATTTTAGCATTTAGTGAACATGGTAAAAAAAAACAATTGTGAAATTGCACTTTTTTTGCAATTTCATTGCACTTGGAATTTTTTTGCCAGTTTTCCAGTACACTACATGGTAAAATCAATGGTGTCATTCAAAAGTACAATTCGTCCCATGAAAACCAAGTCTTTGCACTGCCATATTGACAGATAAATGAAAAAGTTATGGCTCTGGGAAGATTTGGAGTAAAAAATGAAAACACAAACACGGAAAATCCCAAGGTCATGAAGGGGTTAACTTTAAATGGCTGGCTCACTTTATTTTTAATTGAAAAAAGTATCAAGGCACTTGGTAAAATTTAGTGTTATGGATATTTTCTCCTGCATTAGTTAGTACAGCTTTCATCGCAGACTGCACAGCACTTTTGTTCTCAAAATGGCTGTTCATGGAGGATCATATAAAGAGACCTGTCCATCAGCCTCCTCCAATTAAAAATCATGTGCGCATGTGATATGTTTTTTAGTAGGAGAAATGCCCGGGTCACATGCTCCTCCTTCAGCAGCCATTTTGAGAACCAGGAAGCTGTGCAGTTTGGCAGGATGAAGGAGGACTTGTAGCACATATACATTAGCAAGTGGCCAAAAATTATTCTAACAGCACTTTTACTAAAGCCTCTTTCACACTTCAGTCCTTTGGCGTCAGTTAAAATCCGCTAAAGTGTGAAAATAGCAGATCCGCCAGAAAAGGTGGAAAACCGATGCAAACAGGTCCGTTTTCTTATGGATCAGCCATGAACTTTTCAACCATACTTTTCAAAATGCAGGTACGCATGTCTGGCACGGAGAGAGAGACCCCGGACAGCGTTCTGGGCATTTTGAATGCATTTTTTATGGGAGCAACGGATCCGCTGGCGGATGGTCGTCCGTTAGAACCGTTTTTTGACTGATCCGCCATAGTCCGCACACAAAAAACGTTGCATTGGACGTTTGCCAAAAATGGCGGACGCCAAATTTATGGCGGATCCGTCAAAAAACGGATCTAACGGACGACCATCCGTCAAAATCCGCCACTAAGGCCTCTTTCACACATCTGTTTTTTTACTTCAGGCACGATCCGGCGTGTTGTTAAGAAAACGGATCCGGTACCGGATGCGTTTTTTTACCATTGACTTTCATTAGCGCCGGATCGCGCCTGATGTCATTGCGTTGTATCCATTTTTGTCCGAATCCGGCAGAAATGTACATTCCGGCGGCCGGACAAAACGGTGCATGCAACGTTTATTTTGTTTACCGGAGCTGCCTGATAGTGCCTGAAGCGTCGCATCAAATATTAAAGAGAGACACCTCGAGCACACTCAAAGACGAGAGAAAATCCAGGGAAAATATGGCATTCATTGAAAATCTTTATTAAAGCATTTTTATAAAGCTCCAGGATTAGAAAAAAAGGAATTCACAACCCCAACGTTTCGGCCTATTTTTGGCCTTCATCAAGGGGAATTTTGTCTGTTTAAACAAGTATAACAAAAATATATCACAATATGCAAAAGTCAAACAAAATTATATACAGAAAATTATAACAAATTATAAGCTGTATCGCCTAACGCACCAATTGAGAGTGTAATTTATATAATATAATAAAGAAGAAAGACAAATGCGCTGACATATGGTCCGTTAGTATGATCAAGACATATTTTCACTCAGGGTGCTGGAACGCCAACATGTGGCCGAGGAACAACTACTATAATGAATAAATTTATTCCATTAATACACTTATGATCCATAACACATGGTGCTGTATTTTTGTAACCTTCATGCGTCAGGTTATAAACAGTAGGCAATAACACAGGACAATTCATATAGTATGCTGAAGTTTCAGAAGAATACTTCTATATGGTGCTGAGTATACATTTTAAACATCATAGTAAGATAAATTGCCGTTTTAATATATAAAAGAAAACTATATAAGTGTGTAAGCAAAAAACAAAAGAGAAAAAAAAGGGAAAGAAGGGAAAAAAAGGGGAAGGAAAGAGGGAAAGAAAAAGAAAAACAACTATATAATGTGACATGACCTAGAGGAATGCGGTCCATAGGTGAATATGTGCACCCTTCGGTTCTTTCTGTTGGGAGATTACTATGGGACCATGAGTTAGTATTCCTGTTTCAGATCACCTATGGACCGCATTCCTCTAGGTCATGTCACATTATATAGTTGTTTTTCTTTTTCTTTCCCTCTTTCCTTCCCCTTTTTTTCCTTCTTTCCCTTTTTTTTCTCTTTTGTTTTTTGCTTACACACTTATATAGTTTTCTTTTATATATTAAAACGGCAATTTATCTTATATGATGTTTAAAATGTATACTCAGCACCATATAGAAGTATTCTTCTGAAACTTCAGCATACTATATGAATTGTCCTGTGTTATTGCCTACTGTTTATAACCTGACGCATGAAGGTTACAAAAATACAGCACCATGTGTTATGGATCATAAGTGTATTAATGGAATAAATTTATTCATTATAGTAGTTGTTCCTCGGCCACATGTTGGCGTTCCAGCACCCTGAGTGAAAATATGTCTTGATCATACTAACGGACCATATGTCAGCGCATTTGTCTTTCTTCTTTATTATATTATATAAATTACACTCTCAATTGGTGCGTTAGGCGATACAGCTTATAATTTGTTATAATTTTCTGTATATAATTTTGTTTGACTTTTGCATATTGTGATATATTTTTGTTATACTTGTTTAAACAGACAAAATTCCCCTTGATGAAGGCCAAAAATAGGCCGAAACGTTGGGGTTGTGAATTCCTTTTTTTCTAATCCTGGAGCTTTATCAGAATGCTTTAATAAAGATTTTCAATGAATGCCATATTTTCCCTGGATTTTCTCTCGTCTTTGAGTGTGCTCGAGGTGTCTCTCTTTAATATTTGACACTCATTGTTTCCTCAGTAGCACCTAAACTACAGTGTGCATGAGACCTTCCCTATTGAAGCGTCGCATCAGGCGGCCGGAAATAATACAAGTAAATGGAACCGGATCAGTCTTTTGTGCAATCCGTCAAAAGTCTGACCTGGATTCTGGAAATCAGTGACTACTACTACTAACTACTACTACTACTACTACTACTATCATTTTCCACTGTCTCCGGACATCCAAAACCCTCTTTTTCTGGGTTCAAAAGTTCAGGTCGGGTCCAGCAAAAAAACGGATCCGTTGCATCAGTTTTTTCATTTCAGCGCCGGATCCGTCCCTTCAGGTGTTCGTCGGATCATGGCTGACACAAAAAAACTGATGTGTGAAAGAGGCCTAAGCCAAAAGATAAAGTGATGAACCATGTAAAATTCAGGGTTGATGCACAAACCAGTGCCATGTGCACACCCTGTATGTATAAACATAAAGTCCCTATAGGCTCCTATTATGCAACAGTATTTCTTCTATAGACTCAACCTCAGTTACATGGCTGGTGGAGCCTTGCCATAAACTTGTTAAAGTCTGTGGCTAATTCACTAAGAATGGCATTTTGCACGCAAGTCTTAATGATGGGCGTGTAGGAGAAACATGCATCAAAGAGGTGCACATCACTTAGGCCTCTTTCACACTTCAGTCGTTTGGCATCAGTTAAAATCCGCCAACGTGTAAAGACAGCGGATCCGCCACAAAAGTTGAAAAATGGATGCAAACGGATCCGTTTTTAGACGGATCCGTCCTGAACTTTGCAACCCGGAAATGTATTGTACGCATGTCTGGCACAGAGGAGAGAGAGACCCCGGACAGTGTTTTCAGCATTTTCTATGGAAGCAACTGATCCGCTGGCGGATTCCGTCAACAACGGATGCAGGCGGATCCGCCACCCACAGGCGCCCATTATACAAAACGGCAGACGCAGCGGATCCGTCATATTCCGCCATTTTGAAGCACACAAAAAACGTTGCTTTGGACGTTTTCAAAAAAAGGCAGACGCCAAATTTTTGACGGATCCATCAAAAAACGGATCAAACGGATCAAATGGACGACCATCCGTCAAAATCCGTCACTAATGCAAGTCAATGGGAAAAAAGCGGATCCGCCAAAAAAAAAATGGCGGATCCGGTTTTTTCACACTTTGGCGGATTTTGACTGATGTCGCACGACTGAAGTGTGAAAGAGGCCTTACCAGTTGCATCAGACGCCTCTTATCAGTGGTGTGTGTCTCCGTACGCCTCACCAGAAATGTTATGGCAGTCAGTGACTGCCATAACATTTCTGGTGTAAGAAACACTGTCACTGTTTATGAATTTGGCTTTTCACATCTTGGCTCCTACATAGTTCCTCCTAGAGCAGCTTGAAAGTGGCATAAAAACACAAAAATTTGCAAAATTTGATGGTGTGAGCACTTTTATGTATCTAATGTGTGTCATATGACAGATCCATAAAAAACCTGTAATATGGATCTGGACATTTAGAACATCTATCACAGTAAAAAACTGAAAGGACAAATACTATTTTGCACAAATTGTCAAATTTGCTGCAGAGGTAAAATAGTAATATAAGCCAAACATTCAGATGACTTGAAACCTCATCTTTTCTACAATTCCGTCTTCTGCCCATGTGAGAGAGTAAGTCCTCAATAGATCATTCCGGTTTATGATCTACGCTTAGCGTGCACATAGGGAAAAGGTACTAGCGCAAATGTCTAATGGCTCGTGCAGACAACCGTATTTTTGATCCGACAAAACATCGGATTGAACTCGGGCCAATGTTAATCTATGGGACCGTGCATATATCTGATTTTTACTTCAGACTGAGTCTGTCTAAGGAACAAATTGCAGCACGCACAATTTGTGTCTGATATTCGGATTGAACTCAGTCTTGTAAGTCAATGAGTCCATGAAAAAAAGACTGAAGATGGAGAGCTTATTTTTCTATTTTCTCTTAACCCCAAAAAATCAGATCACATACTGAACAAACTCTGATCAGAGCCAATCTCTGATTGGATCAATTTTCTTGGATGAGAGAAAAACGGTAATGTGACCTTATCCTCAGTGTAACTTCGGGTTACATTCACCCTAAGAAAGGTATGGAGTAGCACAATAAACTACACTAATCTATAAAAGTGTATACAGTGAAAATTATACTACACAGAATAGGTTTTGTTACAATGAGACTCTAGGGTTGATGTACCCTCTATATGTCTATATAATGGCCTAAGATGCAGCCCAATGATAGGGTGAATGCCATGAGTTTTTCTAAGCCTAGATGTGAAATAGTGGGTAATAAGATGAAGTGAACGTGTCCAAGTTCCAAAAATCGTAAAGAATTGCGGCTGGCCCTCATTTCCTCTTGATTACTTATATGTTCAAAGGTGGGAACAGTGACACCAGTGTTGATTGGGACAGGGCTCATGTCACGTGACATGACAACATGAAGACCCTGAAACGTGAGTGCCAACACTGCAGGAATGGCGCAGACACAGGAGGTGAGTATAGGTGGTTTTAATTTAATGAGGGAAATGTTATGTTTTGGTAGCTGGGGCCTCCGGTGGCGGTCCCGATGCAGCCTGTGGTGCGGTGGTGGTGTCCGGGCAGCAGCGGGTCTCTGGGCTGCATGGGGGGCTCAGCCGGCATTTCTTCCCAGCCGGAAAGCCCCCCGCAGCTGCGACGCGGTGCCGGGCTGAAGGCCGCCAGGGGCCTCCGGTGTGGTCCCGATGCAGCCAGTGGTGCGGTGGTGGTGTCCGGGCAGCAGCGGGCCTCTGGTGTTATGTTTTGGTAGCTGAGGAGAGCAGGCAAAAACGGCAATACACCAGAGAGGTTGGAATCTACTGGATTGCAGTACCCTGACTAACCACCACAACTAAAGGCAGCCGTGGAGCGTTCCTACGTTGGTCCTAGACGCCTCATCACAGCCTGAGAGGTTAACTACACCTAAAGATAGAAAGAGGAAAGCTATCTGCCCCGGAGCAGATCCACAAAGAACATAGGAAGCCCCCAAACATGTAATGGCGGTTAGACAAGAGGAAATACAGACACAGACAGAAAATAGTATGAGCAAATGCTGGGGCCCAATCTGCCTAGATAGAAAAGGATAGGAAGGATACTTAATGCAATCCAAAAAATCCCTAAAAAAAGCCAACGCTACTAATTGCAAAAACACCTGAGATCACACGACCTCTACCACCTAAATTAGTTCTCTGGTGTAACAAAACTAAGCCGAGCCACTGAAAAAACTGGAAAAGGCAAATGAACAAACAACAGTGGCTCCAGGGGAACCGAGAGGAGCCCAAGCCCCCCGGCGAGGGGAACCTGGCCAACCTCACAGAAATGCAGAGAAATATGCAAATGGCAAGCACAAAAACAAAAAACAGAAAATGTCTTATCTGAGAGCAGGAGAAGAGGCAAGACTCAGCAAGCTTCCAAGTGAACCAGGAAACAACGTTGAGACAAGAACAATTGATCACTGGCAACCATGATGGGGGGGAACCTCCCTTATATCCAGCCAGTCCGTGATTCCTGATTGCCAATCCTCATTGAATGGTTCAGTACTGTTTGTAACCACCAGAGGGATCTTCTGCTCAAAATTCGTTTCTAGAACATTCACAACAGTACCCCCCCCTTGAGGAGGGGTCACCGAACCCTCATTTGTGCAACCAGGTCGGTCAGGATGAGCTCTGTGATACGCACGGATCAGTCTCCTAGCATGGATGTCCGAAGCAAACACCCAAGAATTGTCCTCCTGACCATAACCTCTCCACTTAACCAAATACTGGAGTTTCCATCTAGAAAAACGAGAATCCAATATTTTCTCAACCACATACTCCAGATTGCCCTCAACCAAAACAGGGTCAGGAGGCGCAGCCATAGGAACCACTGGCTCGACAAACCTCTTCAATAAGGACTTGTGGAACACGTTATGGTTCTTAAATGTCCCTGGAAGAAGTAAACGAAAGGAAACAGGATTAAGAATCTCCATGATCTTATAAGGTCCAATGAACCTAGGCTTAAACTTAGAGATGCAACTCTCATAGGGATATTTCTTGAGGACAACCAGACCAAGTCCCCCACTTCAAACCGAGGACCATCAGTCCTATGCCGGTTGCAAACCACAGGGCCTTCTCCTGAGAAAGGGACAACCTCTCCACTACCTGGTCCCAAATCTGCTGCATTCGCTCCACAACAGAGTTAACACCCGGATAGACAGAAGCCTCCGTCTGTCCCGAAGAAAATCGAGGGTGAAACCCAAAATTGCAGAAAAATGGAGACATCAAAGTGGCAGAGCTTGCCCTATTATTAAGAGCAAACTCAGCCAAAGGCAAAAAGAGACCCAGTCATCTTGATCAGCAGACACAAAGCATCTCAGATAAGTCTCCAATGTCTGGTTTGTTCTCTCAATTTGTCCATTGGTCTGAGGATGAAAAGCAGAGGAGAAAGACAATTGAACCCAAGTTTAGAACAAAAAGTCCTCCAAAATCTGGAAACAAACTGGACTCCTCTGTCAGACACAATGTTCTCAGGAATGCCGTGTAACCTAACCACGTGCTGTAGGAACAAAGGCACCAATTCGGAGGAGGAAGGCAACTTAGGTAATGGCACAAGATGTATCATCTTGGAAAACCTATCACAAATCAACCAGATAACGGTCATTCTCTGAGAAACAGGGAGGTCGGAAATAAAATCCATAGAGATATGGGTCCACTAGAGCGAGAGCAAGGCTTGGAGCTAGAGCAAGTCCCACAGGACTGCACAAACTCCCTGACGTCACGAGACAAAGTAGGCCACCAAAAGGACCGACTCACAAGTCTCTGGTACCAAAAATTCCGGGATGACTGGCCAACGCGGAACAATGAATCTCAGACATCACACTCTTTTTCCACCGGTCTGGGACAAACAATTTCCCAATAGGGCAGCGCTCGGGTTTATCCTCCTGACACCCTTCAAGAGCCAGTCTCAAATTGGGCGAGATGGCGGAAAGAACTACACCCTCTTTCAAAATAACAGCAGGATCAGATAACTCAGGAGAGTCCGCAAGGAAACTCCTGAGAGGGCATTCGCCTTAACATTCTTAGTGCCAGGAAGAAAGGAAACCACAAAATTAAAACTGTGAAAAACAAGGCCCACCTGGCCTGTCTAGGATTAAGTCGCTTGGCGATGATTCTTATGGTCCGTGAGGACCACCATCTGATGTTTGGGTCCCTCCAGCCAATGTCTCCACTCTTCAAAAGCCCATTTCATGGCCAATAACTCCCGATTACCCACGTCATAATTACGTTCAGTTGGAAAAAATTTTTGAGAGAAAAAAGCACAAGGGTTACTTTTAGAGGTCTCAGGATCTCTTTGGGACTAAACGGCACCTGCCCCAATTTCAGAGGCATCAACCTCCACCTGAAATGGCAGAGAAAAATCAGGCTGCCGTAGAACAGGAGCAGAAGTGAATCTCTGTTTAAGTTCCTGAAATGCAGAGACTACCTCAGGAGGCCAATTCACCACATCAGAACCCTTTTTGGTCAAATCAGTCAATGGTTTAACAATAACAGAGAAATTACCAATAAATTTACGATAAAAATTGGCAAAACCCAAGAATCTCTGAAGAGCCTTTAATGAAGTAGGTTGGACCCAATCACAGATGGCCTGAACCTTGACCGGGTCCATTTCAATTACAGATGGAGACAAAATGAATCCCAGAAATGAGATCCTCTGTACGCCAAAAAGACACTTTGATCCCTTCACATACAGAGCATTCTCTCTCAAAGTCTGGAACACGTCCGAACATGTTTCACATGAGAGTCCCAGTTCATTGGAAAAAATCAAGATATCATCCAAATAAACAATCAGAAATTTATCCACAAAATCCCTGAAAATGTCATTCATGAAGGACTGGAAGACGGAAGGAGCATTAGTGAGCCCAAAGGGCATCACTAGGTACTCAAAATGCCCCTCTGGGGTATTAAACGCCGTCTTCCATTTATCCCCGTGCTTAATGCGAATAAGGTTATACGCCCCCCTGAGGTCAAGCTTGGTAAACCAAGTAGCACTTTTCACCCTGAAAAACAGGTCAGAAATCAAGGGTAACGGATATTGATATTTCACAGTGATATTGTTCAAGAGACGATAATCAATACACGGCCTTAATGAACCATCCTTTTTGGCCACAAAGAAAAAACCGGCACCCAAGGGTGAAGAGGATGGTCTGATATGACCCTTCTCCAATGACTCCTTGATATAAGACCCATAGCGTCATGTTCAGGTACAGACAAGTTAAAAAGGCGACCTTTAGGGAATTTACTACCAGGCACTAATTCAATAGCGCAGTCATAGCTCCTATGGGGGGGCAAGGATGCAGATTTACTTTCGCTAAACACATCAGAAAAATCAGTCAAAAAGTCAGGAACATCTCGAGCCTGGGGAGAGGCAGAAAAAACAGGAGTGTTGGCATTAACACATTGGCAGCCCTCAAATGGTTACAGACACAGATTTCCAATCCAAAACAGGATTATGAGACTGTAACCAAGGGAAACCTAGTACAATAATGTCATGCAGATTATACAGCACCAAAAATTTGCAACTCTCCTAATGATCAGGTTCAACCCTCATTATCACCTGAGTAGAGAACTGGGGTTTATTCTCAGCCAAAGGGGTAGAATCAATCCCCAGTAGGGGAATAGACTTCCGTAGGGGTATCAAGGAAACCCACAACGTTTAGCAAAATCAAAATCCATCAGGTTAATAGCTGCTCCTGAATCAACAAAAGCCTGAGCAGAAAATGTGGACAGGGAGCAAATCAGGGTAACAGTCAACAGAAATTTAGTCTGAACACTACCCAAGACAACCGAGAGCACAAAACGTCTTCCCCGCTTAGGGCAGACTGAAATAGCATGAGAGGCATCACCACAGTAGAAACATAACCCATTGCGTTTTCGAAACTCATGACGCTGTGCCCCAGAAGCCACTCTATCACACTGCATGGGTTCAGAAGCTGGTTCACAAGGCAACACTATTCCACGCATACTTCTACGCTCACGCAAATGTCTGTCAATTTGAATCGCTAATGACATAGAATCATTGAGACCAGAGGGAGCAGGGAAACCCACATTACATCTTTTACATTCTCTGACAGACCCTTCCGAAAAAGGGCTGCCAAAGCATCATCATTCCATTTGGTCAGGACTGCCCACTTTCGGAATTTCTGACAGTACAACTCAGCGTCCTCATGCCCCTGATTTAATGCCAGCAAGGTTTTTTCAGCTTGATCAGTGACATTAGATTCATCGTACAATAACCCCAGAGCCAGAAAAAATGCATCAACATTACTCAAAACAGAGTCCCCAGGTGTCGGGGAAAAAGCCCAATCCTGAGGATCGCCGCGCAGGAGAGAGATGACAATTTGAACCTGCTGTGCTGCGTTCCCTGAGGACTTAGGTTTTAAGGCAAAAAACAACTTGCAGTTATTTTTGAAATTCAGAAATTTAGTACGATCCCCCAAAAACAAATCTGGCATGGGGATCCTGGGTTCCACAACTGGCAACCTAGCAAGATAGGTAGCAATACTCCGAACCTCAGTGGCAAGCTAATCCACACGGCCAGACAACTGTGCAAACTCCATTGAGAAAAAAAAAATCCTCCTCAACACCCAGAGAAAAAGAGGAAAAAAATGCGACAAACAGAAAAAAAAAATATATCTCTGACAACTCTGACAACCTTTTTTGTTTCCACACTATTTTTCCCTTCTGTGAGTACCATATAATTTTCAGTTGGGCCGGTGATACTGTTATGTTTTGGTAGCTGAGGAGAGAAGGCAAAAACGGCAATACACCAGAGAGGTTGGAATCTACTGGATTGCAGTACCCTGACTAACCACCACAACTAAAGGCAGCCGTGGAGCGTTCCTACGTTGGTCCTAGATGCCTCGTCACTGCCTGAGAGGTTAACTACACCTAAAGATAGAAAGAGGAAAGCTATCTGCCCCGGAGCAGATCCCCAAAGAACATAGGAAGCCCCCAAACATGTAATGGCGGTTAGACAAGGGAAATACAGACACAGACAGAAAATAGTATGAGCAAACGCTGGGGCCCAATCTGCCTAGACAGAAAAGGATAGGAAGGATACTTACTGCAATCCAAAAAAAACCTAAAAAAAGCCAACGCTACTAATTGCAAAAACACCTGAGATCACACGACCTCTACCACCTAAATTAGTTCTCTGGTGTAACAAAACTAAGCCGCAGCCACTGAAAAAACTGGAAAAGGCAAATGAACAAACAACAGTGGCTCCAGGGTAACCGAGAGGAGCCCAAGCCCCCCGGGGAGGGGAACCTGGCCAACCTCACAGAAATGCAGAGAAATATGCAAATGGCAAGCACAAAAACAAAAAACAGAAAATATCTTATCTGAGAGCAGGAGAAGAGGCAAGACTCAGCAAGCTTCCAAGTGAACCAGGAAACAACGTTGAGACAAGAACAATTGATCACCGGCAACCATGATGGGGGGGAACCTCCCTTATATCCAGCCAGTCCGTGATTCCTGATTGCCAATCCTCATTGAATGGTTCAGTACTGTTTGTAACCACCAGAGGGAGCTTCTGCTCAGAATTCATTTCTAGAACATTCACAACAGGGAAACATTCAGATTCAGAAAGGGGTTGACCTGGTAGTGGACAATCCATGTAAATCCACATATCATTAAATTAATATATTTCAAATGTTTTAGGTCCTGGCCTGTTCTTCAATTCAAAGGATTAAAAGGATCAGAAGAGAAAGTACTGTCTATGATTTGTATGTACACAACCTCATATATAATTAAGCTGCATTCAAGACAAGTACCGTATTTTTTCGGACCATAAGACGCACTATTTTCCCCAAAAATTTTTTGGGAAAATGGGGGTGCGTCTTATGGTCACAACATACCGGAAAGTCCAGTGGCGGTGGCGCTCCCAATGCAGTCCTGAGATCTCGGGAGACGAGAACTCGGGAAGAGATCTCGTTGCTGAGTTTTGAATGAGAGTATGCGGCGGCCATCTTGCTCAGGCCGGCACTGCATTGCAGCTGCGGGGGGCTTTCCGGCTGGGACGAAATGCTGGCGGAGCCCCCCACGCAGCCCAGAGTGTTGTAAATGTGTTAGAAATGAGTTCTGAGCAGAAGCTCCCTCTGGTGGTTGCAGACAGTGCTGAACCATTTAGTGAAGATTGGCAATCAGGAGTTACAGACTGGTCCTATATAAGCGAGGTTCCCTCCCATCAGGGTTGCCGGTGATCAATTGTTCTTGTCTAACTGTTGTTGTTCCTGGTTCACTTGGAAGCCTGCTGAATCTTGCCTCTTCTCCTGCTCTCAGATAAGATATTTTCTGCTTTTATTTTTTTGCTTGCTTTTTGCATTGTTTCCTGCACTCTTGTGGAGGTCAGCCAGGTCCCCTCCTGGGGCTTGTGCTCCTCTCAGTTTATCTGAGCCTCTGTTATTTGTTCATTTGCCTTTTCCAGTTTTTTCAGTGGCTGCGGCTTAGTTTTGTTACACCAGAGAACTAATTTAGGTGGTAGAGGTCGTGTGATCTCAGGTGTTTTTGTAATTAGTAGAGTTGGTACTTTTTAGGGTTTTTTGGGATCGCAGTAAGTGTCCTTCCTATCCTTTTCTGTCTAGGAAGTTTGGGCCTCAACGTTTGCTCATACTATTTTCTGTCTGTGTCTGTATTTCCTCTTGTCTAACCGCCATTACATGTTTGGGGGCTTCCTATGTTCTTTGGGGATCTGCTTCGGGGCAGATATTTTTCCTCTTTCTATCTTTAGGTGTAGTTAGCTTCTCAGGCTGTGACGATGCGTCCACGGTTGCCTTTAGTTGTGGTGGTTAGTCAGGGTACTGCAATCCAGTAGATTCCAACCTCTCTGGTGTATTGCCATTTTTGCCTGCTCTCCTCAGCTACCAAAACATAACAGTATCACCGGCCAAACTGAAAATTATATGGTACTCACAGAAGGGAAAAATAGTGTGGAAAAAAAAAAAGATTGTCAGAGTTGTCAGAGATTTTTTTTTTTTTCCCTCTGTTTCTCTGAGTGCTGAGGAGGATTTTTTTTTTCTCTCAATGGAGCTTGCACAGTTGTCTGGCCGTGTGGATAAGCTTGCCACTGAAGTTCGGAGTATTGCTATCTATCTTGCAGGGTTGCCTGTTGTGGAATCTAGGATTCCCATGCCAGATTTGTTTTTAGGGGATCGAGCTAAATTTCTGAATTTCAATAATAACTGTAAGTTGTTTTTTGCCTTAAAACCTAAGTCCTCAGGGAACGCAGCGCAGCAGGTTCAAATTGTCATCTCTCTCCTGCACGGCGATCCTCAGGATTGGGCTTTTTCCCTGACACCTGGGGACCCTGTTTTGAGTAATGTCGATGCATTTTTTCTGGCTCTGGGGTTATTGTACGATGAACCTAATGTCACTGATCAAGCTGAAAAAACCTTGTTGGCATTAAATCAGGGGCTTGAGGACGCTGAGTTATATTGTCAGAAATTTCGTAAGTGGGCAGTCCTGACCAAATGGAATGATGATGCTTTGGCAGCCCTTTTTCGGAAGGGTCTGTCAGAGAATGTAAAAGATGTTATGGTGGGTTTCCCTGCTTCCTCTGGTCTCAATGATTCTATGTGAGCGTAGAGGTATGCGTGGAATAGTGTTGCCTTGTGAACCAGCTTCTGAACCCATGCAGTGTGATAGAGTGGATTCTGGGGCACAGCGTCATGAGTTTCAAAAACGCAATGGGTTATGTTTCTACTGTGGTGACGCCTCTCATGCTATTTCAGTCTGCCCTAAGCGGGAAAGACGTTTTGCACGCTCAGTTGTCTTGGGTAGTGTGCAGACTAAATTTCTGTTGACTGGTACCCTGATTTGCTCCCTGTCCACATTTTCTGCTCAGGCTTTTGTTGATTCGGGAGCAGCTATTAACCTGATGGATTTTGATTTTGCTAAACGTTGTGGGTTTCCCTTGATACCCCTACGGAAGTCTATTCCCCTACTGGGGATTGATTCTACCCCTTTGGCTGAGAATAAACCCCAGTTCTCTACTCAGGTGATAATGAGGGTTGAACCTGATCATCAAGAGAGCTGCAAATTTTTGGTGCTGTATAATCTGCATGACATTGTTGTACTGGGTTTCCCTTGGTTGCAGTCTCATAATCCTGTTTTGGATTGGAAATCTGTGTCTGTAACCAGTTGGGGCTGCCAATGTGTTAATGCCAACACTCCTGTTTTTTCTGCCTCTCCCCAGGCTCAGGATGTTCCTGACTTTTTGACTGATTTTTCTGATGTGTTTAGCGAAAGTAAATCTGCATCCTTGCCCCCCATAGGAGCTATGACTGCGCTATTGAATTAGTGCCTGGTAGTAAATTCCCTAAAGGTCGCCTTTTTAACTTGTCTGTACCTGAACATGACGCTATGCGGTCTTATATCAAGGAGTCATTGGAGAAGGGTCATATCAGACCATCCTCTTCACCCTTGGGTGCCGGTTTTTTCTTTGTGGCCAAAAAGGATGGTTCATTAAGGCCGTGTATTGATTATCGTCTCTTGAACAATATCACTGTGAAATATCAATATCCGTTACCCTTGATTTCTGACCTGTTTTCCAGGGTGAAAAGTGCTACTTGGTTTACCAAGCTTGACCTCAGGGGGGCGTATAACCTTATTCGCATTAAGCACGGGGATGAATGGAAGACGGCATTCAATACCCCAGAGGGCATTTTGAGTACCTAGTGATGCCCTTTGGGCTCACTAATTCTCCTTCTGTCTTCCAGTCCTTCATGAATGACATTTTCAGGGATTTTGTGGATAAATTTCTGATTGTTTATTTGGATGATATCTTGATTTTTTCCAATGACTGGGACTCTCATGTGAAACATGCTCGGACTGTGTTCCGGATTTAGAGAGAGAATGCTCTGTATGTGAAGGGATCAAAGTGTCTTTTTGGCGTACAGAGGATCTCATTTCTGGGATTCATTTTGTCCCCA
Organism: Oophaga sylvatica; assembly: GCA_033576555.1. Lineage (NCBI taxonomy): Eukaryota > Metazoa > Chordata > Amphibia > Anura > Dendrobatidae > Oophaga > Oophaga sylvatica. Next base: position 71,762,387 of record JARQOD010000001.1, on the reverse strand, counting down.
TCTGTTATTGAAATGGACCCGGTCAAGGTTCAGGCCATCTGTGATTGGGTCCAACCTACTTCATTAAAGGCTCTTCAGAGATTCTTGGGTTTTGCCAATTTTTATCGTAAATTTATTGGTAATTTCTCTGTTATTGTTAAACCATTGACTGATTTGACCAAAAGGGTTCTGATGTGGTGAATTGGCCTCCTGAGGCAGTCTCTGCGTTTCAGGAACTTAAGCAGAGATTCACTTCTGCTCCTGTTCTACGGCGCCTGATGTTTCTCTGCCATTTCAGGTGGAGGTTGATGCCTCTGAAATTGGGGCAGGTGCCGTTTTGTCCCAAAGAGATCCAGAGACCTCTAAAAGTAACCCTTGTGCCTTTTTCTCTCGAAAATTTTCTCCAACTGAACGTAATTATGACGTGGGTAATCGGGAGTTATTGGCCATGAAGTGGGCTTTTGAAGAGTGGAGACATTGGCTGGAGGGAGCCAAACATCAGGTGGTGGTCCTCACGGACCATAATAATCTGGTTTATCTGGAATCAGCCAAGCGACTTAATCCTAGACAGGCCAGGTGGGCCTTGTTTTTCACACGTTTTAATTTTGTGGTTTCCTTTCTTCCTGGCACTAAGAATGTTAAGGCGAATGCCCTATCGAGGAGTTTCCTTGCGGACTCTCCTGAGTTATCTGATCCTGCTGTTATTTTGAAAGAGGGTGTAGTTCTTTCCGCCATCTCGCCCAATTTGAGACTGGCTCTGGAAGGGTGTCAGGAGGATAAACCCGAGCGCTGCCCTATTGGGAAATTGTTTGTCCCAGACCGGTGGAAAAAGAGTGTGATGTCTGAGATTCATTGTTCCGCGTTGGCCGGTCATCCCGGAATTTTTGGTACCAGAGACTTGGTAAGTCGGTACTTTTGGTGGCCTACTTTGTCTCATGACGTCAGGGAATTTGTGCAGTCCTGCGGGACTTGCTCTCGCTCCAATCCTTGCTCTCGCTCTAGTGGTTTGTTGATGCCATTGTCTGTGCCCAAGAGACCATGGACCCATATCTCTATGGATTTCATTTCCGACCTCCCTGTTCTCTCAGAGAATGACCGTTATTTGGGTCATTTGTGATAGGTTTTCCAAAATGATACATCTTGTGCCATTACCTAAGTTGCCTTCATCCTCTGAATTGGTGCCTTTGTTCCTTCAGCACGTGGTTCGGTTACACGGCATTCCTGAGAACATTGTGTCTGAGACAGAGGAGTCCAGTTTATTTCCAAATTTTGGAGGACTTTTTGTTCTAAACTTGGTGTTCAATTGTCTTTCTCCTCGCTTTTCATCCTCAGACCAATGGACAAACTGAGAGAACAAACCAGACATTGGAGACTTATCTGAGATGCTTTGTGTCTGCTGATCAGGATGACTGGGTCTCTTTTTTGCCTTTGGCTGAGTTTGCTCTTAATAATAGGGCTAGCTCTGCCACTTTGATGTCTCCATTTTTCTGCAATTTTGGGTTTCACCCTCGATTTTCTTCGGGAAAGACAGAGGCTTCTGTCTGTCCGGGTGTTGACTCTGTTGTGGAGCGTATGCAGCAGATTTGGGACCAGGTAGTGGAGAGGTTGTCCCTCTCTCAGGAAAGGGCCCAGCGGTTTGCCAACCGGCATAGGACTGATGGTCCTCGGTTTGAAGTGGGGGACTTGGTCTGGTTGTCCTCAAGAAATATCCCTATGAGAGTTGCATCTCCAAAGTTTAAGCCTAGATTCATTGGACCTTATAAGATCATGGAGATTCTTAATCCTGTTTCCTTTCGTTTACTTCTTCCAGGGACATTTAAGATCCATAACGTGTTCCACAAGTCCTTATTGAAGAGGTTTGTCGAGCCAGTGGTTCCTGTGGCTGCGCCTCCTGACCCTGTTTTGGTTGAGGGCAATCTGGAGTATGTGGTTGAGAAAATATTGTATTCTCGTTTTTCTAGACTGAAACTCCATTATTTGGTTAAGTGGAGAGGTTATGGTCAGGAGGACAGTTCTTGGGTGTTTGCTTCGGACATCCATGCTAGGAGGCTTATCCGTGCATATCACAGAGCTCATCCTTACCGACCTGGTTGCCCAAGTGAGGGTTCGGTGACCCCTCCTCAAGGGGGGGTACTGTTGTGAATGTGTTAGAAATGAGTTCTGAGCAGAAGTCCTCTGGTGGTTGCAGACAGTGCTGCACCATTTAGTGAAGATTGGCAATCAGGAGTTACAGACTGGTCCTATATAAGGAGGTTCCCTCCCATCAGGGTTGCCGGTGATCAATTGTTCTTGTCTAACTGCTGTTGTTCCTGGTTCACTTGGAAGCCTGCTGAATCTTGCCTCTTCTCCTGCTCTCAGATAAGATATTTTCTGCTTTTATTTTTGTGCTTGCTTTTTGCATTGTTTCCTGCACTCTTGTGGAGGTCAGCCAGGTCCCCTCCTGGGGCTTGTGCTCCTCTCAGTTTATCTGAGCCTCTGTTATTTGTTCATTTGCCTTTTCCAGTTTTTTCAGTGGCTGCGGCTTAGTTTTGCTACACCAGAGAACTAATTTAGGTGGTAGAGGTCGTGTGATCTCAGGTGTTTTTGTAATTAGTAGAGTTGGTACTTTTTAGGGTTTTTTGGGATCGCAGTAAGTGTCCTTCCTATCCTTTTCTGTCTAGGAAGTTTGGGCCCCAACGTTTGCTCATACTATTTTCTGTCTGTGTCTGTATTTCCTCTTGTCTAACCGCCATTACATGTTTGGGGCTTCCTATGTTCTTTGGGGATCTGCTCCGGGGCAGATAGTTTTCCTCTTTCTATCTTTAGGTGTAGTTAGCTTCTCAGGCTGTGACGAGGCGTCTAGGACCATCGTAGGAACGCTCCACGGCTGCCTTTAGTTGTGGTGGTTAGTCAGGGTACTGCAATCCAGTAAATTCCAACCTCTCTGGTGTATTGCCGTTTTTGCCTGCTCTCCTCAGCTACCAAAACATAACACCAGAGGCCCGCTGCTGCCCGGACACCACCACCGCACCACTGGCTGCATCGGGACCACCACCGGAGGCCCCTGGCAGCCTTCAGCCCGGCACCGCGTCGCAGCTGCGGGGGGGCTTTCCGGCTGGGACGAAATGCCGGCGGAGCCCCCCACGCAGCCCAGAGACCCGCTGCTGCCCGGACACCACCACCGCACCACAGGCTGCATCGGGACCGCCACCGGAGGCCCCTGGCGGCCTTCAGCCTGGCACCACGTCGCAGCTGTGGGGGGGGCTTTCTGGCAGAACATTCCTCAGACAACCATTAATAATCTCACTGATAGCAGCCAAGGTGAAGTAGTGTGTGCATCAACAAACTGGAGCAAGTTCAGAGAAGAACGACTAGAATGGTGACCGGTCTGCAAACCATGTCCTATGAGGAACGGTTGCAGGATTTGGGAATGTTTAGCTTGCAAAGGAGAAAATTGAGAGGAGACTTAATAGCTGTATACAAATATATCAAGGGCTGTCACATTGTAGAAGGATCATCTTTATTCTCATTTGCACAAAAAAAGACTAGAAGCAATGGGATGAAACTGAGTAGAAGGAGACACAGATTAGATATTAGAAATAACTTTTGACAATGAGTGGAACAGGCTGCCACAAGAAGTGGTAAGTTCTCCTTCAATAGAAGCCTTCAAACAGAGGATAGACAGACATCTGTCTGGGATGATTTAGTGAATCCTGCTTTGAGCAGGGGGTTGGACCAGATGACCCAGGAGGTCCCTTCCAACTCTACCATTCTATGATTCTCTGATTCTATGTGTGCTGGTTCTGGGAACCAATCAGGGCTCAGAAACCATTCACAACGTCATGACACAAGGTCTTCCGTGATTGGTTGCCAAAGTCACATGTCCCTTGCCATATAAAAAGGGGACATTTTGTTTTGCTGGCACCATTTGCTCTGTCTCACAGTGCAGAGAGGTTGCTCCTGCTCTAGAGCTGGTGCTAATGAAAAGACTTGTCAGTGAAATATATAGGATCCTGTCCTGTGTGTAATTGATCTTTCAGCATCGAAGTATATTGTATAAATACTGTGTGGCAGTCTCTGGATGCCCCATTTCCTTCTCAGAATGCCAAAATTCCACTTAAAAATCATTAGGCCTAATATAGTGGTGAAGTCACTAGCCACAATTAGGTACTCCAAATCATTTGTGCTAAAACTATGTTTCAGGGGCAAATCACAAGGCCAGATTTCCACTTAAAATCATTAGGCCTAAAATAGTGGTGCAGCCACGAGGCCCAATTAGCAGCTCTAAATCGTTTGTGCTAAAACTGTGCATCAGTATCAAATCAGAAGGCCAGATTTCCACTTAAAAATTGTTAGGCCTAATATAGAGGTGCAGCCACGAGGCCCAATTAACTACTCAAAATTGTTTGTACTAAAACTGTGTGTTTCAGTGGCAAATCAGAAGGCCAGTTTTCTACATAAAAATCATTAGGCCTAATATAGTGGTGCAGCCACTATGCGCAATTAGCTACTCCTAATTGCTTGTGCTAAAACTTTGTTTCAGTGGCAATTCAGAAGGTCAGATTTCCACTTAAAAATTGCTAGGCCTTATATAGTGTTAGCGCCATGAGGCCCAATTAGCTACTACCTAATCTTTTGTGCTAAAACTGTGTTTCAGTGGCAAATCAGAAGGCCAGATTTCCACTTAAAAATCATTAGGTCTTATATAGTGGTGCAGCCACTAGTTGCAATTAGCTACTCCAAATCATTCGTGCTAAAACTGTGTTTCAGATTTCTGCTTAAAAATCGTTAGACCTACTATAGTGGTGCAGCTGTAAGGTGGCGGCAGGTCCCTTCAGTTGCACCCTCTCCTCCTTCCCTGTGACCCACCCATGCACTTTATGTACTGTGATGTAATGTATTATGTTGAGCTGTGTTTGTCTGGTCTTAATATAATGTAAATGCTGTATTTGTATTGTATTGTGGATGTTCCCCTTTAATGCCTGTCCAGTTAGGGACAGAAATAGTTAAATGAGGGGGGCTGGACTTGCATCCACAAGGGGAGAGGAAGCTGCTGCTTCCAGCAGAGTTGCCCAGTTGGCCAGGGCAGATGTGTATTACAGATGGGGCATTGCCAGACTCCCAGATAGAAAAGATCTGTTGCCCCAGACTAAGGACTCTTAAGGACTGAAGGACCACAACACGGGCCCCACGACTCCTCCTGTAGTGGTTTTTAAGCGCCCAAATTCCAGCGAGTGGACTACTGCAAACTTCGGCTGCTGCGACCGTTGTGAGTAAAGCCATAGAAAGTGTCAGGGAGAGCAGGAAGCCAGTGTTGAAATTGTCTTTTTGTCTACCTTTCATCACTGTTCATTAAAGTTATTTCCCTGTTGGAAAATAACTGCATTTAAGGACTCTAATTGCCTCAACTGCTGTGACCAGAGGAAGAAAAGGTAATCCGTGTGGGAAGAGCTGTGTCAATCCTGTATTGCATGTGCAAGGGGCTGGGTGTCTTCAGACTGTGTTAGTAGGTGAGCTCGGTCAGGACCACCACTCGGTCTCCCCTTGTTACACAGCCACATGGCCCAATTAGCCACTCCAAATTGTTTGTGCAAAAATTGTGTTTCAGTGGCAAATCAGAAGGCCAGATTTCCACTTAAAAATCATTAGGCCTAATATAGTGGTGCAGACAAGGTGCAATTAGCTACTCCAAATCATTTGTGCTAAAACTGTGTTTCAGTGGCAAATCAGAAGGCCAGATTTCCATGAAAAATCATTAGGCATACTATAGTGGTGCAGCCACGAGGCCCAATTAGCTACTCCAAATTTTTTGTGCTAAAACTGTGTTTCAGTGTCAAATGAGAAGGCTATATTTCCACTTAAAAATATTTAGGCATAACGGTGTTGTTCAGGCACACTATCTAAGAAAATAAATAGTGATTATTCATTTAGTGACAGGTGACTGACAGCTGTGGGCCTAAGGCTGTGAAACAACAGGGTACAGGAAGGGAAGACTACCTACAACATGAGTGGGAAAAAGTGAGGTTGTGGTAGAAGTGGGAATAGACTTGGTGTTCCACTTGTACGTGGGTTAGGTGTTAATGTGAATGAAAGGTCAACTGAACAAACACCATCTCGTCGTATCCAAAGACCACTGACAACATCTGTTACTGGCCAGCCTACTTGACTCCCTTTCTTTGGCAGCTGCACAGTGGTACACCTTGTAGATGAGGCTCAGAAAGAACATGTGCTTGAGAGGATGGCAAGTGTTGCATCAAGTGGCCTCTCCTCCTCTTCCTCCACCTTAATATTAAACACAGTGCAATCCTCAGAGATGGCACCCCAATCACACTTGTCAAATATTTCCAAACACCCATCTGACTGTAGGGAACCACAGATGGGCCATTTCGAAGAGCTGTTCACATATTGTATTTCATGGGCATCAGAGGTCTTCTCTGAAGAATCACAGAATCCAGAGGAGGAAAGCATCTGCAGTGATGCCCCAATTTTTTTCATGTTGAATCCAGACCAGATGAAGTAGGGTTCAAGCAGAATCCATTTCCTCGTCACCAGATATTAACCACCAAGAGTGGAGGCTATCCAGAGACTCAGATACCAGAGACACATGCAGACTGTACAGTGGCATAAGGGCAGGAAGAGGAGTAGGGTGACTCTCAGAATGAGGAGTGTGAGAACAGAGAGGATGATGGTGAGGTTGTAGATCTCACTTGGTGTGAACCAAGAGGTATGCAGCTCAGCAGCTCAGCAGAAGAGTTGGAGGAGGAACATGAAGTTACGTTGCGGCTCCTCACAGACACGAAGTGATGCAACCATGACAAGCACTGTATCCTCAGTGTTAGAACCCTCTTGTTAGATTTTGTTTCAGTTTGCTGGTCACATGACCTTTTTACCCTATTTAGTCTGGCTCCGCCCTTCTGGCTTTGCTGGACTTCATTGTATTATCTACTCTTAAGCTAGCCGGGTGCTTAGGTGCCTTACTCTGTCAGTTTTGCTTGATCTTAGGATCTCTTAGTATTTGTTTTCTGTTTTATATTCCCTGCTACACTTTCTGTTAGGAGGTGTCCACCTTTTCACCCAGTCCCTAGATCTTGTAGGGATTCCTCCCTGCAACTATAGGTCTTCGTTCAGACTAGCTGAGGACTTTAGCGGGTCTGGTCGCAGGATCAGGTTCCCCGTTACATCGTAGGGATCCAGCTCAGTCCTATTGTAGGGACAGAATTCCCACCTTTCCTTAGTGCTTGTAGCAGATCATAACAGTAAGTCCAGCCCAAAGAAAAAAAAAAAAAAAAATGAAAAATCTCTAAGGAAAGATTTTCTGTTTCATCATGGTTTCGGTTCAGGATTTGGTTCAACGCCTGCAGGGACTTTCTCTGGAGGTGGCTGAGATAAAGTAACACGTGAGTAGTTGTTCTGGAGCACATTTCGTGGAGCCAAAGGTACGTTTGCCTGATTTATTTTTTGGTGAACAACAAGATTTTTTTTCTTTTAAAAATGCTTGCTTGTTGTATTTCCGTTTGAGACCCAGATCCTCTGGTGATGAATCACAGCGCATAGGATTCATAATGTCACTTTTGCGCAAAGAACCTCAGGACTGGGCCTTTTCTCTGCAGTCTAGTGATCCATGCTTTAGATCAGTGGATAGTTTTTTTTCTGCTTTGGGGTTATTGTATGACAATCCGGATCGTGTTTCATCAGCTGAGACAGAATTGAGACGTTTGAGACAGGGATCAGGTAATGTGGAAAAATATTGTACTCACTTTCGAAGGTGGTCCACTCAGGTGGGCTGGAACGATTCAGCTTTGAAAAGTTTATTTCTTGCAGGCTTAAGTGAGAGGGTTAAAGATTTGCTGATTGCTTATCCCATACCTAGTAACTTGCAAGAGGCTATGCAATTAGCCATACGGGTGGATAGGAGACTGCGTGCAAGGGTTAATGAGAGTAAATCTGCCTTGTCAGCTCCAAGTTTGGAGAAGGAATGTACTGACATTGCAGAGCCGATGGAAATTGGAGCAATGGCACCTCACTCTCGAGAAAAAGAACGCAGATTTGCTCAAGGTTTGTGTTTCTATTGTGGTATATCTGAGCATTTCATTAAGAACTGTGCGCTTCGAATGAATAAAGAGAAAAAAAAAAATGAGGTCAGTTCGCCCGCATAGCGTGTTTAAACAATAAAAGTGTCTTTCTTTCTGCTACCACTGCTGTTGAGGAGGAATTAATGGAGTTTCGGGTATTTGTGGATTGTGGTTCAACTCTCAATGTGATTGATGGGAAATTTTTGGAAAAACTGAAATTAAAACCCAAACTTCTGTCTTGCCCTATTAATGTGGTGTCTGTGGATGATTCTCCCTTGAAAAATGTTACTCACCATATCTGTGAATTTCCTCTTACTATTAATGGTGTTCATCAAGAGAATTTGAATTTGGTAGTTTTGAATAATTTGCTCTCACCGGTGATTTTGGGGTTACCCTGGTTAAAATTGCACAATCCGGTACTGGATTGGTCTACCAATGAAATTAAGTCCTGGAGTCCCAATTGTTATGACAAGTGTTGTAACGGGCGTATTGCTGCTGTAGTTAAGGGGGAGTTACCTGTACCTATTCAGGATTTTTGGAATTTTTTTCTGATAAGGAATCGCAGGTATTGCCTCCTCATAGAGATTATGATTGTGCAATTGAATTTGTCCCTGGAGCGACTCTTCCTAAAAGTCGTTTATTTAATTTGACTATTCCTGAGAGAAAGGCTTTGGAGGAATACATACAGACAAGCTTGGCCGCCGGTCACATTAGGCCTTCCAAATCTCCTGTGGCGGTTGGATTTTTTTTGTTAAAAAAAGGACAGCGGTTTACGGCCTTGTCTAGACTTTCGTGAGATTAATAAGATTACTGTACGCAATCCTTACCCACTGCCATTGATTCCTGATTTGTTTAATCAGTTAGTGGGCCAAGTGGTTCTCGAAAATTGATCTTCGAGGGGCATACAATTTGTTGCGCATGAAGGAGGGGGATGAATGGAAGACTGAGTTTAACACTCCACTGGGTCATTTTGAGAATCTGGTCATGCCCTTTGGACTTTCCAGTGCTCCGGCATTTTTTCAGAATCTTATTAATGACATCCTTAGACCTATGATCGGCAGAAATGTGGTTGTGTATTTGGATGACATTTTGATTTATTCATCAGATTTGGAGTCTCATTGGAGGAGTGTGCGTGAAGTATTACAGTTACTGAGTGATAATTCACTTTTTGCCAAACTAGAAAAATGTGAGTTCGCTGTACAGAGACTTAGTTTTTTGGGCTACATTGTCTCCAGTGAAGGTTTTGAGATGGACCCAGTGAAAGTGCAAGCTGTGCAGGATTGGCCTAGACCTATTGGTGTGAAATCAATACAGAGGTTTTTGGGGTTCGCCAATTATTATAGAAAATTCATAAAAAAAATTTCTGTGATTGCCAAACCTCTGACCGATCTCACCAGGAAAGGTGCTGATGCGGTTCAGTGGACTACTGAGGCCATTGAGGTTTTTGTGTTGCTAAAGGAGAGGTTCAGCTCTGCTCCCATCCTTACGCAGCCTGATGTGACTAAACCATTTTTGGTTGAGGTTGATGCTTCTTCTGTGGGGGTCGGCGCAGTGTTGTCTCAGGCAAAGACGGATGGAGTACATCCCTGTGCTTTTTTTTCAAAGAAATTTTCTGAGTCTGAACTAAATTATGATATCGGTAATCGGGAATTGTTGGCAATTAACCTCGCATTTGAACACTGGCGTCATTTTTTGGAGGAGCGGAATTTCCTATTCAAGTCTTCACCGATCATAAAAATCTGATCTACCTTGATGCTGCCAAACGCTTGAATGCCCGTCAGGCTAGGTGGGCACTGTTTTTTCTCACGGTTTAATTTTACCGTTACTTACATCCCAGGTACTAAAAATGTTAAAGCTGATGCTTTGTCTCGCAGCTTTTCTCCTATGGTGGGTACTGAGGAGGAGGAGGAGAACATCTTGCAAGAGGGGGTTGTTATTGCTGTTTTGGACTCCGTGTTGGAAGATGAGATTCTTAAAGCACAGGAGAATGCCCCATCTAACACGCCGCATGGGAGGTTGTTTGTGCCTGGTACCCTGAGGAGAGATTTGTTTGTTGAATGTCATGACTCTCGGTTGGCAGGTCATCCTGGAATCTCTGAGACCAAGAGACTTGTGGGTCGCAGTTTTTGGTGGCCAGGATGGCAGAAGGAAGTCATTAAGTGGGTGCGTCAATGCACTGTGTGTGCTAGGTCTAAGTCTTCTCATACTCCTGCTGCGGGGTTGCTTTGCCCTCTGGAGGTCCCTAGTGCACCTTGGACACATTTGGCTATGGACTTTATTACTGACCTTCCCCCCTCTGAGGGTTTCACTGTCATCTGGGTGGTCGTGGACCGTTTTAGCAAGATGTGTCACTTGGTTCCTTTCATCAAACTGCCCTGCACTAAGACTCTCGCTAAGGCCTTTGTCAAGGAAATAGTCAAACTACATGGCGTTCCTACTGACATTGTTTCCGATAGGGGACCTCAGTTTGTGGCTCGTTTTTGGCGCGCTTTTTGTGACAGGTTGGGAGTTCATTTGTCGTTTTCTTCCGGATATCATCCTGAGTCTAATGGCCAGACAGAAAGGAAAAACCAGGATGTTGAGCAGTTCTTGCGTTGTTTTGTGACTGATAATCAAGAGGGGTGGTCTGAGTTTCTGCCACTTGCTGAGTTTGCTCTTAACAATCATAAATCCGCTTCTGCTGGTTGTTCGCCTTTTTTTTGTTGTACTGGGAGACATCCGTCTTTTGGGTCATTTTCCAAGTTGGGATCGGCTGTACCTGAAGAGGAGAATTTTTCTGCTGTTTTGGAGAGAGTTTGGACTGATGTGCGTGGTAATCTTCAGGAGGCTAACAAAAGATCCAAAGTGTATTTTGATAGAAAACGACAAGAGGTTTTGTTTGCTATTGGTGACATGGTTTGGTTGTCCTCTAAGAATCTGCGCTTGAGGATTCCGTCTAAGAAATTGGGTCCCAAGTTTGTAGGGCCCTTTAAGGTGCTTCAGGTTGTTAACCAATCTGCTGTTAAGTTGGAGCTTCCTACCTCCTGGAAGATTAATCCGGTGTTTCATGTTTCTCTCTTGAAAAAAGCTGAGGTCTCAGATGGAGACGTCTCGGCTACTGTTCCCCTGGTGGTGGAGGACGGGCAATATGAGATTTCCCGCATCCTAAATTCTAGACGGTATAGAGGGAGTTTGCAATACCTCGTCGCTTGGAAGGGTTATGGACCCGAGGATAACTCATGGGTGAGGGCGGATGATGTTTCTGCGTCTAGACTTGTTAGAGCGTTTCACAAGAGGTTTCGGATAAGCCTAAGTCCTAGGGGATCCGGAGGATCCTCTTTGAAGGGAGGGTACTGTTAGAACCCTCTTGTTAGATTTTGTTTCAGTTTGCTGGTCACATGACCTTTTTACCCTATTTAGTCTGGCTCCGCCCTTCTGGCTTTGCTGGACTTCATTGTATTATCTACTCTTAAGCTAGCCGGGTGCTTAGGTGCCTTACTCTGTCAGTTTTGCTTGATCTTAGGATCTCTTAGTATTTGTTTTCTGTTTTATATTCCCTGCTACACTTTCTGTTAGGAGTAGTGTTGAGCGATACGATACTGCAAATATCGGCTATCGGCCGATATTAGCTCTATCGGCCTTTCGATAATTTGTTTCGATATTTTCGTCTTATCGAATACCGGAATCGGATTTGTCACTGTCACTGTCTGTGTCCGTCGGTCGGGTCTGTCACTGTCAGTGTCCGTCGGTCGGATCTGTCAGGGTCAGCGGCACTTACCTGGCAGAAGATCTCTGGCGGTCACGGCCTGGACTGCTTCATGGCCGCCATCCTCTTCTCCCCGGCGGTCACATGCAGTTTCTCGCGATAACTGCAGTGACTGCTGGGTAATCCCGGCCGTAAAGCAGTCAGTCCGATGACGTCACCGCCGGGGAAGCAGGTAATCAGCTGTGCTGCGTCGCGATGACAGGCTCTGCCTGTCATTGCGATGTAGCAGAGCTGGATCGTCGTGGGACTGTCGTTACTATGGACTGCGTCGGACAGGTGGTATACTGTTGGTTTGTTTTTTTCCTTTTTTACAGGAGATCGATGGCGTCGCAGGAATGAGAGTACAATAAAAGAAATGAAAACTGTTGTCTCTTTTATTTCATTAAAATACTTTTTTCTTGCTTTGTCTTTTTTTTATGCATTTAATAACTTTGGGATTAATAATGGATCGGTGTCTTATTGACGCCTCTCCATTATTAACCGGGCTTATTGTCACCGTGCAATCAACGGTGACATTAACCCCTTATTACCCCGCTTGCCACCACTACAGGGCAAGTGGGAAGAGCCGGGTAAAGTGCCACAATTGGCACATCTTTTGATGCGCCAAATGTGGGGCTGCTGTAGCCTGGTATTATCAGGCTGTTGAGGGCCAAAATCCATGGGCCTTGACAGTCTTTTAATACCAGGCCGCAGCAGTCTGCTTTTTACTTGGCTGGTTAACAAAAATAGGGGGACCCCTACGCGTTTTTTTTTCGAGGGGATCCCCTATTTTTGTTAACCAGCCAAGCTAAGCAGACTGCTGTGGCCTGGTATTATCAGGCTGGCAAGGTCCATGGATCTTGGCTCCTTAACAGCCTGAAAATCCAGGCCTCAGCGGTCTGCTTCATCTGGCTGGTTAACAAAAATAGGGGGACCCCACGCCAATTTTTTCAGGGATCCCCTATTTTGTTAACCAGTTCCCTCTGACGTCACTGATTGTGTCCCTGGCTGACCTGAAGTGAAAGTGGAAAGCAATCAATTAAGCTTTCCACTTCCTCTCCTGTCAGCCAGGAGAGGAACTCATTCATTTGGGGGTTTACTGTGAGGCTGCAGCATTAGCTGCGGTCCCTGCAGTAAATATTAACCCTTTCTGAAGGATTACACCGTGGGACCTGACTGTACATCGGATTGGTAAGAATAATTTTGCTTTATTATTTTATTTTTATTACAGGAAATGGTTTTAGCAGGAAAATAAAATATGGTCAAAAACTGTGTGATTATTTCATTAAACTTCTTTTTTATTAAAGTGTGTGTGTGTTTGATTTTTCTTTCATACAATAGGATTAATAATTGATAGTTGTCTAATTGACAGCTCTCAATTATTAACCTGGCTTAAAGTGACCTTTCAATTGCAAGGTCATTTTAACCCCTTATTAACCCATTCGCCACCGCTACAGGGCAATGGGAATAGACGGGCAAAGTGCCAGAAAGGGCAAATCTAATTAGAGATTTGCCCTTTCTGGGGTGTCTGGGGGCAGATGTTAGTAGCCGGGGGGGGCCAAAAATAATGGTCCCTCCTGGGCTATTATTATCTGCCCCCACTCACTGGCTTTGTCTGTCTGGTTGCGAAAATAGGGCGGGAGCCCACGCATTTTTTTTCAGCAATTTTACACCTCATATATATATATACATGTCATTAAATTTGTGACACATATATATATATTTATATTTATAGTTCATACACTTCTACATAGTATAATAGCCGCTAATTCAATTGCCGGCTTTTGTGAAAATGCAGAACCCGACATGAAATGACACTTGGTTTACATAGAGTTAACCATGTCTTTTCATGTAGTTTGATATCTGATTTGCACAAACAATTACATGAGTGTAAGTGTGCAAAATTTCACACCTGTAGGGGTTAATTAAAGGTGTAAATTCGTAGCAAAAAAGTCAGTTTTTTTTACAACGAATTTACACCTTTAATTAACCCCTACAGGTGTGAAATTTTGCACACATAGACTGATGTAATTGTTTGTGCAAATCAGATTGCAACGACATGAAAAGACATGGTTAACCCTATGTACACCAAGTGTCATTTCATGTCGGGTGCTTCTGTCTTTTCACAGAAGCCGGCTTTACCCGGCAATTGAATCAGAGGATATTTTACTATGTAGAAGTGTATAAACTATACATATATGTATATATATATATGTCACAATGACATGTATATATATATATATATATGTATTCTATGTGTGTATATTTAGTGTTTACAAGGAAATAAAGGTTTTTTTTAGTTGCGATATTTTGTTCCCATAGACTTACATTGGACTTCGGTATCGTAATCGGATATCGACGATATTTAGTGATATCGGCGATACAATTTCGATACGATATTTTTAGATATCGAGCACTATCGCTCAACACTAGTTAGGAGGTGTCCACCTTTTCACCCAGTCCCTAGATCTTGTAGGGATTCCTCCCTCGCAACTATAGGTCTTCGTTCAGACTAGCTGAGGACTTTAGCGGGTCTGGTCGCAGGATCAGGTTCCCCGTTACATCGTAGGGATCCAGCTCAGTCCTATTGTAGGGACAGAATTCCCACCTTTCCTTAGTGCTTGTAGCAGATCATAACACTCAGCCCCTACTCTGACTGTGGCCAACATAAGTCGCGAGTGTACAGTTTGCAGGGGTTGCCTAGCCTGCGCGTTTTTTGAGACCGTAAGGGATGACCCAACACATGCTATCTGTCAGATTTGCAAAAACTCAGTAGGGCAAATTGCAATAATTGACAACTACATGCATGAACCGAAAATCGCGATCAACATGCCTTAGTGTGGGAATCTCACTGCGCTAAAATGCAGACTAGCGGCCTCACCATCCACTGGCCGTCCCATCAACTCCATCTGCTGCTTCTTCCTCCTCAGTCAGATTCTAAGTGTTCACACAAAGGTCTCTGGTGACAGAAACTACAATTGTTTACCCACAACAGTTGGAGTAAGTGAGAGCTGGTCAACTGTTACAGAACAGACATGACTGCTCATTTTGTGTCACCTAGCACAACACATCTTTCTCAATCCAACATAACATCTCCTCCTGCACCTCACTCACAGTCCAGAACTTTGTCCTGTTCTCTCAGCACAGCAGCCAGCTCTCAGTCTCACAGTTCTGGTCACGTAAAAGAATGTTTTCTACTACACATGGCAAAGCTAAGAGCTCCACCATCTCCAATTTGTTGGCCACAGAAATGCTGCCTTTTCACTTGGTGGATACAGATGGTTTCCGAAAGTTGATGGCCATCGCAATCCCACAGTACCAGTTGCTCAGTCGCTATTACTACTCCAGAAAGTTGTGCTTGCGTTACACCATCATGTCACTGACAACATCACCAATTCCCTGAAAAAATCTATGTCTGACAGGTTAATTTCACTACTGGATGAGCAAACATGGTGTGAGGCAGTGACTGGTGTTACATGTAGAGGTCGCTGTATATTCCCCCCAGGATGTGCAAGGAGGCGTATTGAGGCCATAAGAGTGCATTGCAGTCACAGTGTTAATCTTGGGTATTCTAGTGTTCAGGGCATATTTGGGAAAACCTGCTCTGAGCTTTTGGTATTTTGAAACATATTGCAGGATGGCAGTCGTGCAATCCATTTCATTCCCAGTCCAGATTTTCCATGTGGCTGAAGGCCACAGATTCTAGTTGAAAAACCCTGCTGTATAGGGTTTGAGTGTGTCAGGGCCAGAGTCAGTTGGGGTTTGTTAGAGTGCAGAGCAGTTGGCTTTGCAGAGCTCCACCTGTGTGAGGCAACACAGGCCAGCGGAGCCAAACAGCCATGGCAGCTGAAGAGCCTGGCACCCACAGCGTACACAGCGTGTAGTCACCCACGGCAACTGGTCAAGGATGAGGACTGGGCATGCTTATTGACTGCAAACTGGAGGATATGGTTCCCGGCTGTGAAATGGAGGATATCATGTGCTGTGTAGTGCTGTGAGTTGGACATTAGTGCTGTTTACTTTATGTGAATTGAACATTAAAGATACTTTTGCTTTGGACTTTGCTGGGTCAGTGCCTCACCACTGCATAGTGTGCTACCGCTGTACTACATATGGTGGTGGAAAGAATGCGGGCAGTGTGAACTGAGGCATGCCCCAAAGCGTGCGGCATATCCGTGAGCAAGCCGTCATTGCTACAGCTCAAGCCAGCAGCAACAACAAGAGACGCTGCATTTTCAGCAGCAGCAGGAGCTATGGGACCAGCAGCAGCAAGAGGAGCTGCAGTTCCAGCGGCAGCAGCAAGAGGTGCTACAACAGCAGCAACCGGAGCATCAGCGGTGTAAAGAGGAGACCCCTAAAGTGAGGGGCCATCAGAAGAGTCAAGAAGAGACCCCAAAGGTAAGGGGCGATCAGAGGGTGTACCAGTGGTCCTTTGCAGAGTCTCATCCCACCAGGTCTCAGGTGTATGACTTATTACAGTTTGTGGATAAATGGCTCCAGCCTGAGATTTTGACCCTGGCCCAGATGGTAAAGAGGGTGGTGGTTGACCAGCTGGTGAGGGCTCTGCTGGCCACCATGCATTGTCGGGTGGGGCAAGGGGACCTGGGCACTCTGGACCCGCTGATAAGATAGATTGAGTGGTATACAGCCACTCAGGACATTGTACAGGACACTACTCCACTTCAGTTGACATGTCGGGCCTCGCCAGACCAGGAGCGTGGGAAAAGTCCACAAACCACTGGTGGGACTAACAGGACCGAGCCACTGATGAAGTGGTAACCCGAAGAGAGGGTGACGAAAGTCCCATTTTCCCGAGAGCGACCCAAAGGTCTAGTCGCACTGCAGTGATTAAGTGTTGGCTGTGTCAAGGGCCCAGATATGTGGCTGTCAACTGCCCCCTGAAATCTGAGCCCATGATCTGCAGGTATACTCGCCGTGTTTCTATGTATGCCCAGCCAGTCTGCACGGCCACTACAGGCACTGCTGGCGGCACACTGCAGCTTTGCAGGGTACTCGTCAACTGGTGCCAAACGGATGATCTCTTGTACTCGGATCCGTGGGTAACTTGTTTTTGGGGACAACCACAAGGGGCGGAAAGTGGAGGTGATGGGTATTCATAGGGAAATCCAAGAATACCTGACGGTGGAAGTAAATTTTTCCACATCATGTTGGGACTATAAACATGTGGTGGGAGTGGTGAAGACCCTTCCATATGGGGCTGTGTTGGGAAGAGATTTGCCCCTGTTCTGCTCCCTGTGGGAGATCAGTGTCAACCCTATCAAGGTAAATGTTGTTCCGGGCACAGAACCCGAAGATCCCACAGTTGAAAGACCTCTGCACCATTCAGCATAAATTTGAAATGGCTACTAAGATGGTTAGCGCTGACGATGCCGTCATCAGCATCACTATTCTGGTCATCTATAGTACATACTTGAGCACCCTTTGAATATTCTGCATTAGGAGATAATGGTCACAGAGGAAGAGTTAAAAGCAGAGGAAGATGAGGAAGGAATAACAATATCTCAAATTTCCGGACTGTTATCGCACAGGCCGGTGCTAAGGGAGGGTGATTTACAGCGATCAAGGGGGCTCATGGTACAAGACAAACTATTACTGAAGATGCAGGAGCTGGGGAACAAATTGAGGAGGACGAGGTGATGAACGCACCACAGTCAGGAGATGAAGAGGATAATGATTTCCTGTTGTCGTTGGTGGGAGTGGACGGGGAAGCAACCTTGAGTGTTACCCAGCCACCAACACTGCATGGACTTGGACATCATAGAAGCGCCAGACACATGAGTGCCTTCTTGCTGCACTATCCTCAACATGATGCCCATATTCTTAGGGTTAGAAATAGTTCAGACTACTGGGTTGCCACTCTGCTATATCTATGGTACAACAGTAAATTTAGCCTGATGCTCCCCCCCCACCGGAAAGGGATGAGCTCATGCTAGAGTATCGAAATACGCTTGTAAACAATCTTAAGAGTGGCAGCAGCAGTGTAAGTGGCATAAGCAATTTCTGTGAGTCGTTTTTAGACCTGCTCATGCTCCAGCAGAAAAGAGTACAAGTCTGTCACGTTGTGAACTACTGGAGAAGATGGTTCAGGAGTATCTGGAGCTCAATTTCAATGCCATCAGGGGAGGTTTGGACCCTTTTACATTTTGGTCTTCAAAAATGGAAGAGTGGCCTGAGCTCACCTGTCACGCCTTGGAGGTTTTGTCATACCTGGCAGCCAGCATTCTCTCTGAAAGTGTCTTCAGCGCTGGTGGTGTACTGATGGATAAGCTCATCCGGCTGTCCCCTCAAACTGTAGAGCACCTAACTTTCATTAAAATAAACAAGTCATGGATCTCTGATGACTTTTGCAACCCAGGCGCAGATTGGGCAGACTAGGCCTTGGTGTTGTTTTTAGTGCCATGTATTGATCTCGCATTATTGCAGTCTGTGCCATCTTTGTGGAGTCTTCTGCACCTTCTGTTGCTACTGCAGCTGATGTTGCAAACATTTTTTTGAAATTTGGAGACTTCAACTCATATGATGCCTGTAGTAGAAGATGTGTCAGAAGCCTATTATAATATTTCTACTCTTTGGAAATTGATGCCACTTCATTGCTGTGTGACAATTATTTTTGGAAATGTGGAGACTCCAAGTCGTATCTCCATATGGTGGGTTGCCTGTGGTATAAGGTGGGTCAGAGGCCTATTATAATCTTTCCTCTCTGTGGAAATTGATGCCACTTTAGCGGTTTGAGACAATTATTTTTTGAAATGTAGAGACAACAAGTTGGCTCGCCATCTGGTAGGTTGCCCGTGTCAGTAGGTCTCCCAGACAGGCAAGCCTGCACTTACTTTCATTCAACTACCTGTGTTACTTTCCTTACATTTTTCTACCAATATTACTGTATGAAACTGATGTTCATGCCATCTGAGTATGGCTGGAATAAAAAAAAAAAAATTGGAGGTGTTGCATGAGGTGTGAGGTCTCACAGCCAAGAAGGCTTACACCGCTCCCATAACCATTAGGTCCTCATTAAAACTTAAATTCCAAGCTGTAAATGCTGGGCCAGATCCTGATACCTCATGGATTGCCCATGGCTTACTGCTTGTGTGCCAATAGAACAGGTTCTACTGTAGGTCAATTGATCAGTCAACTACCTGTATTACTATTCTTACATTTTTCTATCAATAGTAGTCTACACACTCAAGCAAAAAAGGAAGCACTATTGTTCATATCTCATGTTCACAAGCTATGGCGCTACAGAGTGCTTCCTTTTTTGTTTAAGTGTGTATGAGTTGGTGACTCTAGGTTAAGCACCTGTTCACACTTGGTCTATGTTTGGATGTGACGGTCAGTTTTTTTTAAATTTGTATTCATTTACTTTCTCACTGAGCACTCCGTTTCTTAGCCACAGGCATTTTTAATTGCAGCAGGTCCCCCACCCCTCCACAGAGATGTAGATTTCAGTCTAAAGAGAGAATTCATAAGTTCCCATACAGATAAGACTTTTTTCTAAGCAAGGATTAGCATTAGTTAGAACCTGGAAAACGAGAAACCCCTTAACGTGACTTCCAGGTACACATAAATTGGCCATTTTATGCGCTAAGCTTTCCCAATTTTTCATATTTCTAAGGCAGTGATGCAATTCATTTTCATATCTCATGTTTGCAAGCTATGGTGCTACAGAGTGCTTGTTAGGAATTGAGTTCCCGCTGCTGCACAAGGGTAATCTCGAACCAGTCCCGCTGCAGTCCCCCATCCATCTCCGGCCGCAGTGGAGCCTGCTCAGCAGAGACGTCGGTCCCAGCATCTCGCTCGGCCTAATGCTGTGCAGAGGCTTGTTGCTGCCTCTCCTGGTTCCTCTATTATAACCAGTGCTGAAGCAGCCATCCTGGGACAAAGTCCTCGCTTTCTCCATCTGAGCATGCCCAGGGCAAGATCTCCCATTGGAGATCAGGGGTCACATGCTCGGTTACAGCAGCGACTCCCATTGGTCCGCCAGGAAGGTCCTGAAAGTGCTTGTGTTCTGGAGCAGTTTCTCATTGGTCCTTTTCTGGAAGGTCCTGTAGCTGCTACTATAAAAAGGTGGCATAACTGCATGGCTGCGCGCTAGTATCAAATCTGTTACGTTCTTGCGCCAGTATGGTCATGTATGCATGTGGTTAGGTCCGGCTGAAATAAGCCCCTAGAATACCGGCACCTCCGGTGAGGAGTTTTGTATGCACGTGTTCAGGGCTCGGCTGAAAATGCCATTAAATACCGGCTACTCCGGTGAGGAGATTATTGCTTGTTTTCTGATTGCATGACCACAGACTGCAATCTGCTTAGCAGTCATCTGTGTCCCCTGTGAGTCTAACAGGACACAGTCTTTGTCACAGCGGCTCTGTGAATTAACAGAGTCCGCTTATATCGCCATACAGCGCTACAGCATTTTAGTTAGCGACTCTGTGGAATAACAGAGTTCGCCCATACCGCCATATAGTGCTACGGCATTTACATCTGCGACTCTGCGGGATAACAGAGTTTGCTCATACTGCCTATTTGCACCATCTTACTAGCAGCAGGCTCTGCTTGCACGGGCTGCGAACGCACCTCTCCTTAATATCTATTAGGTGCGTTCCGCAGGCCCCTAACAGTGCTTCCTTTTTTGTTTGAGTGTGTATGAGTTGGTGACTCTAGGTTAAGTACCTGTTCACACTAGGTCTATGTTTGGATGTTATGGTCAGTTTTTTGAAATTATGTTATTTTGAGACTTCACAAAGTGTGTCACCCCAACGTCATAATGTCGGGTGAGACCTAGCCAGTAACTAGCCATACCACACTCTCCTCCGATCTACAGACATGTTTTCCTGCTGCATCCAGGCATCCTTGTCCACTCTGCACTGATTAGGCCTCAAAAAGACTTGAATCTAAAGATACTGGAATGTGATGAGAGAAGAAACCTGAAGACCGGACTGGAGTGGAGAAAGACTGCACACCTGGATAGATGAGGGCCAGGTCAAGGTGAGTAGAATGTTTTGCACTTTTTACACTTCTCAAAGCATAATAAACCATATTTAAATTGCAGCTATTGTAATTAGCATTTATACCCTCCTTGTAGTGTCCCTTGACTTGGGAATCATACAGCATTGTACTGTGTTGTTGCTGTTGAGTTGCTATGCAATGAGGTTTGCGCTTTAGAAGTTTGTCCTCTCTCTCTCCCTGTCTGCCTCTCTAGCTCTGGTGTCAGTAACCCCATCCTTCTTCTTCATTTTGAGTATGTTATACATACTATGAGGCTCATGTCTTTGCATCCCTGGATCAGAATAGTATTTTTTGCCTACTGTAATAACTACAGATTGAATTGTAACCTTCTGTAAGCTATCTGATGAAATCTCTTATGAGTACTAGTGCATAGAGACAGCTAAGAAACTGTGTCTCAAGTGCCCTACACTCGCAATCTAGTTATGTAGTAAAAAAAACACTCTTCAGCACTGAAAGTGGAACACCTAGAAGGCAAAGTCAAAGAACTATGGCAATCAAAGTATTGTTAGACATGTTAATGATATGAAAAAAATAGAAACAAAGTTTTCAAAACATCTTAATTTATTCACTATTGAGTATGAGTGCCATGGCTCGTAGCCCAATATTGTGCAAATGGCTTGTGATGGATTGTGTTGATACTGATCGATGCCTTAGGCATGTTATGTAAAATCAAATTTTACTTGCAATATATAACGGCTCAATCATGAAACCAGTGGTATGCCTATTTTTCCCATGTTCCCCAGGAGACATTTGTCAACACAGCACCATGTTGGTCAGGCTACTGTGAGCAGGCTACATGGCCTAAATGTGCATCTATGTCTTGTAGGGTCTCCAGTCTTGTCTCCCATTGATCAACAATTGCAAATGGAGCTGTCAGCAGTGGATTTTGATGATTTGCCCAAGTGCGTTCAGCATGGAAGAGCATTCCTCAGATAACCATTAATAAACTCATTGATAGGATCCAAACTATGTACATGCGGGGATTTCTGTGGGTGATGCTCAAATTGGATGCTGAATAAATTGAGATGTTTTTAAAATTTTATCTCCCATGAAAGTGCAAAACATGTCCACTTAATTTTGTCAGCTAAATTGCATCATCATACCCTTTTTTACAGTGTGGAAATGTAAAGAGCATATTACTCCAAGTTGAGGCATGTGGTAATAATACATATTGCTCAGAACATTGTGGTCCTATAGGCCATTTGGATGGACTACTTGCTAGAGATGGGGTGCACCTTATGAAGACTGGAAAACATGTATTTGGAAGTCGCCTTGCTACACTCATCAGGAGAGCTTTAAACTAGAACAATGTGGGAAGGGAAGCAAAACGCCAGCAAAAGCCATACACTTGAC
Source organism: Oophaga sylvatica (assembly GCA_033576555.1). Classification (NCBI taxonomy): domain Eukaryota; kingdom Metazoa; phylum Chordata; class Amphibia; order Anura; family Dendrobatidae; genus Oophaga; species Oophaga sylvatica. The sequence goes on along the minus strand of JARQOD010000001.1, from coordinate 71,740,256 downwards.
AAATACTATTGAGATTTCTGCTATTAGAAGTGAAGGGGAAGAACAAAGACAAAAAAATTTACATAATAAAAATATTGAAGGAAGAGAAACCAATCACAAACTAAAGTGTTTCTATACGAATGCACAAAGCATGGGCAACAAACAAGGAGAACTGGAGACTACTAACGCAGGAGAAGAAATATGATGTCATTGGAATCACTGAGACTTGGTGGGACGATACACATGATTGGAATACAAGGCTAGAAGGATACAACTTATTTGCAAGAAACAGACTTGATAAACGAGGAGGAGGTGTTGCATTGTATGTTAGAAAAGCGTATATCTGCACAGAGATTGACGCTTCAAAGACTGGGAGTTCTGTGGAAACTGTTTGGGTAAGAATACAAGGACAGAACAATGGAAAGGACACCATTGTAGGCATTTACTACAGGCCGCCTGTGCAAGCTGAAGATATGGATGAACTCTTTATGCATCAAATGGCCAAGTTCTCAAAAAATATGACATAGTGGTCATGGGAGATTTCAACTATCCAGACATTTGTTGGGAATCTCTCTCAGGCAAAACTAACAGGTCCAGGAAATTCTTATCCTCTCTTGCTGACAACTTTATCTTCCAAAAGGTAATGGAAAAAGAAGGGGATCTGCTACCTTGGATCTAATCCTCATAAACAGGGAGGAAATGGTGGAGAAGGTAAGAGTGGCTGGGACTCTAGGAGGTAGTGACCATGCTATTTTAGAATTTTGGATAACAAGAGGAGGAAGACCTGTGAAGACTCAGACGTCAAGGTTAGATTTCAGAAAGGCAGATTTTAAGGAACTCAGAAAGAGAATTGGAGGGATCCAATGGCTGGATATCCTTAAGGACAAAAATGTCCAGGAAGGATGGAAAATCTTGAAAAATGAGATTCTCAAAGCACAATCGTTAACAATTCCGAAAAGAGGGAAGAATGGGAAGCATTTAAGGAAACCAGGATGGATGAACATAGAACTTAAACACATGCTAAAAAGGAAGAAAGAAATGTTTATCAAATGGAAAGAGGGAGGCATATCTAAAGAAGAATATAATGCCGTCTGCAGAACCTGCAGGGCACAAATCAGATTATCTAAAACTGACAATGAATTAAGGCTTGCAAGTGACGTCAAAAGCAACAAAAAAGGATTTTGGGGATACGTCAAAAGTAAAAGAAAAGTCAAAGATGCTATAGGATTTTTACAGGATGAAAATGATGAAATGGTAAGTCAGGATGTTGAGAAGGCTGAACTTTTAAATTCCTATTTTGCATCTGTTTTCTCTCAGAAAGGAAATGTAACATCAACTGATCTTCACTGTCCTATTAAAGGAATAGAAGAATCCAGGATATCTATAAACAGAAAGACAGTGAGGAAACACTTAGCTAACATAAATGAATTCAAGTCTCCAGGTCCAGATGAATTACACCCCAGGGTACTGAAGGAGATAGCAGAAGAAATTCTTGAACCACTGTCCATAATCTTTGAAAATCCTTGGAGAACAGGAGAAGTCCCAGAAGACTGGAGAAGAGCAAATGTTGTTCCTATCTTCAAAAAGGGGAAGAAGGTGGACCCAGGGAACTACAGGCCGGTGAGTCTGACTTCTATACCAGGAAAGATCTTTGAACAAATTATTAAAGAACATGTATGCAAGTACCTGGATAAGAATGAAGTGATTAAACAGAGTCAGCATGGGTTTGTAACTAATAAGTCATGTCAGACTAACTTAATTTCCTTCTATGACAGAATCACTGACTGGGTGGATCAGGGAAATGCTGTAGATATAGTATATCTTGACTTCAGCAAAGCATTTGACAAAGTATCTCACACAATCCTTATTGAAAAAATGACTAAGTATGGAATGGACAAGGCAACTGTTAGGTGGATTCATAACTGGCTTAGTGATCGGACCCAAAGAGTGGTTGTAAATGGCTGCACATCCAGTTGGAAGAATGTCTCAAGTGGGGTACCACAAAGGCTCTGTTTTGGGCCCTGTATTGTTCAACATCTTTATCAATGATTTAGATGAAGGAATTGAGGGTAAACTGATCAAATTTGCTGATGACACAAAGCTAGGAGGGGTAGCTAATACTAGAGAAGAGAGAGAGAGGATTCAAAAAGATATACATAAACTGGAGCAGTGGGCAGCAACTAACAGAATGGATTTTAACAGGGAAAAATGCAAAGTACTACATCTGGGCAATAAAAATGAAAAAAGCATATACAAAATGGGAGGAATAGGGCTAAGTAACAGCACATGTGAAAAAGACTTGGGTATACTAATTGATCACAGACTTAACATGAGTCAACAGTGTGATGCAGCAGCAAAAAAGGCAAATGCAATTCTAGGATGTATCAACAGAAGCATACAGTCTAGATCACGTGAGGTCATTATTGCCCTCTACTCCTCTTTGGTCAGACCTCATCTGGAATACTGTGTCCAGTTTTGGGCACCACATTTTAAAAAAGACATCAACAAACTGGAGCAAGTTCAAAGAAGAGCCACCAGAATGGTGACCGGTCTGCAAACCATGTCCTATGAGGAACGGTTGCAGGATTTGGGAATGTTTAGCTTGCAAAAAAGAAGACTGAGAGGAGACTTAATAGCTGTCTACAAATATCTCAAGGGCTGTCACATTGTAGAAGGATCATCTTTATTCTCATTTGCACAAGGAAAGACTAGAAGCAATGGGATGAAACTGAATGGGAGGAGACACAGATTAGATATTAGAAAAAACTTTTTGACAGTTAGGGTGATCAATGAGTGGAACAGGCTGCCACAAGAGGTGGTGAGTTCTCCTTCAATGGAAGTCTTCAAACAGAGGCTGGATAGACATCTGTCTGGGATGATTTAGAGAATCCTGCTTTGAGCAGGGGTTGGACCAGAAGGCCCAGGAGGTCCCTTCCAACTCTACCATTCTATGATTCTATGATTCTATGATTTATGATATTTATATATGACATAAGACAGAATCTACCCATGTGTAAACTATAAAGTGCAAATCAGCTCTATTATGAGATAGGGAAAACAGGTGCCAGCTCTGGTAGAGACTGGCACTAATGTATAGACAACACACTTACAAATTCTGGACAAAACTGTACGTCTGAGTTGTGCAGGTGTTAAATAAATCAGAAAATGTAATTCTACATATAACATCTGGAGCGTAATGTTAAATGTTGTCAGCTTAAGATATGAGATATAAATTCAACAGTTTTTAGAGCTGTTACCAAGAGAAACACATAAAAGGGCCTGGCATTTGAAGGGCTGAAATGTATATTAAAACCCCAGTATATGACAGAGCGGTGTGATGTTGTAATATATAGCCTTTTTAAAAGCATATAAATGCATTTATTTGACATATGATAGTTTTCCCTTATAAATGATCAAAGTTGGACTTTATTATCCTGGCTTATATAACAAATATTACATTTTATATCTCAAACTTCCAGCATTGCATGTAAAAGAACGCTAAAAAATGTAAATTGATTCATTTCATAGCAGCATATAAAAGCTCTTACTGGAAATAGCTGCCCTGGGTCATTACAATATAAAATCACAATTTTCTGCTCAAATTGCTGCTTCTCGGATTTATTTCTGTAGATGCTTTCCTATCTAATATAGTTCTCTGATTCGAATTTTAAAAATAAACATAATGCTATATTTTTCAGTTGCAAAAACATAGACAACAAGCTGTAGCACACGTTGTTATTTGTTTGGGTTGAAATTAAGCTGTAGAGGGCTGATCCAGAGGCCACAAACAAAATCTTCTGTCATTAACGTCATAGAGTAAGGGACCTGATTTTAAAAACAGTTTGTAACATCTAGTTTGTTTTGGAGGCCTGATACAATGGCCACAAAAAAAAACAAACTTCTGCTATTACCGTCATATAGTAAGGTGTTAGGGTCTGCGGAACGCACCAAATATATGATGTAAAAAGGTGCGTTCGCAGCCCGGGGTCCACCGTGCAGGCGGAGCCTGCTGCTAGTAAAATGGCGCAAGAAGCGAACTCTGTTATCACGCAGAGTCGCAAAAATAAACGCCGTAATGCGCTGTGGCAATATGTGCGAACTCTGTTACTCCACAGAGCCGCTAGAAGGAGTGCCGCAGCGCTATATGGCGATGTGTGCGAATTCACTTAACACCACTGAGTCGCAAAATAAACACGCTAGGGCGCTGTCTAGCGTTGAAAGCGAACCCTGTTACGTCACAGAGCTGCTGATAAACTTCTGTGTCCTGTCAGGCACCCAGGTACACAGTTGACTGCTAAGCGAACATAGAACGTGATCATGCGCTAATGTCCTCGTGGGAGACACCCGCAATCTATGGCGTCTGAACGCCAGACGCTAAATACAGCAATCAAACTCCTCACCGGTTATGCCGGTAATCTAGGGCATCTAGGACACCGACCCTGACCAGCTAGCATACCAAACTCCTCACCGATTAAGTCGGTATTCTAGGGCTTATTTCAGTCGGGCCCTAACCACACACACGCATGACCACACTGGCGCAAAGCATATGACGATTGATACTAGCGCATGCGGCCCAGCCATCCCACCCTTTTATAGTAACAGCTACAGGACCTGCCAGAAACAAGGACCAATGAAACTTGTTCCAGAACATCAGTAGTCACAGGACCTTCCTGGCGACCAATAGGAGCTGCTGCAGTACCTGAGCATGTGACGCCTGATCTCCAATGAGAGATCTCACTCTGGGCATGCTCAGAAGGAGAAAACAAGGACTTTGTCCTAAAGACGTCAGCTCGCCGCTAACCAGTACTGGCCACAATAGCAGAGCCTGGAGGAGCAGCAGTAATCCTCTGCACACTGTTAGACTGGGGAGACGCTGGGACCTACGTCTAAGCTGAGCAGGCTCCACTGCGGACGGAGATGAATGGGGGACCGCAGCGGGACTGGTTCGAGACTCCCCTTGTGCAGCAGTGGGAACTCGAACCCTAACATTACACCCCCTTCTTTGGGCCTCGCTGTGCTCAAAGGCAGCGATGAGCTGCGGAGCGTGAACATGCTCGGCAGGCTCCCAGGACCTATCCTCAGGCCCATAACCCCTCCAATCCACCAAATAAAATTTTTTGCCTCGTAACACCTTGCACCCAACAATGGCGTTCACCTCGTGATCATCGGTAGATGAACCCGACGTCCCGGCAGATGACTCGGAAAACCGGGAAATGGCCACGGGTTTCAGGAGGGACACGAGAAAGGTGTCAGTGATACCAAGGCGAGGCGGAAGGGCTAGGCGGTAAACCACCGGGTTCACCTGCTCAAGAACTTTAAAGGGACCCAAAAAGCGAGGTGCAACTTGGTGGACTCTACACGTAGCCTGATGTTTCGGGCAGAGAGCCACACTAGGTCACCCGGCGCAAATGTAGGAGCGGGGCGCCGATGGGCATCGGCTGAAGACCTTATCCTCTCTTTGGAGGCCTGAATGGCATCCTGGGTGCGGTCCCAAATGTCCCGTGCCTCCACAGCCCAGTCTGCCACCCTGGAATCAGCGGAAGACACGGGCATGGGCACTGGTACCCGCGGATGCTGACCGTTATTCAGGAGGAATGGGGTCTGTCCGGTGAAGTCAGCCACAGCATTATTTAGAGCAAACTCAGCCCACGGTAGCAAGGATGCCCAATCATCCTGCCTGGCAGAGACAAAATGTCGCAAGTATGTGACCAAGGTCTGATTGGCCCTCTCTACCAACCCATTCGTCTCGGGATGGTATGCAGACGAGAGATTCAACTCAATGCTAAGTAAACGACACAGCTCTCTCCAGAACCGAGATGCAAACTGGGGACCTCGATCACTGACAATTTTGTCTGGCATACCGTGTAGGCGGAAAATATGTCTAATGAATATTGCTGCCAAGGCCCGTGCAGACGGTAACCGTGGTAACAGCACCTAGTGCACCATTTTGGAGAAGTGGTCGGTTATCACCCAGATGATGGTGCAGCCCCGAGACTTGGGTAAGCCCACCACAAAATCCATCCCGACCATCTCCCAGGGCCTGTCTGCCACCGGTAAAGGAAAGAGTAACCCAGCTGGCCGTTGTCGAGGGGACTTATTCTTGGCGCAGGAGACGAACGCCTGAACGTATTCCCTGACGTCACGGACCATATGTGGCCACCAGTATGTCCTCGCCAGCAACTCAGATGTCCTCTTTGCCCCAAAATGTCCACCCACCCTGGACGAGTGTGCCCAAGAGAGTACCTCCGGTCGCAAATTGATGGGCACAAAAGTCTTGCCCGGAGGCACAGACTCAAGCGAAACCGGGGCCACAGTTCTTAGGCTCTCTGTGGGGACAATCAGCCGAGGCTCCTCCTCCACCTCCTCAGAGGACACCACGGAGCGAGACAGAGCATCAGCACGAATGTTCTTCTCCCCGGAGAGAAAATGGAGGGTGAAATGGAACCGGGAGAAGAACAGGGACCATCTGGGAATTTAGCCGCTGGGCGGTCTGTAAATAGACCAAATTTTTGTGGTCAGTGAACACTTGGAAGGGAAAGCGAGCCCCCTCCAGGAGATGTCTCCCAATGGAATAATTCTTCTCCGCTGGTGTGAAGGTCTTGGAGAAGAAGAAGCAAGGATGTTTACGACCTTGAGCATCCTTTTGAAAATGGACTGCTCCAGCACCAACGGACGAGGCATCTACCTCCAATATAAAAGGCTTATCAACCTCGGGACGATGTAGGATAGGAGCGCTAGCAAAATGGGACTTGATTGAAGTAAAGGCCTTGGAGACCTCCTCTGACCACAATTTGGGATTGGCTCCTTTCTTGGTGAGGGCTACCAAGGGAGCAACCAAAGTAGAGAAGTGGGGAATGAATTGGCGATAGTAATTAATGAACCCCATAAAGCGCTGCACCGCTTTAAGAGAGTGGGGTTCTTGCCAATCCATTACAGCCTGTAGTTTGGCAGGATCCATAGCCAATCCCTGAGTGGAGATGATATAGCCCAGGAATGGCAAAGACTCCTGCTCAAACACACACTTCTCCAACTTCGCATATAAGGAATTTGCCCGCAAGAGGTCGAAGACCCTGCAAACATCTCTCCGGTGGGTGTCCATATCTGGAGAAAAGATGAGAATGTCATCCAAATAGACTACCACAGAGGTGGCAATCATGTCCCGGAAGATGTCATTTACGAAATCTTGGAAGACGGCTGGAGCATTACAGAGCCCGAAGGGCATCACAAGATATTCGTAATGTCCATCTCTGGTATTGAACGCCGTCTTCCATTCGTCCCCCTCACGGATGCGAATCAGGTTATAGGCACCACGAAGATCCAGTAGTAAATACCCTTGCTCCCCGGAGCCTATCAAAGAGCACAGATATTAGGGGTAAAGGATATTTGTTCTTAACGGTAATGGCGTTGAGACCCCTATAGTCTATACACGGTCGTAATTCTCCATTCTTCTTCTGCACGAAGAAAAATCCTGCCCCTGCTGGTGACACTGACTTCCTAATAAACCCTCTTGCCAGATTTTCCTGGAGGTATTGTGACATGGCCTCCGTCTCAGGAAGAGAGAGAGGATACACTCTTCCCCGAGGGGGCTCCGTTCCAGGCAAGAGGTCTATAGGACAGTCATAGGTGCGATGAGGAGGAAGAGTCTCCGCTGCCTTTTTTGGGAGAACGCACCAAATATATGATGTAAAAAGGTGCGTTCGCAGCCCGGGGTCCACCGTGCAGGCGGAGCCTGCTGCTAGTAGAATGGCGCAAGAAGCGAACTCTGTTATCCCGCAGAGTCGCAAAAATAAACACCGTAACGCGCTGTGGCAATATGTGCGAACTCTGTTATTCCACAGAGACGCTAGAAGGAGTGCCGCAGCGCTATATGGCGATGTGTGCGAACTCACTTAACACCACTGAGTCGCAAAATAAACACGCTAGGGCACTGTCTAGCGTTGAAAGCGAACCCTGATACGTCACAGAGCCGCTGAGACAAACTTCTGTGTCCTGTCAGGCACCCAGGTACACAGTTGACTGCTAAGCGAACATAAAACGTGATCATGCGCTAATGTCGTCGCGGGAGACACCCACAATCTATGGCGTCTGAACGCCAGACCCTGAATACGGCAATCAAACTCCTCACCGGTTATGCCGGTCATCTAGGGCATCTAAGACACCGACCCTGACCAGCTAGCATACCAAACTCCTCACCGATTAAGTCGGTATTCTAGGGGCTTATTTCAGCCGGGCCCTAACCACACACATGCATGACCACACTGGCGCAAATCATATGACGATTGATACTAGCGCATGGCAGCCCAGCCATGCTACCCTTTTATAGTAACAGCTACAGGACCTGCCAGAAACAAGGACCAATGAAACTTGTTCCAGAACATCAGTAGTCACAGGACCTTCCTGGCGGACCAATAGAAGCTGCTGCAGTACCTGAGCATGTGACCCCTGATCTCCAATGAGAGATCTCACTCTGGGCATGCTCAGAAGGGGAAAACAAGGACTGGGACCTATGTCTAAGTTGAGCAGGCTCCACTGTGGACGGAGATGAATGGTGGACCGCAGCGGGACTGGTTTGAGACTCCCCTTGTGCAGCAGCGGGAACTCGAACTCTAACAGTAAGGGACTTGACAAGTGATGGGCGAGCACTAAAATGTTCGGATGCTCGTTGTTCGGGTCAAGCAAATTGGAATGCTCAGGTGCTCGACCCGAGCAACGAGCCCAATGTCAGTCTATGGGAAACTTGAGTATTTTTCCGGTGGCCACCCCGGCGGTCTGCAGAGGGACTAGAAATTGTGAAAATTGATGAGAACAGTGCTCAAATGACATGGGAACAGCATGGGGAAAACCCCTGGAAGCATTTCTCACTCCCAGATCACTGCTGTGATCAAAGTTGCCAGAGTCTTATGCCACTTTTACAGACACACAATAAAACATACAAAAACTGGAAGAAAATGGATTTTTCTGGGAAATAGGTTAAGGACCTTCTTTTCCAGGGTAATGCCTTGTATATAAGGCAAAATAAATAACCAAAACAAAAATTCTCCTCCACACCTTGGACTATGTTAACACTTAGCGTTTTGATGCATTTTTGAAGTTTAGCATTGCTTTCAACCAAGACAAGTGCATTCACTGGGAAACGTAATTTTAACATTTTACGTACAATGTTAACTGGCCATGTAGTGTGTGACACATCATCAGACATATCCTGTTTCATTTATGAAGGAGGGACTCTGAAAGTTACAAAGCCTGTTTTTATAGGGCCATCAGGCGGCCTTTACTATTCTTAAAGGGCCAGCAATTGACTCTCACTATTCTTAGAGAGCCATCAGCTGGCTATGATTTGTTGTTCACATTATTAAACAGTGGCTCTCCTACACTGTTATTGTGTATGCAGTGAGTGGTAGGGCTGCCCAAAATTTTGACGCACCCCAATACCCCTTTGAAGAGAGGGCCTCCTGAAAACAATGTTCCCATTATTAGTGAGTCTCCATACTGTTTGCCTATGCAGTGAATGCAAGGGCTGCCAAAAATTTTGAGGCACTCCAATGCCCCTTTGAAGATACGTAGAGGAGGGCCTCATTTTCCACAAGGTTCTGGCCACACATGTCCATGCCAGCAGGCTGAGCTGAAGCTAATTTGCTTAGGTGCCAAACCGTACATCGTGTTGGCCTGGACACTTCTGACCACTCAACCTACAGCCAGTAGGTTGAGTGGTGTCAGCCAAAGATCTGCCTGCTCTTTCAGAGCTGTCCACAATTCTTCAGCATTGTACGGTTTGGCACCTAAGCAAATTAGCTTCAGCTCAGCCTGCTGCCGCTTGGCTAAGGTAATGCTGCAGTGCTTCCAGCTTGTGACTGATGAGATCATTTCGGAGATGGAGGCTGAAGAGGAGGAGGAGGATGAGGTGCAGGAGCTGTAGACTGTAGGGGCAACCCTGATTGACCTAGGGCCCAAAATCCTCGGCATCGAGAGGACGGGTTCCATCCCAAGTTAAGTGGGTCCCGGCTTCCACTATGTTAACCCAGTGTGCCATCAGCGAGATGTACCATCCCTGCCCACAAGCACTTTTCCACGTGTCCTTAGTTAGGTGGACTTTCCCAGTAACTGCATTGTTGAGGACATGACTAAAGTTGTGGGACATGAACTTGTGTAATGCAGGGACATCACACTGGGAGAAATAGTAGGGGACCAAGTACCGAGGGATGGCCGCCGCCATCAGGTTGTGGAAAACTTCCATCTCCACGAGCATAAAAGGCAACATTTCGAGCACAAGCAGTCGCGAAATGTGGGAATTTAGTACTGTGGCCTGTGGGGTGTTGGCTGCTTATTTGCGCTTGCATTCCAAGGACTGGGGTATGGACAACTGAATACTGCGCTGGGACAAGGACGTGGATGTGCTTGCTGATGGTGCTAGTTGACTGTGTGCAAAGACAGCTGCAGGGCAGGAGGCCTCTAGGCATGCACCATGGACAGGGGATTGGCTTGCACGCACTGTTATATTTTGGTAGCTGAGGAGAGCAGGCAAAAACGGCAATACACCAGAGAGGTTGGAATCTACTGGATTGCAGTACCCTGATAACCACCACAACTAAAGGCAGCCATGGAGCATTCCTACGTTGGTCCTAGACGCCTCGTCACAGCCTGAGAGGCTAACTACACCTAAAGATAGAAAGAGGAAAGCTATCTGCCCCGGAGCAGATCCCCAAAGAACATAGGAAGCCCCCAAACATGTAATGGCGGTTAGACAAGAGGAAATACAGACACAGACAGAAAATAGTATGAGCAAACACTGGGGCCCAATCTGACTTAGACAGAAAAGGATAGGAAGGATACTTACTGCAATCCAAAAAAAAACCCTAAAAAAACCAACGCTGCTAATTGCAAAAACACCTGAGATCACACGACCTCTACCACCTAAATTAGTTCTCTGGTGTAACAAAACTAAGCCGCAGCCACAGAAAAAAAAAACTGGAAAAGGCAAATGAACAAACAACAATGGCTCCAGAGGAACCGAGAGGAGACCAAGTCCCCCGAAAAGGGGAACCTGGCCAACCTCACAGAAATGCAGAGAAATATACAAATGGCAAGCACAAAAACAAAAAACAGAAAATATCTTATCTGAGAGCAGGAGAAGAGGCAAGACTCAGCAAGCTTCCAAGTGAACCAGGAAACAAAGTTGAGACAAGAACAATTGGTCACCGGCAACCATGATGGGGGGAACCTCCCTTATATCCAGCCAGTCCGTGATCCCTGATTGCCAATCCTCATTGAATGGTTCAGTACTGTTTGCAACCACCAGAGGGAGCTTCTGCTCAGAATTCATTTCTAAAACATTCATAACACGCACAACAGCAGAAGAAGCAGTGGTGTCACCCACAGACACTGTTCCTCCAGCCATGGGGTTCGTCCCACAAAGTTGGGTGCTTTGCTGCCATGTGCCTGATCATGCTGGTGGTGGTCAGGATGGTAGTTTTGCTACCCTTGCTGATGCTGGCCTGGCAGGTGGTGCAAATGGTCTTTTTGGGGTTATTAGCAGAGTTTTTACAAAACAACCAGACTCGGGAAGACCTGATTGTAGTACTGGAAACTTCCGTCATGTTGGTGTTACGGGAATGGTTACCCGCCTTCTGTATGCGGTCACCACACTGCTTCTTCCTGCTTGTTGGGGTGGTACACTTCCCTCCCCCTTTGTGCTGCTGTCTTCACTCTGCATGTCCTCTTGCAATGTTGGGTCAGTTACTATATCATCCACTTCCGTACCCTGGTCCTCCTCCTGACTTTCTGGCAATTGTGTCTCATCATCGTCCATCTCTTGTGACTCTTTCCCATCGTCACCTTGGTGTGACCGTGGCTACTCAAATATTTTGGCATTGCTACATGTGATTTCCTCTTGCCCCACTTCAAGTGAACCGGGCAAGAGGCCCGAATCTATAAATGGAAAAGTGAACAGCTCTTCAGAGTGTCTACCTGTGGGATCAGTTGTCTCCGGGCACTCAGCATGGTGGGAGGAAAACGGATCAGAGTGAGGAATATGCAGTCCAGACTCATGGCTACTGAGACCTGACCGTGTGGAAGACAGGGTGGTGGTGGTGGTAGCAAATTGACTGGAAGCATTATCCGCTATCTAACCAACAACCTTTTCATACTGCTTAGGGTTCAATAGTGGTGTGCTGCTGCAGTCCCCTAGTAATTGGGACAGGAAGATCGGGCAAGAAGATGTGGGTGTTTGTTGTAGTACAATTTCAGCTTGTCCACGGCCTTGGCCTCTGCATGCACCATCACCATCACATCCAGTTCCCCGAATCTTGCCCATTTTAAATGGAGGACAATATTTTCCACATTCGCTACAAATGACTGAATTTGAAGCGAAATTTATATGTGATCTGTGTGATGAAAAACCACAGTTTTAAATAGCTTGCCTGTAGGTAACTATTTTTAACAGCAAACTAGTGTCAATAACTTCGCTAACATGCTACAACAAAATTTAAATGGAGACCAGAAATTGCAGAATTTTGAGCACACTTATATGTGATCCGTGTGACGGACAAATCTCAGTTTTAAATAGCTGGCCTGTAGGTAACTATTTTAACAGCAAACTGGTGTCAATAACTTCACTATCCGACTGCCACAAAATTTAAATGGAGGCCAGAAATGGCAAAATTTTGGGCACACTTATATATGTTCCGTGTGACGGACATACCACAGTTTTAAATAGCTGGCCTGTAGGTAACCATATTTAACAGCAAACTGGTGTCAATAACTTCGCTAAGACAATGCAACAAAATTTAAATAGAGGCCAGAAATGGCAGAATTTTGAGAGCTAAGTGCTATGTGCTATGTGATCCATGTGATGGACAAACCACAGTTTTAAATAGCTGGCTTGTAGGTAACTATTTTTAACAGCAAACTAGTGTCAATAACTTTCCTAACACTGCAACAAAATTTAAATGAAGGCCAGAAAGGAAGAATTTTGAGCGCACTTATATGTGATCTGGGTGTACTCTGTACTCTGGGTGAATTGAGGCCACTTTCCTGATGCCTTTCCCTCATTTGATGTGTTTTGGCAGCACTTGGGGCCCTTCTAAGGTGTTGTGCAAGCATTTGTTTTTGCCTCCCATTGACTATAATGGCATTCGGTAATGTTTGGCGAATATTCGACGAATTAATCGGCGAATATTGCAAATTCAGCGAACCTAATCTGAATCGAGTATTGAAATATTTGCTCATTTCTAATACTTACCACTAGTGTTGAGCATTCCGATACCGCCAATATCGGGTATCGGCCGATATTCGCTGTATCGGAATTCCGATACTTAGTTCCGATATTTTTCCTATATCGTATACCGGAATCGGAAGTTCCCATAATTCTTTGAGAGGCACTGTGATTTTAGTCAGCCAATGAGGAATCCTACGAAGTGTGGGCACATCCTGTAATGCTGCGGTCATCTTAACTAATGGCATGGCTGTGATTGGCTGCTGAAATGATGTCAGAATGCACTATAAAAGGCGCCGCCGCCATTTTAGCGTCACTGTGCTGTGAACTCAGTTAGGGACAGAACGCTGCTCTGCTGACTCTGAGGGACAGTTAGAGATTGCGATTTTGTGTACTGTGCTTTAGGCAGGCTAGTTTACCAACCGCTGCGTAAAGCTTCCTTTTGCCTTGCAGTGTTGTTTTAACAGCTATGTGCAAGGTGTGTGTGTGAGACTGCAGGTGACGCTGCAGTTTGCTCTGCATCCACCGCTGTTTGTAGGCATCTGCACGTGTCACTCACTGACTCTTTTTTTTATTTTATTTTGTGGAATTGGTGCAGCTCCATTCAATTGAAATTAACAGTGATCTATTAGTGTGACACGCTTCCATCCGTATACAATACATTGGTTGCAAACACTATAGAAGTACAGAAAGGAGCCTTTCACAGCTAGTGAACAGTTGTGTGCAGTGTTCACTGAGTCTGTGAGGTTTATTTGAGTGCAGATGACGCTCAGTTTGTCTCATCCACGCTGGTTGTAGCATCTGCACGTGTCGATCACTGCCTCATCCTTGACATTTTTCTTAATTGGTGCTGCTCCATTCTAATTTGAAATTAAATTGATCTATTAGTGTGACGCGCTTCCATCCGTATACAATACATTGTTGCAAACACTATAGAAGTACAAAAGGGCCTTTACAGCTAGTGAACAGTTGTTGCAGTGTTCACTGTAGTCTGTGAGGTTTTCATTTTTTGAGTGCAGATTCACGCTCCAGTTAGTTCTTCAACCACTGCTGGTTGTAGTCTGCTGAGCGTGTGTCACTGCCTCATCCTTGACATTTTTCTCTAATTGGTGCTGCTCCATTCTATTTTAAAAAAATCTAATCTATTAGTGTGACGCGCTTCCATCCGTATACAATACATTGGTTGCAAACATTATAGAAGTACACAAAGGGGCCTTTCACAGCTAGTGAACAGTTGTCTGCAGTGTTCACTGTAGTCTGTGAGCTTTTCATTTTTTGAGTGCAGATTACGCTCCAGTTAGTTTTCAACCACTGCTGGTTGTAGTCTGCTGAGCGTGTGTCACTGCCTCATCCTTGACATTTTTCTCTAATTGGTGCTACTCCATTCTATTTAAAAAAAATCTAATCTATTAGTGTGACGCGCTTCCATCCGTATACAATACATTGGTTGCAAACACTATAGAAGTACACAAAGGGGCCTTTCACAGCTAGTGAACAGTGTCTGCAGTGTTCACTTGCAGTCTCTGAGGAATAACCACACTTAGGCCTTATAACTTTTCTGACTTTCTTTATCAATCTACCAAGATGAAGAAGGCAGGGAGTAAGGCACGTGGTCGTGGCCGTGGAGTTTCAGCAGGGAGAGGACGTGGGGATTCTGTGGCTGCTGCCGCACCCAGTGACACAGCATCCACCAGTTTTCCCCGTGAGCGTTCCTTTATGCGCACTTTTGTAGGAGCTGGCGTATCCCCCTGCTGCGGGAAGAACAAATTGAAGCCATTGTTGGTTGGATGGCAGCCAAAGCATCGACTTTCAATTGCTTCCACCTCTTCTCAGGACCACAGCACTGTTGAACAACCATCTGTCTCTTCACCGCCTGCCAAATTGCCCAGGCAGTCAGAGAGCTCTGTAAAGGAGCCAGCTGAGTCTCTGCTTCTGTTCTCAGAATCTGTTGGCTTGCAAACAGGGGCCCAGTTCTGGAATGTGAAGAAGAGGGAGTATGCAGTGATGCGCAACAGCTGTGTCTCTCTGAATCTGAAGAGGCGGGTGAGCCAGTGCCGATGGTCAGCACACCGCAGAACGCATCTGATGATGATGAGACTCAGGTGCCAGTTTCTGTTGAGCATGGTGCTGGCCAGACCACCCAACAGCAGCAGGTGTTGGAAGAGGGTAGTGGAGATGATGAGGTCCAAGACCCAACATGGCGTGAGGAACAGGAAGGTGGTGGTAGCAGCTCTGAGGAAGAGATTGCCCCAACGGTCCAAACAGTAGGGAGAGGTAGGCTGCAGACTCGGTTGCCTGTAGCCTCCAGTTTGGCACCGTTCGTAGCAGTTCTCTTACAACAGCCAAAACGGGCGCTCCCAGGACTTGCACTGCGTGGTCCTTTTTTGACACACTTGCAGATGATATTTGCTATGTCAAATGCAAGCTGTGTAATCAAAAAGTAAAAAGAGGTAAAAGTGTCAGTAACCTTAATACCACAAATATGTGGAAACATGTGCGGACAAAGCACGTGGTTGAGTTACAAAGACACACTGGAGATGTAGGCCAACCTACAGCAGCACCTACATCTTCAGCTCGTGCTGGAGCCTCTTCCTCCAGCTCACACACAGCTGGTTCGGCTTCCTCACAGGATCGCCATGGAAGAACCTCTGTCACTGTTGTCCAGAGACCCAGTGTTATTCCACCCACAGCTGCAAGTTCCTGTCATCCTCACACTCCCAGGCCACAAAACAGCCATCGGTAGCACAGGCATGGGATAAAAGACGGCCATACTCGGCAAACCATCCACGAGCACAGGCTCTGAATGCTGGCATTGCAAAACTCCTGTCCCTTGAAATGCTGTCATTCAGGCTGGTGGAGACTGACAGTTTCTGTAACTTAATGGCATTGGCAGTCCCACAATACAATGTGCCCAGCCGATTTTATTTCAGCAGGCAAGCCGTCCTGGTCTGCAAAAGCATGTTGAGGGAAAAATTAAACATGCGCTACTAAACGCCGTCAGTAGCAAGGTCCACCTGACCACCGATGCGTGGACCAGTACCCATGGCCAGGGACGATACCTTTCCCTCACTGCCCATTGGGTCAATGCTGTGGAGCCGGGTACAGATCTTGCGAGTGGCGCTGTACGTGTTCTGCCAACTCCAAGGATTGCAGGAATCCAGTCTGTCCACATTGACTCCTCCTCCTACTTCAGTTCCTCAGAATCATCGCTGCAGGAGCCGTCACGGTCTACCTCCACATGGACCCGTGAACGCTTACCTGTTGCGACCGATATGAGCACAGCCGTGGTCAAACGTCAACAGGCCGTCCTGAAATTAATTTCCATGGGGAATCGAAGCCACACAGCGCAGGAGCTCTGGAATGCCATCAAGCAGGAGAGCGACGTGTGGTTTTTGCCAGCGAATCTCCAGCCAGGCTTGGTAGTGTGTGACAATGGCCGAAATCTGGTGGCAGCTCTGGGCCTTGGCAACCTCACTCACATACCATGTCTGGCACATGTGCTCAACTTGGTCGTGCAGAGTTTTTTGAGGGACTATCCGGATCTTGATGCACTGCTGCACAAGGTCCGCCTAGAGTGCGCTCACTTGCGACGTTCCAGCATGGCCAGATCGCGCATTGCAGCTCTGCAACGCAGATTTCGCCTTCCTGAACATCGCATCATATGTGACGTACCCACCAGGTGGAATTCCACGTTACATATGTTGGAGCGGTTGTGTGAGCAGCAGCCAGCAGTAATGGAGTATCAGCTGCATCAGGCGCAATCAACTCGCAATTTGCGCCGTTCACACTTCACCACTACTGAGTGGGCCTCTATGAAGGACATCTGCCACGTTTTGCGTGCGTTTGATGAGTCAACGCGGATGGCGAGTGCAGATGATGCACTAGTCAGCCTGACTGTCCCCCTTATCTGCCTGCTTCAAAAAACACTGCAAGCACTAAGGGATGAGGTTTTGGAAGAGGTGGAGGATGAGGAGTCACAAATTCCATCACCTTCTGGACAGTCAGCGCAACGTGGTTCCTCACAAAGGGCTGGGCAGGGCTCACTTTATGAGGAGGATGAGGAGGAGTCAATGGAGGAGGAAGACATCGCTCCAGAGGGAGGTACACATCGCTCTAGTCAGTATGTAGAGCGAGGGTGGGGTGATGCAGAGCAGGCAGACATGACGCCTCTTGCAGGGGACAGCGTTTCTTGGCCAGTTGGGAGTCTGCAGCACATGGTTGATTTCATGCTGCAGTGCCTGAGAAACGACCGCCGCATCGCCCACATTCTCACCACGTCTGATTATTGGGTGTACACCCTCCTAGACCCTCGCTACCGGGACAACTTACAAAGCCTCATCACACCGTTGAACCGGGAGCGTAAAATGCGGGAGTACCAAGACACACTGGTGCAATCCATAATGTTCTCCATTCCAGCCGAGAGCACTGCTGCTGCTACTGCTTTACAAAGCAGCTCTGTGCGTCGAGGCAGTGGAGAAAGCTCTGCATCAAGAGGGAGCACAAGCAGCGCCTCTGCACAGGGCAAGACCAGTATGTTCCAAATGTGGCGAAGTTTTGTGGCAGCGCCACAAATGTCTACACCATCCGAGACGGCTCCAGTCAGCAGGAGGCAACGTTTCCGTAAGATGGTGACAGACTACATGTCTTTCCTCTCAGTGTACTCCAGATGGCTCTTCCCCATTCAAGTTTTGGGTCTCTAAGCTGGATACATGGCCAGAGCTTAGCCAGTATGCATTGGAGGTGCTGGCTTGCCCTGCTGCCAGTGTATTATCGGAGCGCGTTTTTTGTGCTGCAGGTGGTGTACTAACAGACCGTCGCATGCGACTATCCTCCGATAATGTAGACCGGTTTACTTTTCTGAAAATGAACAAGGCATGGATCTCGCCTGAATTTGTCTGTCCGTTTTCAGATTAAATAACTGGTTCGCAACGTTATCCATGTCTCCTGTTATGTTCATCTTTCTACCACCTGAACTCTACTCCCTGGGCTACAACACTGCCAGTTGCTGCTCAGAAGTGTCGTGTCCACAGACCAATACACAAGCTATAGTGTTAGTGGGGTTCAGTAACGCCAGCTGTTCCCTTGCTGTGTGTCCGGCAAGAAGTCTCCTGTTCCCTACACATGCACAGAAAACCCCATGTCGAACATGCTCCAAATAGGGAAGAGCCGTCACCCTGATTGTTATGCTTAAAACAGGAAATTGTGAAGTTTTCCAGGCCTAGAATGATAAATTTTTCTAACAAATATGGACAAATAATAATTTGTCATCATAGCGCATATCTGCACATGTCTATTAGAAATGGTAACAAAAACTAAAACATAGTGTTCACTTTTTGAAATTAATGCATAAAAGTACATTTCATACTTATCAATTAATGCTTTTTAAGGAACTTTATCTGTACCTGTAAGATAATGCAGTCAATGGATGTACGAATCATAAACATCCTCATCATCATCATCACGAGTTATATTTATGACAGACATTATAAAATACACAGACTGATGCCAACTGTAACTTCACACACCATATATGAAATGGCCAGCATCTAAACCTGGTAATAATACGTAGTTATACCTGCAAGTGCTGGTGAAACAACCACAACAGATATAAATTAATAATGGTATATAGGTATCACAGTGCATAGTTACTCATGGACAATGTCGATGTAATACTGTACCTCAATAAAGTCAGTGTCAACCATTATGCTTGTTAGTCTTGTAGATTGTTAAAGAGGGAACGTGCTTTTTTTGTTGGTCATAGGTGGAGTATTAGACAGTAAATGATTACTGCTGTAGTATTTTTGGCGTCCCTAGGGTAGAATAACGCTGCGTAAGGTCACATTTTATAGAGAGTCATCTAATAGACACACGCTACCCTACCCTACGCGTGACAGTAGGAAGGTAGTGTTGACGGATAAAGCCTTGCGCAACCAGACATGCTTTTACCCTCTTCAACACTGTACAAGCAAAAAATGCATGATTGCAGCCGCAGACTTTATTGACGTACAGTATAACATCGCCATTACCCATCAGAGGCTGTCCACTGTCTGATACAGACGTAGAATATACCTTTGCTATCCGTAGCCTTTGTTTCACCTACACTTGCAGGCACACACTTAAATTGTGACAATGCATAATGTTTTTTTAAATGGTTATTTTTTATCGTACATTATTGCGTCATCACATTGATGAGTCCATGCTGGACATGTCATACATGCTGTACAAAGTAACGATTTTATTAACTTAAATAATTGAAATGTCTGTGACTGTCACATATAAATTGCAATGATGATGATGAGTGACTATTACAAAATCCATTGTCTTTACTATGTTATGGTTTAACATAGCGTTCCTTAAGCATTATTCATAAATACAAAAATGGACTTTTATTCTTAAATTTACAACACTATATTTTGTAAACTAATTTTTGGGTGGTGTGTTGTTCCATTTCTTGTTGCCATGTGCATATATGCGTTTATATTTGCAGGGTCTTTATTTTTATTCTTGAAATTAGGAAAGATGTGTATCTTCGTACCGTGTTAGCCAGTAGATAGAAAAATATTTAGACTTGAGAGTCCTCAGTGGTTGATACCTTTTAATGGATAACTGAAAAAATGGTAAGATATTGCAAGCTTTCGAGGCTACTCACGTCTCTTCATTAGGCAAAGACTAAAACAAAAAATGAAGAATCACATATTTCTATACACAACAGGACACAGGAATAGTGCAATAGGTAAGACAAGTGACGTGCAGCAGAACTGTCATTATGCCAGAGGGATGAACATAAATATTGGAACAGTTCCTAGATAAGGATAGAAAGTTTTATTGCCCTCTGATTGGGGTCTGGTTTTGTGTTTTCATACCCCTGGAAGGGCAGAGACGCAGATTCCTTAATTGATATAGAATGACATGAATCCGTGTGATCTATTCATTCCAGCACTAAGAGTGTCAAAGGTCATGATGAGCTTATATTCCGAAACCTTTCTATCTTTCTCAGATTTGAAGTTAGATTTTAATACCAGTAATTCCATATCCATCATGCTATGACCGGGCATACCAAAGTTTTTTGCCACAGGTAAATCCATTATTTTTTCTCTTATTGTGTGGCGATGATAATTCATCCTTGTTCTCAGTTTTAGGCTGGTCTCCCCCACATACAGACCCCCATTTGGACATTTAGTACATATAATTAGGTACACCACATTAGATGTGATGCAGCTGAAAGTAGCTGGGATCTTGTAGTCGTGATGGGAGTTGGGGATCTTTATCTTGTCCGTGGTCATTATAGATGCACAGGTTTTACATTTCTTCTTGTTGCAAGGAAAGGTTCCTGCAGCTGTTGGGGAGGACAGGGAGCTTCTGACAATGATGCTTCTTAGATTTGGGGGCTGCCTAAAACACAGTAGTGGGGGGTCTGGAAATATGGATTGTAATATCGGGCATCTTTTTGTAGTAAAGGTTGTAGTTTCCGTGTAGCTCCCCTTAGCACCTCCAGATTTAGATTGTAGGTGACCACTAGAGGCACCCGGTTATTTTCTTCTTTACCTTTGTAATGTAGCAGGTGATTCCTTGATATTCTGTTGGCTCTTGAAATTTGGTTTTCAATT
This sequence comes from Oophaga sylvatica, assembly GCA_033576555.1. Classification (NCBI taxonomy): domain Eukaryota; kingdom Metazoa; phylum Chordata; class Amphibia; order Anura; family Dendrobatidae; genus Oophaga; species Oophaga sylvatica. Next base: position 71,719,460 of record JARQOD010000001.1, on the reverse strand, counting down.
GTTCTTGGATGGTATCCCTGGTTCAAAAAAGTCTTTCTGAGGCGACCCCCCACTACTGTGTTTTAGGCAGCCCCCAAATCTAAGAAGCATCATTGTCAGAAGTTCCCTGTCCTCCCCAACAGCTGCAGGAACCTTTCCTTGCAACCAGAAGAAATGTAAAACCTGTGCATATATAATGACCACGGACAACATAAAGATCCCCTACTCCCATCAGGACTACAAGATCAAAGGTACTTTCAGCTGCATCACATCTAATGTGGTGTACCTAATTATATGTACAAAATGTCCAACTGGGGGTCTGTATGTGGGGGAGACCGGCCAAAAACTGAGAACAAGGATGAATTATCATCGCCACACAATAAGAGAAAAAATAATGGATTTACCTGTGGCAAAACACTTTTGTATGCCCGGTCATAGCATGATGGATATGGAATTACTGTATTAAAATATAACTTCAAATCTGAGAAAGATAGAAAGGTTTCGGAATATAATCTCATGATGACCTTTGACACTCTTAGTGCTGTAATGAATAGATCACACGGATTCATGTCATTCTATATCAATTAAGGAATCTGCGTCTCTGACCTTCTAGGGGCATCAAAACAGAACAACAGACCCCAATCAGAGGGCAATAAAACTTTCTCTCCTTATCTATGAACTGTTCCAATATTTATGATCATCCCTCTGCCATAATGACAGTTCTGCTTCACGTCACTTGTCTTACCTATTGCACTATTCCTGTGTCCTGTTGTGTGTAGAAATATGTGATTCTTCATTTTTTGTTTTAGTCTTAGCCTGATGAAGAGACCTGAGTAGTCTCGAAAGCTTGGAATTTGTTACCATCTTTTCAGTTAGCCATTAAACGGTATCAACCACTGAGGACTCTCAAGTATAAATATTTTTCTATTCTTGGAATTGAAATTCATCATTTTATTGTCCTAGTAAAACTTCATTTATTCTTGTTTGAAGTACATACATTTGCAATGGCCACGTAACAAGGCAATAACTCAATATTTTATTTCAAAACCCTCCTTAACCCTGGGCTTCAACACCGCCAGTTGCTGCTCAGAAGTGTTAGATGCACAGATGAAAACAATCGCTGATGTGTTTGTGGGGTTCAGTAACGCCTGCTGTTCCCCTGCTGTGTGTCTGGCAAAAATTACTGCTGCTAACTACAAATTCAACTTCAAACATCTCATACTAGGCCTCTGCCTACACCCTCCTTGACCCTGGGGTTCAACACCGCCAGTTGCTGCTCAGAAGTGTTAGATGCACAGATGAAAACAATCGCTGATGTGTTTGTGGGGTTCAGTAACGCCTGCTGTTCCCCTGCTGTGTGTCCGGCAAAAATTACTGCTAGCTACCTACACATGGTGAAAAAAACATGACATGTCAAAGTGTCTAGTGCTACACATAGATATGAGGCTACACCCTGATTTCTAAGCTGTAAACAATTGAAACGTCAGCTTTAAAACCATAAAATGATTAGTCTTTGTCACAAATCTGTAACAAAATAATTGTGACATATTATTTCAGATATGCACATGTCGAAAACAAATGCTAACACAAAAGCCTACTTATGCTATAGGATACTGATGGTCAACCTTGTCACTCCATAGCTTAGACAAATCCAACTCACATCATGACTAGAGTTGAGCGATACTTTCCGATATCCAAAAGTATCGGAATCGGAATGGTATCGCCGGTACACAAAAAATATCGGCGATACCCGATACCGATACCGGAAGTCCCATGTAAGTCTATGGGAACAAAATATCGAAATAAAAAAAACCCCATTCTTGCCTTGTAGGTTAATTGTACATGAAGGAAAACAACAAAGAGTAATGTAGAATGTATTGGGGGAGGTTGAGGAGACATTAAAGGCATAGATGTTTAACCCAATCCAATGGAATAGCATTAATTTTTTTTTTTTAGGAAATACGTTCGGATTGACGAAGAAATTGACAATGTTGTTAACCTTTTTTCTATTTTGTCAAATATGTCTGTTTCACAACTTCCATGGTCTTCACCTTTTTAACTTTTCACACACTTTCTCCTTCATAATCTTCAGCAGCATCATCTTTCTCATCAAATTATTCTTCATCTTCACCTTCTTAATCTTCTAAAACTTCTTGCTATTCATCTTTTTGTTAACATTACTTATATTGTTCTTATTAAACAGTTATTATTCTTCATATTCTACTTCTTCATCTTCTTCCTATTCATCCTTTTCATCATATTCTTATTTGTGACAGACATTCCTGTACTTGTAATCTGTAAAACTCTGAATTTTCATCCTTCCGTTCTTGCTGTCACGAAAGATTTTAATTACAACAGTATTTGTCCGCGTTCAGTTTAGCCTGCAGCAGCATCAGGCATTTTCCAGGGGCACCACGAGGAGGAACGGACTCACCCCCATACACTGCTTAGTCTTCTTCTGCTTAGAATTTAGAGCATATATTTTGCTCTTCATTTTGGTCTTATACTTAATGTTCTTCTGCTTTTTGATCTTCTGCTTATTGTTCTTCTGTCTCTTGTTCTGTATCTTGTAGTTTGTCTTAACCTTCTTTGTCCTGTTGGTGATGGTACAAAAGCCAATGGAAGTAACGAGGACCAGCTGACTGTGCTGGAACCCGGAGGGTCAGCAGAAGGAAAAGAGCCAATGGCACAACCGAGGACCAGCTGACGTTACTGGGACAGGGTTACTAAGCAGGAGGTACCTGTGCTCCAAAGCACTACCAAGGACCAGCAGACGTTGCTGGAACTCGGATACCGACATGGAGGCACCTAGGCCAAAGGCACTGCGGAGAACCAGCTGACGGTACTGGAACCCGGATGGGTAGCAGAAGGTACAAGAGCCAATGAAAGTAACGAGGACCAGCTGACTGTGCTGGAACCCGGAGGGTCAGCAGAAGGAAAAGAGCCAATGGCACAACCGAGGACCAGCTGACGTTACTGGGACAGGGTTACTAAGCAGGAGGTACCTGTGCTCCAAAGCACTACCAAGGACCAGCAGACGTTGCTGGAACTCGGATACCGACATGGAGGTACCTAGGCCAAAGGTACTGCGGAGAACCAGCTGACGGTACTGGAACCCGGATGGGTAGCAGAAGGTACCCATGGAAATTAAAGTTGAGGCAGCAGGACTGTTTGCCGTTCACACAGCAGGGGAACAGCTGACATTACTGAACCCCAGTAACACGGGAGCAAGTGTAGACTGTGCTAACAGCACTTCCGAGAAACAACTGGCGGTGTTGTAACCCAGGGATGAGAAGAGAACAGGGTGGAGGCAGCAGGACTGTTTGCCGTTCACACAGCAGGGGAACAGCTGACATTACTGAACCCCAGTAACACAGGAGCAAGTGTAGACTGTGCTAACAGCACTTCCGAGAAACAACTGGCGGTGTAGTAACCCAGGGATGAGAAGAGAACAGGGTGGAGGCAGCAGGACTTTTTGCCGTTCACACAGCAGGGGAACAGCTGACATTACTGAACCCCAGTAACACGGGAGCAAGTGTACACTGTGCTAACAGCACTTCCGAGAAACAACTGGCGGTGTTGTAACCAAGGGATGAGAAGAGAACAGGGTGGAGGCAGCAGGACTTTTTGCCGTTCACACAGCAGGGGAACAGCTGACATTACTGAACCCCAGTAACACGGGAGCAAGTGTAGACTGTGCTAACAGCACTTCCGAGAAACAACTGGCGGTGTTGTAACCCAGGGATGAGAAGAGAACAGGGTGGAGGCAGCAGGACTATTTGCCGTTCACACAGCAGGGGAACAGCTGACATTACTGAACCCCAGTAACACGGGAGCAAGTGTAGACTGTGCTAACAGCACTTCCGAGAAACAACTGGCGGTGTTGTAACCCAGGGATGAGAAGAGAACAGGGTGGAGGCAGCAGGACTTTTTGCCGTTCACACAGCAGGGGAACAGCTGACATTACTGAACCCCAGTAACACAGGAGCAAGTGTAGACTGTGCTAACAGCACTTCCGAGAAACAACTGGCGGTGTTGTAACCCAGGGATGAGAAGAGAACAGGGTGGAGGCAGCAGGACTTTTTGCCGTTCACACAGCAGGGGAACAGCTGACATTACTGAACCCCAGTAACACGGGAGCAAGTGTAGACTGTGCTAACAGCACTTCCGAGAAACAACTGGCGGTGTTGTAACCCAGGGATGAGAAGAGAACAGGGTGGAGGCAGCAGGACTTTTTGCCGTTCACACAGCAGGGGAACAGCTGACATTACTGAACCCCAGTAACACGGGAGCAAGTGTAGACTGTGCTAACAGCACTTCCGAGAAACAACTGGCGGTGTTGTAACCCAGGGATGAGAAGAGAACAGGGTGGAGGCAGCAGGACTATTTGCCGTTCACACAGCAGGGGAACAGCTGACATTACTGAACCCCAGTAACACGGGAGCAAGTGTAGACTGTGCTAACAGCACTTCCGAGAAACAACTGGCGGTGTTGTAACCCAGGGATGAGAAGAGAACAGGGTGGAGGCAGCAGGACTATTTGCCGTTCACACAGCAGGGGAACAGCTGACATTACTGAACCCCAGTAACAAGGGAGCAAGTGTAGACTGTGCTAACAGCACTTCCGAGAAACAACTGGCGGTGTTGTAACCCAGGGATGAGAAGAGAACAGGGTGGAGGCAGCAGGACTTTTTGCCGTTCACACAGCAGGGGAACAGCTGACATTACTGAACCCCAGTAACACAGGAGCAAGTGTAGACTGTGCTAACAGCACTTCCGAGAAACAACTGGCGGTGTTGTAACCCAGGGATGAGAAGAGAACAGGGTGGAGGCAGCAGGACTTTTTGCCGTTCACACAGCAGGGGAACAGCTGACATTACTGAACCCCAGTAACACAGGAGCAAGTGTAGACTGTGCTAACAGCACTTCCGAGAAACAACTGGCGGTGTTGTAACCAGGGATGAGAAGAGAACAGGGTGGAGGCAGCAGGACTTTTTGCCGTTCACACAGCAGGGGAACAGCTGACATTACTGAACCCCAGTAACACAGGAGCAAGTGTAGACTGTGCTAACAGCACTTCCGAGAAACAACTGGCGGTGTTGTAACCCAGGGATGAGAAGAGAACAGGGTGGAGGCAGCAGGACTATTTGCCGTTCACACAGCAGGGGAACAGCTGACATTACTGAACCCCAGTAACACGGGAGCAAGTGTAGACTGTGCTAACAGCACTTCCGAGAAACAACTGGCGGTGTTGTAACCAGGGATGAAGAGAACAGGGTGGAGGCAGCAGGACTTTTTGCCGTTCACACAGCAGGGGAACAGCTGACATTACTGAACCCCAGTAACACAGGAGCAAGTGTAGACTGTGCTAACAGCACTTCCGAGAAACAACTGGCGGTGTTGTAACCCAGGGATGAGAAGAGAACAGGGTGGAGGCAGCAGGACTTTTTGCCGTTCACACAGCAGGGGAACAGCTGACATTACTGAACCCCAGTAACACAGGAGCAAGTGTAGACTGTGCTAACAGCACTTCCGAGAAACAACTGGCGGTGTTGTAACCCAGGGATGAGAAGAGAACAGGGTGGAGGCAGCAGGACTTTTTGCCGTTCACACAGCAGGGGAACAGCTGACATTACTGAACCCCAGTAACACAGGAGCAAGTGTAGACTGTGCTAACAGCACTTCCGAGAAACAACTGGCGGTGTTGTAACCCAGGGATGAGAAGAGAACAGGGTGGAGGCAGCAGGACTTTTTGCCGTTCACACAGCAGGGGAACAGCTGACATTACTGAACCCCAGTAACACAGGAGCAAGTGTAGACTGTGCTAACAGCACTTCCGAGAAACAACTGGCGGTGTTGTAACCCAGGGATGAGAAGAGAACAGGGTGGAGGCAGCAGGACTATTTGCCGTTCACACAGCAGGGGAACAGCTGACATTACTGAACCCCAGTAACACGGGAGCAAGTGTAGACTGTGCTAACAGCACTTCCAAGCAACAACTGGCGGTGTTGGAGCCCAGGGTCAAGGAGGATGTTTAAATACTAGATGAAGTATTTTCCTTGTTACGTGTCAATTAAAAATGTCTATACTCCAAACAAGAGAAATATAACCTTTAGTACCATAAGATGATGATTTTACTTTAAAAAATATATGTAAATTAATAATTGACAAACATAAAGGCATACATTAACATGTTGAAAAGCAATGCAAACCACAATAAAAATAGGTTAAATAATCTGCTATACGGTTTTAAATAAAAGCATACAAGTACATATCAGAATCCATTAATGATGGATAAGTAACAGTATGTACACCATTTTCATTTGCTGAATAATATCACTAAAAAGTTTTTAAAAATATCTAAAATTTCCATCATGTAATACTGATAATATGTGCCAATCATTTATATTAACAAAAAAAACCTTTAAAAAGTGCATAGTGAAAACAGCTATTTATGCCTGACTGTGGACTTGCAAGCATGACAACGGATAGATAAGGTATATATAGATGACACTGCATAGCCACAGATGGTGAATGGCGATGTAATACTGTACCTCAATAAAGTGTGTGTTACTAAGTACTACATCCTTATTTTTATATAGCTTTCTAAAAGGGTACGTGCATGTATGCTTGCGCCTTTGTTTGGACGCACAGACTGGCTTCCTGCTGTGACGCGTTGGGTATTGGAGCGTCTGTGCGTCTTATGACGCAGACTAACATTCACGGTGCGCATCGTTCATCATCGCAAGCGTACCGACAACACAAAGGCGTTGTCATGACTGCTTTACTCAGTAAACATGCACCTATGATGAAACATACACGCATGTGCCCTATTACATAACAAGCTACAAGAAAAATGCGTGTGAGGTGTGACACAGCTGTTTTGTTAAGGTACAGTATTATATCGACATTGTACAGGTGTCGCTATTCAGTCTGATAAATAGATATCATTCACCTTTCTATCAGTTGTCGTTCTTTCAGCACCACTTACAGGTATATATTTTGCTATTGTGACTATGCACTATTGACTTTACCAAGGTAATGCATGATTTTTGTTAGCGATATCATGTTTACATGAAGGACCTTTATGATATGGGCTGTTAACTTTCTAATCAAATATGTATTTTTTAAAATGACACAAATATAAGTAATGTTGAAGAGGACTATTCCTACATGCATTGTTTGCACAATATTACAGGTGTACATCACGTCCCTTAATCAACATTGGATATTATATTTACTTGTATGCTTTTATTTCAAAGGCAAGAACACTGAAGTATAACCTTCGCACTGCAGCAGTTGTCAAAGTTCAACCCACATTATGCACTTCCAACATTGCAGTATTTGAGTCATCATGATGTGAGTTGGATTTGTCTAAGCTATGGAGTGACAAGGTTGACCATCAGTATCCTATAGCATAAGTAGGCTTTTGTGTTTGCATTTGTTTTCGACATGTGCATATCTGTAATAATATGTCACAATTATTTTGTTACAGATTTGTGACAAAGACAAATCATTTTATGGTTTGAAAGTTGACGTTTCAAATGTTTACAGCTTAGAAATCATGGTGTAGCCTCATATCTATGTGTAGCACTAGACACTTTGAGATGTCATTTTTTTTTTTCACCATGATTAGGTAGCTAGCAGTAATTTTTGCCGAACACACAGCAGGGGAACAGCAGGCGTTACTGAACCCCACAAACACATCAGCGATTGTTTTCATCTGTGCATCTAACACTTCTGAGCAGCAACTGGCGCTGTTGAAGCCCAGGGTCAAGGAGGGTGTAGGCAGAGGCCTAGTATGAGACGTTTGAAGTTGAAGTTGTAGTTAGCAGCAGTAATTTTTGCCAGACACACAGCAGGGGAACAGCAGGCGTTACTGAACCCCAAACACATCAGCGATTGTTTTCATCTGTGCATCTAACACTTCTGAGCAGCAACTGGCGCTGTTGAAGCCCAGGGTCAGGAGGGTGTAGGCAGAGGCCTAGTATGAGACGTTTGAAGTTGAAGTTGTAGTTAGCAGCAGTAATTTTTGCCAGACACACAGCAGGGGAACAGCAGGCGTTACTGAACCCCACAAACACATCAGCGATTGTTTTCATCTGTGCATCTAACACTTCTGAGCAGCAACTGGCGCTGTTGAAGCCCAGGGTCAAGGAGGGTGTAGGCATAAAAATATTGAGTTATTGCCTTGTTACGTGGCCATTGCAAATGTATGTACTTCAAACAAGAATAAATGAAGTTTTACTACAACAATAAAATGATAAATTTCAATTACAAGAATAGAAAAAATTTATACTTGACAGTCCTCTGTGGTGATAACGTTTAATGGCTAACTGAAAATATGGTAACAAATTCAAAGCTTTCGAGACTACTCAGGTGTCTTCATCAGGCTAAGAGTAAAGCCAAAAATGAAGAATCACATATTTCTACACACAACAGGACACAGGAATAGCTAAGACAAGTGAGGGAGGGACAAGTGAGGGGAGACCGGCAACAAAAAGGAGAACAAGGATGAATTATCAGCGCCACACAATCACAGATAAATTAATGAATTTACCTGTGGCAAAAGACTTTTGTATGCCCGGTCATAGCATCATGGATATGGAATTACTGGTATTAAAATAACTTCAAATATGAGAAACGTACAAAGGTTTCAGAATATAAGCTCATCATGACCTTTGACACTGTTAGTGATGGAATGAATAGATCACATGGATTTATGTCATTCTATATCAATTAAGGAATCTGCGTCTATGCCCTTCCAGGGTCATGAAAACCCAAAAAAAATACGCCAATGAGAGGGCAATCAAACTTTCTATCCTTATCTAGGAACTGTTCCAATATTTATGTTCATCCCTGTGAGATAATGACAGTTCTGATACACGTCACTTACTTGTCTTACCTATTGCACTATTCCTGTGTCCTGTTGTGTATAGAAATATGTGATGCTTAATTTTTAGTTAGTCTTTCCCTGATGAAGAGACGTGAGTAGCCTTGAAAGCTTGCAATTTGTTTCCATCTTTTCAGTTATCCATTAAAAGGTATCAACCACTGCTGACTCTGAAGTCTAAATATTTTTCTAATACTGGCTAACACGGTACAAAGATACACATGTTTTTAATTTCAAGAAGGAAAAATAAAGAAAATACAAATATAAACGCATATATGCACATGCCAAAAATAAATGGAACAACACAACACCCAAAAATGGTAACAAAATATAGTGTTGTAAATTTAAGAATAAAAGTCCATTTTTTTTTTTATGAATAATGCTTAAGGAACGCTATGTTAAACCATAACATAGTGAAGACAATGGATTTTGTAATAGTCACTCATCATCATCATCGCAAATTTTATGTGACAGTCACAGACATTTCAATTATTTAAGTTCATAAAATCGTAACTTTCTATAGCATGTATGACATGTCCAGCATGGACTCATCAATGTGATTGATGACACAATAATGTACAATAAAAAAATAACCATTTAAAAAAACATTAGGCATTGTTTGTCACAATTTAAGTGTGTGCCTGCAAGTGTAGGTGAAACAAAGGCTACGGATAGCAAAGGTATATTCTATGTCTGTATCAGACAGTGGACAGCCTCTGATGGGTAATGCCGATGTTATACTGTACGTCAATAAAGTCTGCGGCTGAAATCATGCATTTTTTGCTTGTAGAGTGTTGAAGAGGGTAAAAGAATGTCTGGTTGCGCAAAGCTTTATCCGTCAACTACCTTCCTACTGTCACGCGTAGGGTAGGGTAGCGTGTGGCAATTAGCTGACTATCAAATGTGAGGTTAGGCTGCGTTATTGCGCACTAGGGACGCAAAAAAAATACAGCAGTAATAATTTAATGTGTAATACTCCACCTATGACAAACAAAAAAATTACGTTCCCTCTTTAACAATGTACAAGACTAACAAGCCTAATGGTTGACGCTGACTTAATTGAGATACAGTATTACATCAACATTGTCCATGAGTAACTATGCACTGTGATACCTATATACCAGTATTAATTTATATCTCTTGTGGTTGTTTCAACAGCACTTGCAGGTATAACTACCTATTGTCAGTATGCATGATGCACTTTCTAGATGTAATAATTTATTATTGGACATTATTACCATGTTTTACATGCTGGCCATTTCATATATGGTGTTTGAAGTTACAGTTGGCATCAGTATGTGTATTTTATAATGTCTGTCATAAAATAAAACTCGTGATGATGATGATGAGGATTTAATGATTCGTACATCCATTGACTGCATTATCTTACAGGTACAGATAAAGTTCCTTAAAAAGCATTAATTCATAAGTCTGAAATGTACTTTTATGCATTAATTTCAAAATGTGAAGAGTAGACTATGTTTTATTTTTTGTTACCATTTCTAATAGACATGTGCAGATATGCGCTGTGATGACAAATTATTATTTGTCCATATTTGTCATAAAAATTTATTCTAGGCCTGCAAAACTTCACAATTTCATGTTTTCAGCATAACAAGCAGGGTGACGGCTCTTCCCTATTTGGAGCATGTTGGTCATGTGTTTTTCTGTCCATGTGTCGGGAACAGGAGACTTCTTGCCGTTGACACAGCAGGGGAACAGCTGGCGTTACTGAACCCCACTAACAGTAGAGCTTGTGTTTTGTTCTGTGGACACGACACTTCTGAGCAGCAACTGGCAGTGTTGGAGCCCAGGGAGTAGAGTTCAGGTGGTAGAAAGATGAACATAACAGGAGACATGGATAACGTTGCGAACCAGTTATTAATCTGAAAACGGACAGACAAATTCTGCCGAGATCCATGCCTTGTTCATTTTCAGAAAAGTAAGCCGGTCTACATTATCGGAGGATAGTCACATGCGACGGTCTGTTAGTACACCACCTGCAGCACTAAAGACGCGCTCCGATAATACACTGGCAGCAGGGCAAGCCAGCACCTCCAATGCATACTGGCTAAGCTCTGGCCATGTATCCAGCTTAGAGACCCAAAACTTGAATGGGGAAGAGCCATCTGGGAGTACACTGAGAGGCAAAGCCAAGTAGTCTGTCACCATCTGACGGATACGTTGCCTCCCGCTGACTGGAGCCCTCTCGGATGGTGTAGACATTTGTGGCGCTGCCACAAAACTTTGCCACATTTTTAACATACTGGTCTTTCCCTGTGGGGGCAGAGGCACTGCGTGTGCTCCCTCTTGTTGCAGAGCTCTCTACACTGCCTCGACGCACAGAGCTGCTTTGTAAAGCGTAGCAGCAGCAGTGCTCTCGGCAGTAAGGTAGAACATTAGGGATTGCACCAGTGTGTCTTGGTACTCCCGCATTTTACGCTCCCGTTCAACGGTGGATGAGGCTTTTGACGTTGTCCCCGTAGCGAGGGTCTAGGAGGGTGTACACCAAAAATCAAGACGTCGGAAATGTGGGCGATGCGGCGGTCGTTTCTTAGGCACTGCAGCATGAAATCAACCATGTGCTGCAGACTCCCAACTGGCAAAGAAACGCTGTCCTCTGCAAGAGGCATTATCTCTGCCTGCTCTGCATCCCCCACCCTCGCTCTACATACTGACTAGAGCGTTGGTACCTCCCTCTGGAGCGATGTCTTCCTCCTCCATTGACTCCTCCTCCTCATTCCTCCTCACAAAGTGAGCCCTGCCCAGCCCTTTGTGAGGAACCACGTTGCGCTGACTTTCCAGAAGGTGATGGAATTTGTGACACCTCATCCTCCACCTCTCCAAAACCTCATCCTTATTGCTTGCAGTGTTTTTTGAAGCAGGCAGATAAGGGGACAGTCAGGCTGACTAGTGCATCATCTGCACCGCCATCCGCGTTGACTCATCAAACGCACGCAAAAGTGGCACTGTCCTTCAAGTGGCCCCACTCATTAATGGTGAAGTGTGGACGGCGCAAATTGCGGTTGATTGCGCCTGATGCAGCTGATACTCCATAAACTGCTGGCTGCTGCTCACACAACCGCCCCAACATATGTAACGTTGAATTCCACCTGGTGGATACGTCACATATGATGCGATGTTCAGGAAGGCCAATCTGCGTTTGCAGAGGCTGCAATGCGCGATCTGGCCAGCTGGAAACGTTGCAAGTGGCGCACATCTAGGCGGACCTTGTGCAGCAGTGCATCAAGATCCGGATAGTCCCTCAAAAAAACTCGCACGACCAAGTTGAGCACATGTGCCAGACAATGGTATGTGAGTGAGGTGCCAAGGCCAGAGCTGCCACCAGATTTTCGGCCATTGTCCACACTACCAAGCCTGGCTGGAGATTCGCTGGGCAAAAACCACACGTCGCTCTCCTGCTTGATGGCATTCCAACCTCCTGCGCTGTGTGGCTTCGATTCCCCATGGAATTAATTTCAGAACGGCCTGTGCCGTTTGGCCCGGCTTGTAATCGTCGCCAGGTAACGTCCACGGTTCCATGGGGGGTAGACCTTACGGCCCTGACGATGATTCGAGGAACTGGAGTAGGGGGGAGTCAAGGGACAGACTTTTTTCCGGAACCTTGGGTTTGGGAAAAATCAGCCCCACTGAAGATCGTACCCGGCCCACAACATTCACCCAATGGGCGTTTTTGAAAAAGGACGTCCCGGGGCCGGGTACTGGTCCCGATCGG
>JARQOD010000001.1:71609544-71706753 GCA_033576555.1 Oophaga sylvatica | reverse complement strand
AATTTTTTGAACAAATTTTTAAAAACTTTATGAAAAACCCGGGATAAAATTAAGTGATTAAACAATTTCAGCAGGGGTTTGAACAATAAGTCATGTCAGACTAATTTAAAATTTTCCTTCATGACAGAATCACTGACTGGGTGGATCAGGGAAAGCTGTGAAAAGTTTTTCTTGACTTCGCAAAGCATTTGACAAGTATCTCACACAATCCTTATTGAAAAAAAGCAAGATGGAATGGACAAGGCAACGTTAGGTGGAATTCAAAACTGGCTTAGTGATGACCCAAAGGTGGTTGAAAATGGTGCACAACATTGGAAGAATGTCTCAAGTGGGGTACCACAAGGCTCTTTTTTTGGGCCCTGTATTGTCAACATCTTTATCAATGATTTGATGAAGGAATTGAGGGTAAACTGATCAAATTTGCTGAGACAAAAGTAGGAGGGGTACAATACGAGAAGAGAGAGAGAGGATTCAAAAAGATATAAAAAACTGGAGATGGGCAGCACTAACAGAATGGATTTTAACAGGGAAAAATGCAAAGTATACATTGGGCAATAAAAATGAAAAAAGCATATACAAAATGGAGGAATAGGGCTAAGAACACACATGTGAAAAAGACTTGGGTATACAATTGATTCGCTTAACAGGATCAACGGTGATGCAGCGCAAAAAAGGGCAAATGCAATTCTAGGAGTTCAAACAGAAATACGTCTAGATCAGTGAGTCATTATGCCCTCTACTTCTTTGGTCAGACCCTCATCGGAATACTGTTCCAGTTTTGGGCCCACATTTTAAAAAAACATCAACAAACTGGAGCAATTCAGAGAAGAGCCACCGAATGGTACCTCTGCAAACATGTCCCTATGGGAACGGTTGCAGGTTTGGGATGTTTAGCTTGCAAAAAAGAAACTGAGGGAGACTTAAAGCTGCTACAAATATCCAAGGGTGTAATTGTAGAAGGATCATCTTTATTCTCATTTGCACAAGGAAAGACTAGAAGCAATGGGATGAAACTGAAGGGAGGAGACACAGATTAGATATTAAAAAACTTTTTGACAGTTGGGGTGATCAATAGTGGAACAGGCTCCCCAAAAGAGGTGGTGAGTTCTCTTTCAATGGAAGTTTTCAAAACAGAGGTGGATAGACATCTGTCTGGATTTTTAGAGGAATCCTGCTTTGGCAGGGGTTGGCCAGAAGGCCCAGGAGGTCCCTTCCCAACCTACCATTCTATGTTCATGATTCTTTGATTTATGATATTTTATAGGGAATAAGACAGAATCTACCCATGTGTAAACTATAAAGTGCAAATCAGCTCTATTATGAGATAGGGAAAACAGGTGCCAGCTCTGGTAGAGACTGGCACTATGTATAGACAACACACTTTACAAATTCCTGGACAAAACTGTACGTTGATTTGTGCAGGTGTAAAAAAATCAGAAAATGTAATTCTACATATAACATCTGGAGCGTAATGTTAAATGTTGTCAGCTTAAGATATGATATAAATTCAACAGTTTTTTAGAGCTGTTACCAAAGAAACACAAAAAGGGCCTGGCATTTGAAGGCTGAAATGTATATTAAACCCCAGTATATGACAGAGCGGTGTGATGTTGTAATATATAGCCTTTTTAAAAGCATATTAATGCATTTATTTGACATATGATAGTTTTCCCTATAAATTGATCAAAGTTGGACTTTATTATCCTGGCTTTATAACAAATATTACATTTTATATCTCAAACTTCCGCATTGCATGTAAAAGATAACGCTAAAAAATGTAAATTGATTTCATTTCATAGCAGCATATAAAAGCTCTTACTGGAAATAGCTGCCCTGGGTCATTACAATATAAAATCACAATTTTTGCTCAAATTGCTGCTTCTCGGATTTATTTCTGTAGATGCTTTCCTATCTAATATAGTTCTCTGATTCGAATTTTAAAAATAAACATTAATGCTATATTTTTCAGTTGCAAAAACATAGACACAAGCTGTAGCACACGTTGTTATTTGTTTGGGTTGAAATTAAGCTGTAGAGGGCTGATCCAAGGCCACCAAACAAAATCTTCTGTCATAACGTCATAGAGTAAGGGACCTGATTTTAAAAACAGTTTGTAACATCTAGTTTGTTTTGGAGGCCTGATACAATGGCCACAAAAAAAAACAAACTTCTGCTATTACCGTCATATAGTTAAGGTGTTAGGGTCTGCGGAACGCAACCAAATATATGATGTAAAAAGGTGCGTTCGCAGCCCGGGGTCCACCGTGCAGGCGGAGCCTGCGCTAGTAAAATGGCGCAAGAAGCGAACTCTTTGTTATCACGCAGAGTCGCAAAAATAAACGCCGTAATGCGCTGTGGCAATTGTTGCGAACTCTGTTACTCCACAGAGCCGCTAGAAGGAGTGCCGCAGCGCTATATGGCGATGTGTGCGAATTCACTTAACACACTGAGTCGCAAAATAAACACGCTAGGGCGCTGTCTTAGACGTTGAAAGCGAACCCTGTTACGGCACAGAGCTGATTAAACTTCTGTGTCCTGTCAGGCACCCAGGTACACAGTTGACTGCTAAGCGAACATAACGTGATCATGCGCTAATGTCTCGTGGGAGACACCCCAATCTATGGCGTCTGAACGCCAGACGCTGATAACAGCAATCAAACTCCTCACCGTTATGCCGGTAATCTAGGGCATCTAGGACACCGACCCTGACCAGCTAGCATACCAAACCCTCACCGATTAAGTCGGTATTCTAGGGCCTTATTTCAGTCGGGCCCTAACCACACACACGCATGACCACACTGGCGCAAAGCATATGACGATTGATACTAGCGCATGACGGCCCAGCCAATGCCACCCTTTTAAGTAACAGTACAGGACCTGCCAGAAACAAGGACCAATGAAACTTGTTCCAGAACATCAGTAGTCACAGGACCTTCCTGGCGGACCAATAGGAAGCTGCTGCAGTACCTGAGCTGTGGACGCCTGATCTCCAATGAGAGATCTCACTCTGGCATGCTCAGAAGGAGAAAACAGGACTTTGTCCTAAAGACGTCAGCTCGCCGCTAACCAGTACTGGCCACAATAGCAGAGCCTGGAGGAGCAGCAGTAATCCTCTGCACACTGTTAGACTGGGCGGACGCTGGGACCTACGTCTAAGTGAGCAGGCTCCACTGCGGACGGAGATGAATGGGGGACCCAGCGGGACTGGTTCGAGACTCCCCTGTGCAGCAGTGGGAACTCGAACCCTAACATTTCAACCCCTTCTTTGGGCCTCGCTGTGCTCAAAGGCAGCGATGATGCTGCGGAGCGTGAACATGCTCGGCAGGCTCCCAGGACCTATCCTCAGGCCCATAAACCCCTCCAATCCACCAAATAAAATTTTTTTGCCTCGTAACACCTTGCACCCAACAATGGCGTTCACCTCGTGATCATCGTTAGATGAACCCGACGTCCCGGCAGATGACTCGGAAAAACGGGAAATGGCCACGGGTTTCAGGAGGGACACGAGAAAGGTGTCAGTGATACCAAGGCGAGGCGGAAGGGCTAGGCGGTAAACCACCGGGTTCACCTGCTCAAGAACTTTAAAGGACCCAAAAAGCGAGGTGCCAACTTGGTGGACTCTACACGTAGCCTGATGTTTCGGCAGAGAGGCCACACTAGGTCACCCGGCGCAAATGTAGGAGCGGGGCGCCGATGGGCATCGGCTGAAGACCTTATCCTCTCTTTGGAGGCCTGAATGGCATCCTGGGTGCGGTCCCAAATGTCCCGTGCCTCCACAGCCCAGTCTGCCACCCTGGAATCAGCGGAAGACACGGGCATGGGCACTGGTACCCGCGGATGCTGACCGTTATTCAGGAGGAATGGGGTCTGTCCGGTGAAGTCAGCCACAGCATTATTTTAGAGCAAACTCAGCCCACGTAGCAAGGATGCCCAATCATCCTGCCTGGCAGAGACAAAATGTCGCAAGTATGTGACCAAGGTCTGATTGGCCCTCTCTACCAACCCATTCGTCTCGGGATGGTATGCAGACGAGAGATTCAACTCAATGCTAAGTAAACGACACAGCTCTCTCCAGAACCGAGATGCAAACTGGGGACCTCGATCACTGACAATTTTGTCTGGCATACCGTTGTAGGCGGAAAATATGTCTAATGAATATGCTGCCAAGGCCCGTGCAGACGGTAACCGTGGTAACAGCACCTAGTGCACCATTTTGGAGAAGTGGTCGGTTATCACCCAGATGATGGTGCAGCCCCGAGACTTGGGTAAGCCCACCACAAAATCCATCCCGACCATCTCCCAGGGCCTGTCTGCCACCGGTAAAGGAAAGAGTAACCCAGCTGGCCGTTGTCGAGGGACTTATTCTTGGCGCAGGAAGACGAACGCCTGAACGTATTCCCTGACGTCACGGACCATATGTGGCCACCAGTATGTCCTCGCCAGCAACTCAGATGTCCTCTTTGCCCCAAAATGTCCACCCACCCTGGACGAGTGTGCCCAAGAGAGTACCTCCGGTCGCAAATTGATGGGCACAAAAGTCTTGCCCGGAGGCACAGACTCAAGCGAAACCGGGGCCACAGTTCTTAGGCTCTCTGTGGGGACAATCAGCCGAGGCTCCTCCTCCACCTCCTCAGAGGACACCACGGAGCGAGACAGAGCATCAGCACGAATGTTCTTCTCCCCGGAGAGAAAATGGAGGGTGAAATGGAACCGGGAGAAGAACAGGGACCATCTGGGAATTTAGCCGCTGGGCGGTCTGTAAATAGACCAAATTTTTGTGGTCAGTGAACACTTGGAAGGGAAAGCGAGCCCCCTCCAGGAGATGTCTCCCAATGGAATAATTCTTCTCCGCTGGTGTGAAGGTCTTGGAGAAGAAGAAGCAAGGATGTTTACGACCTTGAGCATCCTTTGAAAATGGACTGCTCCAGCACCAACGGACGAGGCATCTACCTCCAATATAAAAGGCTTATCAACCTCGGGACGATGTAGGATAGGAGCGCTAGCAAAATGGACTTGATTGAAGTAAAGGCCTTGGAGACCTCCTCTGACCACAATTTGGGATTGGCTCCTTTCTTGGTGAGGGCTACCAAGGGAGCAACCAAAGTAGAGAAGTGGGGAATGAATTGGCGATAGTAATTAATGAACCCCATAAAGCGCTGCACCGCTTTAAGAGAGTGGGGTTCTTGCCAATCCATTACAGCCTGTAGTTTGGCAGGATCCATAGCCAATCCCTGAGTGGAGATGATATAGCCCAGGAATGGAAAGACTCCTGCTCAAACACACACTTCTCCAACTTCGCATATAAGGAATTTGCCCGCAAGAGGTCGAAGACCCTGCAAACATCTCTCCGGTGGGTGTCCATATCTGGAGAAAAGATGAGAATGTCATCCAAATAGACTACCACAGAGGTGGCAATCATGTCCCGAAGATGTCATTTACGAAATCTTGGAAGACGGCTGGAGCATTACAGAGCCCGAAGGGCATCACAAGATATTCGTAATGTCCATCTCTGGTATTGAACGCCGTCTTCCATTCGTCCCCCTCACGGATGCGGATCAGGTTATAGGCACCACGAAGATCCAGTAGTAAATACCCTTGCTCCCCGGAGCTATCAAAGAGCACAGATATTAGGGGTAAAGGATATTTGTTCTTAACGGTAATGGCGTTGAGACCCCTATAGTCTATACACGGTCGTAATTCTCCATTCTTCTTCTGCACGAAGAAAAATCCTGCCCTGCTGGTGACACTGACTTCCTAATAAACCCTCTTGCCAGATTTTCCTGGAGGTATTGTGACATGGCCTCCGTCTCAGGAAGAGAGAGAGGATACACTCTTCCCCGAGGGGGCTCCGTTCCAGGCAAGAGGTCTATAGGACAGTCATAGGTGCGATGAGGAGGAAGAGTCTCCGCTGCCTTTTTTGAGAACGCACCAAATGTATGATGTAAAAAGGTGCGTTCGCAGCCCGGGTCCACCGTGCAGGCGGAGCCTGCTGCTAGTAGAATGGCGCAAGAAGCGAACTCTGTTATCCCGCAGAGTCGCAAAAATAAACACCGTAACGCGCTGTGGCAATATGTGCGAACTCTGTTATTCCACAGAGACGCTAGAAGGAGTGCCGCAGCGCTATATGTCGATGTGTGCGAACTCACTTAACACCACTGAGTCGCAAAATAAACACGCTAGGGCACTGTCTAGCGTTGAAAGCGAACCCTGATACGTCACAGAGCCGCTGAGACAAACTTCTGTGTCCTGTCAGGCACCCAGGTACACAGTTGACTGCTAAGCGAACATAAAACGTGATCATGCGCTAATGTCGTCGCGGGAGACACCCACAATCTATGGCGTCTGAACGCCAGACCCTGAATACGGCAATCAAACTCCTCACCGGTTATGCCGGTCATCTAGGGCATCTAAGACACCGACCCTGACCAGCTAGCATACCAAACTCCTCACCGATTAAGTCGGTATTCTAGGGGCTTATTTCAGCCGGGCCCTAACCACACACATGCATGACCACACTGGCGCAAATCATATGACGATTGATACTAGCGCATGGCAGCCCAGCCATGCTACCCTTTTATAGTAACAGCTACAGGACCTGCCAGAAACAAGGACCAATGAAACTTGTTCCAGAACATCAGTAGTCACAGGACCTTCCTGGCGGACCAATAGAAGCTGCTGCAGTACCTGAGCATGTGACCCCTGATCTCCAATGAGAGATCTCACTCTGGGCATGCTCAGAAGGGGAAAACAAGGACTGGGACCTATGTCTAAGCTGAGCAGGCTCCACTGCGGACGGAGATGAATGGTGGACCGCAGCGGGACTGGTTTGAGACTCCCCTTGTGCAGCAGCGGGAACTCAAACCCTAACAGTAAGGGACTTGACAAGTGATGGGCGAGCACTAAAATGTTCGGATGCTCGTTGTTCGGGTCAAGCAAATTGGAATGCTCAGGTGCTCGACCCGAGCAACGAGCCCAATGTCAGTCTATGGGAAACTTGAGTATTTTTCCGGTGGCCACCCCGGCGGTCTGCAGAGGGACTAGAAATTATGAAAATTGATGAGAACAGTGCTCAAATGACATGGGAACAGCATGGGGAAAACCCCTGGAAGCATTTCTCACTCCCAGATCACTGCTGTGATCAAAGTTGCCAGAGTCTTATGCCACTTTTACAGACACACAATAAAACATACAAAAACTGGAAGAAAATGGATTTTTCTGGGAAATAGGTTAAGGACCTTCTTTTCCAGGGTAATGCCTTGTATATAAGGCAAAATAAATAACCAAAACAAAAATTCTCCTCCACACCTTGGACTATGTTAACACTTAGCGTTTTGATGCATTTTTGAAGTTTAGCATTGCTTTCAACCAAGACAAGTGCATTCACTGGGAAACGTAATTTTAACATTTTACGTACAATGTTAACTGGCCATGTAGTGTGTGACACATCATCAGACATATCCTGTTTCATTTATGAAGGAGGGACTCTGAAAGTTACAAAGCCTGTTTTTATAGGGCCATCAGGCGGCCTTTACTATTCTTAAAGGGCCAGCAATTGACTCTCACTATTCTTAGAGAGCCATCAGCTGGCTATGATTTGTTGTTCACATTATTAAACAGTGGCTCTCCTACACTGTTATTGTGTATGCAGTGAGTGGTAGGGCTGCCCAAAATTTTGACGCACCCCAATACCCCTTTGAAGAGAGGGCCTCCTGAAAACAATGTTCCCATTATTAGTGAGTCTCCATACTGTTTGCCTATGCAGTGAATGCAAGGGCTGCCAAAAATTTTGAGGCACTCCAATGCCCCTTTGAAGATACGTAGAGGAGGGCCTCATTTTCCACAAGGTTCTGGCCACACATGTCCATGCCAGCAGGCTGAGCTGAAGCTAATTTGCTTAGGTGCCAAACCGTACAATGCTGTAGAATTGTGGACAGCTCTGAAAGAGCAGGCAGATCTTTGGCTGACACCACTCAACCTACAGCCAGTAGGTTGAGTGGTGTCAGCCAAAGATCTGCCTGCTCTTTCAGAGCTGTCCACAATTCTTCAGCATTGTACGGTTTGGCACCTAAGCAAATTAGCTTCAGCTCAGCCTGCTGCCGCTTGGCTAAGGTAATGCTGCAGTGCTTCCAGCTTGTGACTGATGAGATCATTTCGGAGATGGAGGCTGAAGAGGAGGAGGAGGATGAGGTGCAGGAGCTGTAGACTGTAGGGGCAACCCTGATTGACCTAGGGCCCAAAATCCTCGGCATCGAGAGGACGGGTTCCATCCAAGTTAAGACTGGGTCCCGGCTTCCACTATGTTAACCCAGTGTGCCATCAGTGAGATGTACCATCCCTGCCCACAAGCACTTTTCCACGTGTCCTTAGTTAGGTGGACTTTCCCAGTAACTGCATTGTTGAGGACATGACTAAAGTTGTGGGACATGAACTTGTGTAATGCAGGGACATCACACTGGGAGAAATAGTAGGGGACCGAGTACCGAGGGATGGCCGCCGCCATCAGGTTGTGGAAAACTTCCATCTCCACGAGCATAAAAGGCAACATTTCGAGCACAAGCAGTCGCGAAATGTGGGAATTTAGTACTGTGGCCTGTGGGGTGTTGGCTGCTTATTTGCGCTTGCATTCCAAGGACTGGGGTATGGACAACTGAATACTGCGCTGGGACAAGGACGTGGATGTGCTTGCTGATGGTGCTAGTTGACTGTATGCAAAGACAGCTGCAGGGCAGGAGGCCTCTAGGCATGCACCATGGACAGGGGATTGGCTTGCACGCACTGTTATATTTTGGTAGCTGAGGAGAGCAGGCAAAAACGGCAATACACCAGAGAGGTTGGAATCTACTGGATTGCAGTACCCTAACCACCACAACTAAAGGCAGCCATGGAGCGTTCCTACGTTGGTCCTAGACGCCTCGTCACAGCCTGAGAGGCTAACTACACCTAAAGATAGAAAGAGGAAAGCTATCTGCCCCGGAGCAGATCCCCAAAGAACATAGGAAGCCCCCAAACATGTAATGGCGGTTAGACAAGAGGAAATACAGACACAGACAGAAAATAGTATGAGCAAACACTGGGGCCCAATCTGACTTAGACAGAAAAGGATAGGAAGGATACTTACTGCAATCCAAAAAAAAACCCTAAAAAAACCAACGCTGCTAATTGCAAAAACACCTGAGATCACACGACCTCTACCACCTAAATTAGTTCTCTGGTGTAACAAAACTAAGCCGCAGCCACAGAAAAAAAAAACTGGAAAAGGCAAATGAACAAACAACAATGGCTCCAGAGGAACCGAGAGGAGACCAAGTCCCCCGGAGAGGGGAACCTGGCCAACCTCACAGAAATGCAGAGAAATATACAAATGGCAAGCACAAAAACAAAAAACAGAAAATATCTTATCTGAGAGCAGGAGAAGAGGCAAGACTCAGCAAGCTTCCAAGTGAACCAGGAAACAAAGTTGAGACAAGAACAATTGGTCACCGGCAACCATGATGGGGGGAACCTCCCTTATATCCAGCCAGTCCGTGATCCCTGATTGCCAATCCTCATTGAATGGTTCAGTACTGTTTGCAACCACCAGAGGTAGCTTCTGCTCAGAATTCATTTCTAAAACATTCATAACACGCACAACAGCAGAAGAAGCAGTGGTGTCACCCACAGACACTGTTCCTCCAGCCATGGGGTTCGTCCCACAAAGTTGGGTGCTTTGCTGCCATGTGCCTGATCATGCTGGTGGTGGTCAGGATGGTAGTTTTGCTACCCTTGCTGATGCTGGCCTGGCAGGTGGTGCAAATGGTCTTTTTGGGGTTATTAGCAGAGTTTTTACAAAACAACCAGACTCGGGAAGACCTGATTGTAGTACTGGAAACTTCCATCATGTTGGTGTTACAGGGAATGGTTACCCGCCTTCTGTATGCGGTCACCACACTGCTTCTTCCTGCTTGTTGGGTGGTACACTTCCCTCCCCCTTTGTGCTGCTGTCTTCACTCTGCATGTCCTCTTGCAATGTTGGGTCAGTTACTATATCATCCACTTCCGTACCCTGGTCCTCCTCCTGACTTTCTGGCAATTGTGTCTCATCATCGTCCATCTCTTGTGACTCTTTCCCATCGTCACCTTGGTGTGACCGTGGCTACTCAAATATTTTGGCATTGCTACATGTGATTTCCTCTTGCCCCACTTCAAGTGAACCGGGCAAGAGGCCCGAATCTATAAATGGAAAAGTGAACAGCTCTTCAGAGTGTCTACCTGTGGGATCAGTTGTCTCCGGGCACTCAGCATGGTGGGAGGAAAACGGATCAGAGTGAGGAATATGCAGTCCAGACTCATGGCTACTGAGACCTGACCGTGTGGAAGACAGGGTGGTGGTGGTGGTAGCAAATTGACTGGAAGCATTATCCGCTATCTAACCAACAACCTTTTCATACTGCTTAGGGTTCAATAGTGGTGTGCTGCTGCAGTCCCCTAGTAATTGGGACAGGAAGATCGGGCAAGAAGATGTGGGTGTTTGTTGTAGTACAATTTCAGCTTGTCCACGGCCTTGGCCTCTGCATGCACCATCACCATCACATCCAGTTCCCCGAATCTTGCCCATTTTAAATGGAGGACAATATTTTCCACATTCGCTACAAACGACTGAATTTGAAGCAAATTTATATGTGATCTGTGTGATGAAAAACCACAGTTTTAAATAGCTTGCCTGTAGGTAACTATTTTTAACAGCAAACTAGTGTCAATAACTTCGCTAACATGCTACAACAAAATTTAAATGGAGACCAGAAATTGCAGAATTTTGAGCACACTTATATGTGATCCGTGTGACGGACAAATCTCAGTTTTAAATAGCTGGCCTGTAGGTAACTATTTTTAACAGCAAACTGGTGTCAATAACTTCACTATCCGACTGCACAAAAATTTAAATGGAGGCCAGAAATGGCAAAATTTTGGGCACACTTATATATGGTTCCGTGTGACGGACATACCACAGTTTTAAATAGCTGGCCTGTAGGTAACCATATTTAACAGCAAACTGGTGTCAATAACTTCGCTAAGACAATGCAACAAAATTTAAATAGAGGCCAGAAATGGCAGAATTTTGAGAGCTAAGTGCTATGTGCTATGTGATCCATGTGATGGACAAACCACAGTTTTAAATAGCTGGCTTGTAGGTAACTATTTTTAACAGCAAACTAGTGTCAATAACTTTCCTAACACTGCAACAAAATTTAAATGAAGGCCAGAAATGGAAGAATTTTGAGCGCACTTATATGTGATCTGGGTGTACTCTGTACTCTGGGTGAATTGAGGCCACTTTCCTGATGCCTTTCCCTCATTTGATGTGTTTTGGCAGCACTTGGGGCCCTTCTAAGGTGTTGTGCAAGCATTTGTTTTTGCCTCCCATTGACTATAATGGCATTCGGTAATGTTTGGCGAATATTCGACGAATTAATCGGCGAATATTGCAAATTCAGCGAACCTAATCTGAATCGAGTATTGAAATATTTGCTCATTTCTAATACTTACCACTAGTGTTGAGCATTCCGATACCGCCAATATCGGGTATCGGCCGATATTCGCTGTATCGGAATTCCGATACTTAGTTCCGATATTTTTCCTATATCGTATACCGGAATCGGAAGTTCCCATAATTCTTTGAGAGGCACTGTGATTTTAGTCAGCCAATGAGGAATCCTACGAAGTGTGGGCACATCCTGTAATGCTGCGGTCATCTTAACTAATGGCATGGCTGTGATTGGCTGCTGAAATGATGTCAGAATGCACTATAAAAGGCGCCGCCGCCATTTTAGCGTCACTGTGCTGTGAACTCAGTTAGGGACAGAACGCTGCTCTGCTGACTCTGAGGGACAGTTAGAGATTGCGATTTTGTGTACTGTGCTTTAGGCAGGCTAGTTTACCAACCGCTGTGTAAAGCTTCCTTTTGCCTTGCAGTGTTGTTTTAACAGCTATGTGCAAGGTGTGTGTGTGAGACTGCAGGTGACGCTGCAGTTTGCTCTGCATCCACCGCTGTTTGTAGGCATCTGCACGTGTCACTCACTGACTCTTTTTTTTATTTTATTTTGTGGAATTGGTGCAGCTCCATTCAATTGAAATTAACAGTGATCTATTAGTGTGACACGCTTCCATCCGTATACAATACATTGGTTGCAAACACTATAGAAGTACAGAAAGGAGCCTTTCACAGCTAGTGAACAGTTGTGTGCAGTGTTCACTGTAGTCTGTGAGGTTTTCATTTTTTGAGTGCAGATCACGCTCCAATTAGTTCTTCAACCACTGCTGGTTGTAGTCTGCTGAACGTGTGTCACTGCCT
Organism: Oophaga sylvatica; assembly: GCA_033576555.1. Taxonomy (NCBI): domain Eukaryota; kingdom Metazoa; phylum Chordata; class Amphibia; order Anura; family Dendrobatidae; genus Oophaga; species Oophaga sylvatica. The sequence continues at coordinate 71,694,425 of JARQOD010000001.1, read as the reverse complement.
CATCCTTGACATTTTTCTCTAATTGGTGCTGCTCCATTCTATTTTAAAAAAATCTAATCTATTAGTGTGACGCGCTTCCATCCGTATACAATACATTAGTTGCAAACACTATAGAAGTACACAAAGGGGCCTTTTACAGCTAGTGAACAGTTGTCTGCAGTGTTCACTGTAGTCTGTGAGCTTTTCATTTTTTGAGTGCAGATTACGCTCCAGTTAGTTCTTCAACCACTGCTGGTTGTAGTCTGCTGAGCGTGTGTCACTGCCTCATCCTTGACATTTTTCTCTAATTGGTGCTGCTCCATTCTATTTTAAAAAAATCTAATCTATTAGTGTGACGCGCTTCCATCCGTATACAATACATTGGTTGCAAACATTATAGAAGTACACAAAGGGGCCTTTCACAGCTACTGAACAGTTGTCTGCAGTGTTCACTGTAGTCTGTGAGCTTTTCATTTTTTGAGTGCAGATTACGCTCCAGTTAGTTTTCAACCACTGCTGGTTGTAGTCTGCTGAGCGTGTGTCACTGCCTCATCCTTGACATTTTTCTCTAATTGGTGCTACTCCATTCTATTTAAAAAAAATCTAATCTATTAGTGTGACGCGCTTCCATCCGTATACAATACATTGGTTGCAAACACTATAGAAGTACACAAAGGGGCCTTTCACAGCTAGTGAACAGTTGTCTGCAGTGTTCACTTCAGTCTCTGAGGAATAACCACACTTAGGCCTTATAACTTTTCTGACTTTCTTTATCAATCTACCAAGATGAAGAAGGCAGGGAGTAAGGCACGTGGTCATGGCCGTGGAGTTTCAGCAGGGAGAGGACGTGGGGATTCTGTGGCTGCTGCCGCACCCAGTGACACAGCATCCACCAGTTTTCCCCGTGAGCGTTCCTTTATGCGCACTTTTGTAGGAGCTCGGCGTACCCCCCTGCTGCGGGAAGAACAAATTGAAGCCATTGTTGGTTGGATGGCAGCCAAAGCATCGACTTCAATTGCTTCCACCTCTTCTCAGGACCACAGCACTGTTGAACAACCATCTGTCTCTTCACCGCCTGCCAAATTGCCCAGGCAGTCAGAGAGCTCTGTAAAGGAGCCAGCTGAGTCTCTGCTTCTGTTCTCAGAATCTGTTGGCTTGCAAACAGGGGCCCAGCCAAGCAGCATTCTGGAATGTGAAGAAGAGGGAGTATGCAGTGATGCGCAACAGCTGTGTCTCTCTGAATCTGAAGAGGCGGGTGAGCCAGTGCCGATGGTCAGCACACCGCAGAACGCATCTGATGATGATGAGACTCAGGTGCCAGTTTCTGTTGAGCATGGTGCTGGCCAGACCACCCAACAGCAGCAGGTGTTGGAAGAGGGTAGTGGAGATGATGAGGTCCAAGACCCAACATGGCGTGAGGAACAGGAAGGTGGTGGTAGCAGCTCTGAGGAAGAGATTGCCCCAACGGTCCAAACAGTAGGGAGAGGTAGGCTGCAGACTCGGTTGCCTGTAGCCTCCAGTTTGGCACCAGTTCGTAGCAGTTCTCTTACAACAGCCAAAACGGGCGCTCCCAGGACTTGCACTGCGTGGTCCTTTTTTGACACACTTGCAGATGATATTTGCTATGTCAAATGCAAGCTGTGTAATCAAAAAGTAAAAAGAGGTAAAAGTGTCAGTAACCTTAATACCACAAATATGTGGAAACATGTGCGGACAAAGCACGTGGTTGAGTTACAAAGACACACTGGAGATGTAGGCCAACCTACAGCAGCACCTACATCTTCAGCTCGTGCTGGAGCCTCTTCCTCCAGCTCACACACAGCTGGTTCGGCTTCCTCACAGGATCGCCATGGAAGAACCTCTGTCACTGTTGTCCAGAGACCCAGTGTTATTCCACCCACAGCTGCAAGTTCCCTGTCATCCTCACACTCCCAGGCCACAAAACAGCCATCGGTAGCACAGGCATGGGATAAAAGACGGCCATACTCGGCAAACCATCCACGAGCACAGGCTCTGAATGATGGCATTGCAAAACTCCTGTCCCTTGAAATGCTGTCATTCAGGCTGGTGGAGACTGACAGTTTCTGTAACTTAATGGCATTGGCAGTCCCACAATACAATGTGCCCAGCCGATTTTATTTCAGCAGGCAAGCCGTCCCTGGTCTGCAAAAGCATGTTGAGGGAAAAATTAAACATGCGCTACTAAACGCCGTCAGTAGCAAGGTCCACCTGACCACCGATGCGTGGACCAGTACCCATGGCCAGGGACGATACCTTTCCCTCACTGCCCATTGGGTCAATGCTGTGGAGCCGGGTACAGATCTTGCGAGTGGCGCTGTACGTGTTCTGCCAATTCCAAGGATTGCAGGAATCCAGTCTGTCCACATTGACTCCTCCTCCTACTTCAGTTCCTCAGAATCATCGCTGCAGGAGCCGTCACGGTCTACCTCCACATGGACCCGTGAACGCTTACCTGTTGCGACCGATATGAGCAAGCCGTGGCCAAACGTCAACAGGCCGTCCTGAAATTAATTTCCATGGGGAATCGAAGCCACACAGCGCAGGAGCTCTGGAATGCCATCAAGCAGGAGAGCGACGTGTGGTTTTTGCCAGCGAATCTCCAGCCAGGCTTGGTAGTGTGTGACAATGGCCGAAATCTGGTGGCAGCTCTGGGCCTTGGCAACCTCACTCACATACCATGTCTGGCACATGTGCTCAACTTGGTCGTGCAGAGTTTTTTGAGGGACTATCCGGATCTTGATGCACTGCTGCACAAGGTCCGCCTAGAGTGCGCTCACTTGCGACGTTCCAGCATGGCCAGATCACGCATTGCAGCTCTGCAATGCAGATTTCGCCTTCCTGAACATCGCATCATATGTGACGTACCCACCAGGTGGAATTCCACGTTACATATGTTGGAGCGGTTGTGTGAGCAGCAGCCAGCAGTAATGGAGTATTAGCTGCATCAGGCGCAATCAACTCGCAATTTGCGCCGTTCACACTTCACCACTACTGAGTGGGCCTCATGAAGGACATCTGCCACGTTTTGCGTGCGTTTGATGAGTCAACGCGGATGGCGAGTGCAGATGATGCACTAGTCAGCCTGACTGTCCCCCTTATCTGCCTGCTTCAAAAAACACTGCAAGCACTAAGGGATGAGGTTTTGGAAGAGGTGGAGGATGAGGAGTCACAAATTCCATCACCTTCTGGACAGTCAGCGCAATGTGGTTCCTCACAAAGGGCTGGGCAGGGCTCACTTTGTGAGGAGGATGAGGAGGAGTCAATGGAGGAGGAAGACATCGCTCCAGAGGGAGGTACACAACGCTCTAGTCAGTATGTAGAGCGAGGGTGGGGTGATGCAGAGCAGGCAGACATGACGCCTCTTGCAGGGGACAGCGTTTCTTGGCCAGTTGGGAGTCTGCAGCACATGGTTGATTTCATGCTGCAGTGCCTGAGAAACGACCGCCGCATCGCCCAAATTCTCACCACGTCTGATTATTGGGTGTACACCCTCCTAGACCCTCGCTACCGGGACAACTTACAAAGCCTCATCACACCGTTGAACCGGGAGCGTAAAATGCGGGAGTACCAAGACACACTGGTGCAATCCATAATGTTCTCCATTCCAGCCGAGAGCACTGCTGCTGCTACTGCTTTACAAAGCAGCTCTGTGCGTCGAGGCAGTGGAGAAAGCTCTGCATCAAGAGGGAGCACAAGCAGCGCCTCTGCACAGGGCAAGACCAGTATGTTCCAAATGTGGCGAAGTTTTGTGGCAGCGCCACAAATGTCTACACCATCCGAGACGGCTCCAGTCAGCAGGAGGCAACGTTTCCGTAAGATGGTGACAGACTACATGTCTTTCCCTCTCAGTGTACTCCAGATGGCTCTTCCCCATTCAAGTTTTGGGTCTCTAAGCTGGATACATGGCCAGAGCTTAGCCAGTATGCATTGGAGGTGCTGGCTTGCCCTGCTGCCAGTGTATTATCGGAGCGCGTATTTTGTGCTGCAGGTGGTGTACTAACAGACCGTCGCATCGACTATCCTCCGATAATGTAGACCGGCTTACTTTTCTGAAAATTAACAAGGCATGGATCTCGCCTGAATTTGTCTGTCCGTTTTCAGATTAAATAACTGGTTCGCAACGTTATCCATGTCTCCTGTTATGTTCATCTTTCTACCACCTGAACTCTACTCCCTGGGCTACAACACTGCCAGTTGCTGCTCAGAAGTGTCGTGTCCACAGACCAATACACAAGCTATAGTGTTAGTGGGGTTCAGTAACGCCAGCTGTTCCCTTGCTGTGTGTCCGGCAAGAAGTCTCCTGTTCCCTACACATGCACAGAAAAACCCATGTCGAACATGCTCCAAATAGGGAAGAGCCGTCAACCTGATTGTTATGCTTAAAACAGGAAATTGTGAAGTTTTCCAGGCCTAGAATGATAAATTTTTTAACAAATATGGACAAATAAAATTTGTCATCATAGCGCATATCTGCACATGTCTATTAGAAATGGTAACAAAAACTAAAACATAGTGTTCACTTTTTGAAATTAATGCATAAAAGTACATTTCATACTTATCAATTAATGCTTTTTAAGGAACTTTATCTGTACCTGTAAGATAATGCAGTCAATGGATGTACGAATCATAAACATCCTCATCATCATCATCACGAGTTATATTTATGACAGACATTATAAAATACACAGACTGATGCCAACTGTAACTTCACACACCATATATGAAATGGCCAGCATCTAAACCTGGTAATAATAGGTAGTTATACCTGCAAGTGCTGGTGAAACAACCACAACAGATATAAATTAATAATGGTATATAGGTATCACAGTGCATAGTTACTCATGGACAATGTCGATGTAATACTGTACCTCAATAAAGTCAGTGTCAACCATTATGCTTGTTAGTCTTGTAGATTGTTAAAGAGGGAACGTGCTTTTATTGTTGGTCATAGGTGGAGTATTAGACAGTAAATGATTACTGCTGTAGTATTTTTGGCGTCCCTAGGGTAGAATAACGCTGCGTAAGGTCACATTTTATAGAGAGTCATCTAATAGACACACGCTACCCTACCCTACGCGTGACAGTAGGAAGGTAGTGTTGACGGATAAAGCCTTGCGCAACCAGACATGCTTTTACCCTCTTCAACACTGTACAAGCAAAAAATGCATGATTGCAGCCGCAGACTTTATTGACGTACAGTATAACATCGCCATTACCCATCAGAGGCTGTCCACTGTCTGATACAGACATAGAATATACCTTTGCTATCCGTAGCCTTTGTTTCACCTACACTTGCAGGCACACACTTAAATTGTGACAATGCATAATGTTTTTTTAAATGGTTATTTTTTATCGTACATTATTGCGTCATCACATTGATGAGTCCATGCTGGACATGTCATACATGCTGTACAAAGTAACGATTTTATTAACTTAAATAATTGAAATGTCTGTGACTGTCACATATAAATTGCAATGATGATGATGAGTGACTATTACAAAATCCATTGTCTTCACTATGTTATGGTTTAACATAGCGTTCCTTAAGCATTATTCATAAATACAAAAATGGACTTTTATTCTTAAATTTACAACACTATATTTTGTAAACTAATTTTTGGGTGGTGTGTTGTTCCATTTCTTGTTGCCATGTGCATATATGCGTTTATATTTGCAGGGTCTTTATTTTTATTCTTGAAATTAGGAAAGATGTGTATCTTCGTACCGTGTTAGCCAGTAGATAGAAAAATATTTAGACTTGAGAGTCCTCAGTGGTTGATACCTTTTAATGGATAACTGAAAAAATGGTAACAAATTGCAAGCTTTCGAGGCTACTCACGTCTCTTCATCAGGCAAAGACTAAAACAAAAAATGAAGAATCACATATTTCTATACACAACAGGACACAGGAATAGTGCAATAGGTAAGACAAGTGACGTGCAGCAGAACTATCATTATGCCAGAGGGATGAACATAAATATTGGAACAGTTCCTAGATAAGGATAGAAAGTTTTATTGCCCTCTGATTGGGGTCTGGTTTTGTGTTTTCATACCCCTGGAAGGGCAGAGACGCAGATTCCTTAATTGATATAGAATGACATGAATCCGTGTGATCTATTCATTCCAGCACTAAGAGTGTCAAAGGTCATGATGAGCTTATATTCCGAAACCTTTCTATCTTTCTCAGATTTGAAGTTAGATTTTAATACCAGTAATTCCATATCCATCATGCTATGACCGGGCATACCAAAGTTTTTTGCCACAGGTAAATCCATTATTTTTTCTCTTATTGTGTGGCGATGATAATTCATCCTTGTTCTCAGTTTTTGGCTGGTCTCCCCCACATACAGACCCCCATTTGGACATTTAGTACATATAATTAGGTACACCACATTAGATGTGATGCAGCTGAAAGTAGCTGGGATCTTGTAGTCGTGATGGGAGTTGGGGATCTTTATCTTGTCCGTGGTCATTATAGATGCACAGGTTTTACATTTCTTCTTGTTGCAAGGAAAGGTTCCTGCAGCTGTTGGGGAGGACAGGGAGCTTCTGACAATGATGCTTCTTAGATTTGGGGGCTGCCTAAAACACAGTAGTGGGGGGTCTGGAAATATGGATTGTAATATCGGGCATCTTTTTGTAGTAAAGGTTGTAGTTTCCGTGTAGCTCCCCTTAGCACCTCCAGATTTAGATTGTAGGTGACCACTAGAGGCACCCGGTTATTTTCTTCTTTACATTTGTAATGTAGCAGGTGATTCCTTGATATTCTGTTGGCTCTTGAAATTTGGTTTTCAATTGTTCTTGGATGGTATCCCTGGTTCAAAAAAGTCTTTCTGAGGCGACCCCCCACTACTGTGTTTTAGGCAGCCCCCAAATCTAAGAAGCATCATTGTCAGAAGTTCCCTGTCCTCCCCAACAGCTGCAGGAACCTTTCCTTGCAACGAGAAGAAATGTAAAACCTGTGCATCTATAATGACCACGGACAACATAAAGATCCCCTACTCCCATCAGGACTACAAGATCAAAGGTACTTTCAGCTGCATCACATCTAATGTGGTGTACCTAATTATATGTACAAAATGTCCAACTGGGGGTCTGTATGTGGGGGAGACCGGCCAAAAACTGAGAACAAGGATGAATTATCATCGCCACACAATAAGAGAAAAAATAATGGATTTACCTGTGGCAAAACACTTTTGTATGCCCGGTCATAGCATGATGGATATGGAATTACTGGTATTAAAATATAACTTCAAATCTGAGAAAGATAGAAAGGTTTCGGAATATAATCTCATGATGACCTTTGACACTCTTAGTGCTGTAATGAATAGATCACACGGATTCATGTCATTCTATATCAATTAAGGAATCTGCGTCTCTGACCTTCTAGGGGCATCAAAACAGAACAACAGACCCCAATCAGAGGGCAATAAAACTTTCTCTCCTTATCTATGAACTGTTCCAATATTTATGATCATCCCTCTGCCATAATGACAGTTCTGCTTCACGTCACTTGTCTTACCTATTGCACTATTCCTGTGTCCTGTTGTGTGTAGAAATATGTGATTCTTCATTTTTTGTTTTAGTCTTAGCCTGATGAAGAGACCTGAGTAGTCTCGAAAGCTTGGAATTTGTTACCATCTTTTCAGTTAGCCATTAAACGGTATCAACCACTGAGGACTCTCAAGTATAAATATTTTTCTATTCTTGGAATTGAAATTCATCATTTTATTGTCCTAGTAAAACTTCATTTATTCTTGTTTGAAGTACATACATTTGCAATGGCCACGTAACAAGGCAATAACTCAATATTTTATTTCAAAACCCTCCTTGACCCTGGGCTTCAACACCGCCAGTTGCTGCTCAGAAGTGTTAGATGCACAGATGAAAACAATCGCTGATGTGTTTGTGGGGTTCAGTAACGCCTGCTGTTCCCCTGCTGTGTGTCTGGCAAAAATTACTGCTGCTAACTACAAATTCAACTTCAAACATCTCATACTAGGCCTCTGCCTACACCCTCCTTGACCCTGGGGTTCAACACCGCCAGTTGCTGCTCAGAAGTGTTAGATGCACAGATGAAAACAATCGCTGATGTGTTTGTGGGGTTCAGTAACGCCTGCTGTTCCCCTGCTGTGTGTCCGGCAAAAATTACTGCTAGCTACCTACACATGGTGAAAAAAACATGACATGTCAAAGTGTCTAGTGCTACACATAGATATGAGGCTACACCCTGATTTCTAAGCTGTAAACAATTGAAACGTCAGCTTTAAAACCATAAAATGATTAGTCTTTGTCACAAATCTGTAACAAAATAATTGTGACATATTATTTCAGATATGCGCATGTCGAAAACAAATGCTAACACAAAAGCCTACTTATGCTATAGGATACTGATGGTCAACCTTGTCACTCCATAGCTTAGACAAATCCAACTCACATCATGACTCAAATGCTGCAATGTTGGAAGTGCATAATGTGGGTTGAACTTTGACAACAGCTGCAGTGCGAAGGTTAGACTTCAGTGTTCTTGGCTTTTAAATAAAAGCATACAAGTAAATATAATATTCCAATGTTGATTAAGGGACGTGATGTACACCTGTAATATTGTGCAAACAATGCATGTAGGAATAGTCCTCTTCAACATTACTTATATTTGTGTCATTTTAAAAAATACATATTTAATTAGAAAGTTAACAGCCCATATCATAAAGGTCCTTCATGTAAACATGATAATCGGTAATAAAAATCATGCATTACCTTGTTAAAGTCAATAGTGCATAGTCACAATAGCAAAATATATACCTGTAAGTGGTGCTGAAAGAACGACAACTGATAGAATACGTGAATGATATCTATTTATCAGACTGAATAGCAACACCTGTACAATGTCGATATAATACTGTACCTTAACAAAACAGCTGTGTCACACCTAACACGTGTTTTTCTTGTAACTTCTTATGTAATAGGGCACATGCGTGTATGTTTCATCATAGGTGCATGTTTATTGAGTAAAGCAGTCATGACAACGCCTTTGTGTTGTCGGTACGCTTGCGATGATGAACGATGCGCACCGTGAATGTTAGTCTGCGTCATAAGACGCACAGACGCTCCAATACCCAACGCATCACAGCAGGAAGCCAGTCTGTGCGTCCAAACAAAGGCGCAAGCATACATGCACGTACCCTTTTATAAAGCTATATAAAAAAAAGGATGTAGTAGTAACGCACACTTTATTGAGGTACAGTATTACATCGCCATTCACCATCTGTGGCTATGCAGTCTCATCTATATATACCTTATCTATCCGTTGTCATGCTTGCAAGTCCACAGTCAGGCATAAATAGCTGTTTTCACTATGCACTATGCACTTTTTAAAGGTTTTGTTTGTTAATATAAATGATTGGCACATATTATCAGTATTACATGATGAAATTTTAGATATTTTTAAAAACTTTTTAGTGATATTATTCAGCAAATGTAAAGTTTTATGAATGTCACAGATAACTTGTAATGCTGATTATGTTTTTAAGTCAGCCATTCATTGTCTATACAATAAAAATGGTGTACATACTGTTACTTATCCATCATTAATGGATTCTGATATGTACTTGTATGCTTTTATTTAAAACCGTACAGCAGATTATTTAACCTATTTTTATTGTGGTTTGCATTGCTTTTCAACATGTTAATGTATGCGTTTATGTTTGTCCATTATTAATTTACATATATTTTTTAAAGTAAAATCATCATCTTATGGTACTAAAGGTTATTTTTCTCTTGTTTGGAGTATAGACATTTTTAATTGACACGTAACAAGGAAAATACTTGATCTAGTATTTAAACATCCTCCTTGACCCTGGGCTCTAACACTGCCAGTTGTTGCTCGGAAGTGCTGTTAGCACAGTCAACACTTGCTCCTGTGTTACTGGGGTTCAGTAATGTCAGCTGTTCCCCTGCTGTGTGAACGGCAAAAAGTCCTGCTGCCTCCACCCTGTTCTCTTCTCATCCCTGGGCTTCAACACCGCCAGTTGTTGCTCGGAAGTGCTGTTAGCACAGTCAACACTTGCTCCTGTGTTACTGGGGTTCAGTAATGTCAGCTGTTCCCCTGCTGTGTGAACGGCAAAAAGTCCTGCTGCCTCCACCCTGTTCTCTTCTCATCCCTGGGCTTCAACACCGCCAGTTGTTGCTCGGAAGTGCTGTTAGCACAGTCAACACTTGCTCCTGTGTTACTGGGGTTCAGTAATGTCAGCTGTTCCCCTGCTGTGTGAACGGCAAAAAGTCCTGCTGCCTCCACCCTGTTCTCTTCTCATCCCTGGGCTCCAACACCGCCAGTTGTTGCTCGGAAGTGCTGTTAGCACAGTCAACACTTGCTCCTGTGTTACTGGGATTCAGTAATGTCAGCTGTTCCCCTGCTGTGTGAACGGCAAAAAGTCCTGCTGCCTCCACCCTGTTCTCTTCTCATCCCTGGGCTCCAACACCGCCAGTTGTTGCTCGGAAGTGCTGTTAGCACAGTCAACACTTGCTCCTGTGTTACTGGGGTTCAGTAATGTCAGCTGTTCCCATGCTGTGTGAATGGCAAAAAGTACTGCTGCCTCCACTCTGTTCTCTTCTCATCCCTGGGCTTCAACACCGCCAGTTGTTGCTCGGAAGTGCTGTTAGCACAGTCAACACTTGCTCCTGTGTTACTGGGGTTCAGTAATGTCAGCTGTTCCCCTGCTGTGTGAACGGCAAAAAGTCCTGCTGCCTCCACCCTGTTCTCTTCTCATCCCTGGGCTCCAACACCGCCAGTTGTTGCTCGGAAGTGCTGTTAGCACAGTCAACACTTGCTCCTGTGTTACTGGGGTACAGTAATGTCAGCTGTTCCCCTGCTGTGTGAACGGCAAAAAGTCCTGCTGCCTCCACCCTGTTCTCTTCTCATCCCTGGGCTCAACACCGCCAGTTGTTGCTCGGAAGTGCTGTTAGCACAGTCAACACTTGCTCTGTGTTACTGGGGTTCAGTAATGTCAGCTGTTCCCCTGCTGTGTGAACGGCAAAAAGTCCTGCTGCCTCCACCCTGTTCTCTTCTCATCCCTGGGCTTCAACACCGCCAGTTGTTCTCGGAAGTGCTGTTAGCACAGTCAACACTTGCTCCTGTGTTACTGGGGTTCAGTAATGTCAGCTGTTCCCCTGCTGTGTGAACGGCAAAAAGTCCTGCTGCCTCCACCCTGTTCTCTTCTCATCCCTGGGCTCAACACCGCCAGTTGTTGCTCGGAAGTGCTGTTAGCACAGTCAACACTTGCTCCTGTGTTACTGGGGTTCAGTAATGTCAGCTGTTCCCCTGCTGTGTGTACGGCAACAGTCCTGCTGCCTCCACCCTGTTCTCTTCTCATCCCTGGGCTCCAACACCGCCAGTTGTTGCTCGGAAGTGCTGTTAGCACAGTCAACACTTGCTCCTGTGTTACTGGGGTTCAGTAATGTCAGCTGTTCCCCTGCTGTGTGAACGGCAAAAAGTCCTGCTGCCTCCACCCTGTTCTCTTCTCATCCCTGGGCTCCAACACCGCCAGTTGTTGCTCGGAAGTGCTGTTAGCACAGTCAACACTTGCTCCTGTGTTACTGGGGTTCAGTAATGTCAGCTGTTCCCCTGCTGTGTGAACGGCAAAAAGTCCTGCTGCCTCCAACCAGTTCTCTTCTCATCCCTGGGCTCCAACACCGACACTTGTTGCTCGGAAGTGTCATTGGCACGGGTACTCACTCCTGCCCAGACTGGTTACAGCACGCCATCTGTTTCCTGCAGTGTAAACGTCACTTAGCCTCCAATAAGTTGTCCTGTCGTGTTGCGGTCGGGTTAGCCGACTCTATGATGCCTGGAGTTTAGGTGCTTACTATGTGTGCTGCGGGATATGCAAATAAAGGCTGTTTCCGTTGTGACAATAGGACAATCACCCACTGTAGTACTGTGGGATTCGGTAACTGCGGCCGGCTCGCGGCCTGTCAACTTAAATTTCCATGGGTACCTTCTGCTACCCGTGCGGGTTCCAGTACCGTCAGCTGGTTCTCCGCAGTGCCTTTGGCCTAGGTGCCTCCATCTCGGTATCCGAGTTCCAGCAACGTCTGCTGGTCCTTGGTAGTGCTTTGGAGCACAGGTACCTCCTGCTTAGTAACCGTGTCCCAGTAACGTCAGCTGGTCCTCAGTTGTGCCATTGGCTCTTTTCCTTCTGCTGCCCCTCCGGGTTCCAGTACCGTCAGCTGGTTCTCCGCAGTGCCTTTGGCCTAGGTGCCTCCATCTCGGTATCCGAGTTCCAGCAACGTCTGCTGGTCCTTGGTAGTGCTTTGGAGCACAGGTACCTCCTGCTTAGTAACCGTGTCCCAGTAACGTCAGCTGGTCCTCGGTTGTGCCATTGGCTCTTTTCCTTCTGCTGCCCCTCCGGGTTCCAGTACCGTCAGCTGGTTCGCCGCAGTGCCTTTGGCCTAGGTGCCTCCATCTCGGTATCCGAGTTCCAGCAACGTCTGCTGGTCCTTGGTAGTGCTTTGGAGCACAGGTACCTCCTGCTTAGTAACCGTGTCCCAGTAAATCAGCTGGTCCTCGGTTGTGCCATTGGCTCTTTTCCTTCTGCTGCCCCTCCGGGTTCCAGTCCGTCAGCTGGTCTCGATTGCTTGGCCTGTCCTCCACTCGGTTCCGAGTCCCGTCTGCTGGTCCTTGGTAGTGCTTTGGAGCACAGGTACCTCCTGCTTAGTAACCGTGTCCCAGTAACGTCAGCTGGTCCTCGGTGTGCCATTGGCTCTTTTCCTTCTGCTGCCCTCCGGGTTCCAGCACAGTCAGCTGGTCCTCGTTACTTGCATTGGCTCTTTTACCTTCTGCTACCCGTCCGGGTTCCAGTACCGTCAACTGGTTCTCCGCAGTGCCTTTGGCCTAGGTGCCTCCATCTCGGTATCCGAGTTCCAGCAACGTCTGCTGGTCCTTGGTAGTGCTTTGGAGCACAGGTACCTCCTGCTTAGTAACCGTGTCCCAGTAACGTCAGCTGGTCCTCGGTTGTGCCATTGGCTCTTTTCCTTCTGCTGCCCCTCCGGTTCCAGCACAGTCAGCTGGTCCTCGTTACTTGCATTGGCTCTTGTACCTTCTGCTACATTTACAAACTGAAGATTTTTTAAATGTTTTTTTGGGTAATCACTCTGGATCTCCAACAATGAAGACGACGACCCTGATGACCACCCCGAAGAAGATGACGACCACAAGGACGATGAGCATCAAGCCAACCAGCCTAAACACCATCACAAAGAAGAAATAAAAGATTACCCAACAGGACTAAGAAGGTTAAGACAAACTACAAGATACAGAACAAGAGACTGAAGAACAATAAGCAGAAGATCAAAAAGCAGAAGAACATGAAGTATAAGACCAAAATGAAGAGCAAACTATATGCTCTAAATTATAAGCAGAAGAAGACTAAGCAGTGTATGGGGGTGAGTCCATTCCTCCTCGTGGTGCCCCTGGAAAATTCCTGCTGCTGCAGGCTAAACTGAACACGGACAAATACTGTTGTAATTTAAATCTTTTGTGACAGCAAGAACGGAAGGATGAAAAATTCATACTTTGACAGATTACAAGTACAGGAATCTCTGTCACAAATAAGAATATGATGAAGAAGATGAAGTACAATATGAAGAAGAATAATAGTTTAATAAGAAGAATATGAGTAATGTTAACAAAAAGATGAATAGCAAGATGTTTAAGAAGAAGATAAAGAAGGTGAAGATGAAGAATAATTTGATGAAAAAGATGATGCTGCTGAAGATTATGAAGGAGAAAGTGTGTCAAAAGTTAAAAAGGTGAAGAGCATGGAAGTTGTGAAATATACATATTTGCCAAAATAGAAAAAACGTTAACAACATTGTCAATTTCTTCGTCAATCCGAACATCTTTAAAAAAAAAAATATTTATGCTATTCCATTTGATTGGGTTAAACATCTATGCCTTTAATGTCTCCTCAACCTTCCCCAATACATTCTACATTACTCTTTGTTGTTTTCCTTCATGTACAATTAACCAACAAGGCAAGGATGGGGTTTTTTTAATTCCGATATTTTGTTCCCATAGACTTACATTGGATTTCCGGTATCGGGTATCGCCGATATTTTTTGGGTATCGGCGATACCATTCCGATTCCGATACTTTTGGATATCGGAAAGTATCGCTCAACTCTACTTACCACTAGTGAAAGAGAAAGCAAAGAGCTTAGTTGGGACACTCGTTCAGTAGTTGATTATATCTTTATTTTTATTTTCTACCACCCTTGACCACCAATTAACTCACTCTTTGGCTGGAGTCACACAACGTATAAAAATACTGTCAGTTTTTTACGGACGAAAAACGCATAAATGTTCCCTGAACAGTGATCCGTATGTCATCCGTTGGCAATGCGATGATGCGATTTTTGCGCATGTAAGCATCCGTATGTCATCCGTATGGCATCCCTATCATTTTTTTCCCGCAACCTTGCAAAATGGACATTTAACTGTTTTGAGGCCTGAAAATAATTTAAATCATAATCAACAACCCTATTTATTGGCTCTTGAACAGGTGGCAGCTTCCAATGTGGGCATTTTCTAGCCGTGCTTGTGTTGGGGTATTTATGCTTAGTCTGAAAAATGTCACACAGACTTACTTTCAACACAGCTGAGCGTGTGCTTCACAACTGGGTTTTGTCCTGCCGCTTTGGCCAGCCATACCTAGTGATTGTGGATCTAAGGAGGAGGAAACGAATGTGTGGTCCATCCGCTTTTGAGGCAACGCCTCGCTAAAGGCCATTTCCACCGTCTCTACGCATTTCTGTGGACCCATCCCGACAAGTTTACCAATATTGTCACATGAGCCTTGTCATCTTTGATGTTTTGTTGGAGACAGTGCGCCCTGGGATCACCTTTACGGACACCAGGATGCGCAAGTGTATTTCTGCAGAGGAGCGCCTTATCCTTACGTTACGGTATGTATTCCCCCTCTATGTTGATGATGTTTCTACATTTATTATATTTTTTAATGAAATTTTTTGTTTTTAAACCAAAATTAAAACCTGTCATTAATCATAATATTTATCTCTTTTACAAATCACAGAGCCATTGGAACTCTTTTAATGTTGTTATGGCATGGCTTGTTAGGTAGCGACTGTAACTTTGAGTAATGTGAAATTGTTTGTACGTGGAAAATGGTAGCTTTTTGTTTTTTTTAAGTTTAGCTTCCTCACAACAGGTCTTTCATATGCGGCACTGCATCAGGAATTTATAATCGGCAAATCCACAATATCAGGCATAGTCCGCTCTACTTGTTCCTAAATATGGTCACGACTTAATCAAGTGGTCGTGCCTGAGCCAAAGATGGAAGACTGGTTGAAGATAGCCCGTGATTTTGAGGAAACCTGTCAGTTTCCAAATTGTATTGGAGCCCTGGATGGGAAGCACATCCGTGTGCGTAAGCCGCCAAACTCAGAGTCCCAATACTATAATTATAAACAATATTTTTCTGTAGTACTGTTGGCACTGGTCGACAGTCGCTACAGGTTTATATTTGTAGATATTGGGGCCTATAGAAGGACTGGAGACTCCAGAGTCTTCAATTCTTCCATTATGGGTTGGCGGCTGCGCAATAATCAGTTGGACCTACCACAACCACGTCAGCTTCTAGACTCCAATATGGAACCTGTCCTTGTTTCAGATGAGGCCTTTCAATTGACCCGTCATGTAATGAGGCCCTATCCCCGTAGAAACCTGGACCACCGGCACAGAATCTTTAACTTGCACCTATCCCGCGCATGACGACTGGTGGCGTGTGCCTTTGGCATTCTTTGTGCCAAATGGCGTGTCCTCCAGTCAGCCATTCAGCTGAGTGAAGCTAATATTAATGAGGTAATTAAAGCATGTGTCATCCTACACAATTTCAACAGAATACATGATTGCTCATCATCAGATGGTGGCGAAGTTGTGTTGGGAAATGTTGTGATTCCTATTTCACATGTGATACCTCCCCATCGTCTGCCCTCTGGACTGAAAGTGCGAGATGTGTTGACTAATTATTTTGTTTCACCTCAGGGAGCAACTACATGGCAAGAGACTGCTATATCTATGTTGTAATTATCATTTATTTTGTTAATTAAAAAGCATGTTTGTTATTGAAGTGTGTGTTGTTGTGAACATTCTGGAGACGACTTCTGAGTTGAGGCTCCCTCTGGTGGTTGCTGACGGTATTGAAGCTGTATTGAATGACAAGTCTTCCTCACCTGGAAGCAAGGACTTTCAATCAGGAGAGTCGGACTGGGCTGATATAAGTGAGCTGCCTTCCCATGATCCTCGCCGGTGATCAATTGTTGTTTCCTGGTCCATTTGGAAGTCAGCTGGTTTCTTGCCTTTGTCTGCTACTTTCAGATAAGTTATTTGCTGCTTGTTTCTATTGTGTTTGCTATTTCCATTTTTTGTCTGCACTTTTGTGGGAGGTTAGCCGGGTTCCCCTCCAGGGGTCTGTGCTACTCTCTGTTTTTCAGCAGCCACTGTTTATTTGTTCAATTGCTCTATCCTTGCTATTTGAGTGGCTGCGGGTTAGCCTCTTGTTCACACCAGAGATCTGATTTAGCGGGTGGCGAGATCGTGTGATCTCAGCATTTTTTAAATCAGAAGTGTTGGAAGTTTTTCTAGGGTTTTGCTGGGTTGCAGATAGTATTCTGTCCTGTCCTATCTAGGCAGTGTTTGGCCCCAGCGATTGCTCACTCTATTTTCTGCCTGCGTTTGTATTTCGTCTTGTCTAACCGCCATTATATGTGTGGGGGCTACCTATTCCTTTGGGGCTCTACTCCAGGGCAGTTAGCTTTCCTGTTTCTATCTTTAGGTGTAGCTAGCACTCCAGCTGTGCCGAGGCGTCTAGGTCACCGTAGGTAGATCCCACGGCTGCTTCTAGTTGTGTGGTTAGTTTAGGGATCTGCAATCCATTAGTTCCCAACATCTCTGGGTGTTCGGCTGCCTTGGCTGTTTTTTGCTCCTGTACTCCTCAGCTACCAAATCTTAACAGTGTGTTGTGTTTCCCTACATTGTGTTCAATGTTAAAATCTTAAGAATAGCAATTTGGGCATTAAAAAGCAGGATTCATATGGTTTAACTTTTTTACAAAGCCAAAATAGAACTTTGGTAAATAATAAACCGTATTATTTGCATTTGGCTTTTGTGGCCAAACAGTTTTGGCCAAGAAATATGTCATCCATTTTTAAAACAATAAATTAACAAACATATAAAGAACTTTGCATGAGCAAAATACAGCAAAAAATAAATTATAAATTATGGTAGGTTGGTGGTGGGGATGGCGGGAGGCCTCCTTGAGATAGTTGCTGGGTTTGAGGCGCAACTTGGACGTCACCCTGTGGGTGGACATATTCTGACCCAGGATGTGTGATGTGGCCAGGATCCTGAATGATGAAAGAAGTGGGATGAGGGATATTGGAGTGGATACTCCTGGGTATTTGGGTATCCACATGTTTCAAACCCCCCAATATGGCCATGTCAACCAAACCCATGGTGGGACCAGCCTTCAACAGTGGGTCTGATCAAGTGGCCATATTGGGCAGGTGGATTGTAGGCTGGCATTTGGGCCTGGGTAGGCCAATGTTGGGTTAGTGGTGGATTTGGCTGTGGTGTAGGCACCCGTGGATGAGGTGGCTCAGAAACTGATTGTGCCTGCACTTCTGTAATTGGGGCCATTCTGAGCTGGTTATTGGGGGACAGCTGCCAGCTTTCCAAAAACTCAAAAACCTGATATGGGTTATTGGGGGGTGTGCAGGCATCAATCAGTATTTGAATAGATCCTCGCACACGCTGTCTGACCTCCCGGGGTAGTAGAAGGAGGTACCGGGCCAGGCTGCGGGCATAGACTTCCTCACCATCATTGTAGGCATCCCTGGACAAATAATTTAAAAAACCCTGTATCTACATGCCTCCTGGTGTCAGAGGCTTGAATGGCCACGGTGGGGGATGATGGCAGGCTGTGGTGAGGTCTCAAGAGGCACAGTAGGGCTGCTGCTGTTTCCTTGGTCCTCATTTGCTGTTCCTCCTGGCTTCCTGATGCCACTGCTGGTGCTGGTGCTGGTGGTGGGTTGCAGCTGGAAGGTTCAGAAGATGGACCGGCTACCTCTTCACCTCCCCCGACTGGGTCGATAATTGCCTCGGAATCTGACCCTGTTTCCCTCTCAGTGAGGTTGGACTGAGTGTTGTTTTTTGTGGGTAAAAAAAAAAAAATTGTAGATGTGACCCTAAACAACATATGTTTAATGTGGTGTGATGTATGTACTTACGGTCTGAGATCCAGAATGGGAGCCAGAAAAGAAAGGCGATTATAATAAATGTATTTCCGTTTAGTCTGTGTTCCTGGACCACTGCTGATATTCCCGCCGGTATTGATCTCTGATGCTGCGCCAGCATCTCATGACATCTTCCACTGCAACGTAACAGAACAATTAATTAGGAAATTGCAAATATATTTGAAAACTTTAATATTTATTTTACAGTGACATGTGGCCTGTTAATGAAAAATTTTAACTTCTGATATATTACACAGATTGTTAAAAACAATCCCATATTATGATTTTATGGTCTAATGGTAACATGTGTTACTTTGCTCAATAATATTAACAAAGGATAGTACTTACTAATTTGTTGCTGCCCCTCATGTGGTCTGTCCTTATAGTCAGGGAACATCTGGACAAATATCCTTCTCCATGCCGCCTCTTTTTGGGCCCTGTCAGCATAATCGGCGTCCCTCTGATCCCACAGTTCTGGCCTCTCTTGGACCAGAACTATCAGCATCTCCACATTTATGTATGTAGACATACTGATTATGATACTGGACTCTGTGAAGGAGTTATTCTGGTATGCGTGGAGCGCTTCCTAAGCTAATTAGCATGTCAAAGCTTCCTGATAATGGATAATTCAATTTCCTGTCACCTGGAGAAGTCTTGCTTATTTCTCGCAAGTCACACGTGTGGTCCTTGTGTAATCCGTATTTTTCTCACACTCATTGACTTGCATTGGCGTTTTACGGGCGTAATACGGTGCAAATTGCAGCATGCTGCGATTTCCTCAGCACGTATAATACGGCCGATAAAAAATCGGCTGATGGGAGCTGCCCTATAGATTAACATTGGTCCGAGTGCTATGCGATTTTTTCTCGCATAGAACTCGTCCGTATTTCTCGCTAGTGTGACTCCGGCCTTATAAAGATGTGGGCAACCCAATTAAGTCCAAATATACTACCTAATGATAAGGATGCCCAAAGCGCAGTATCCTGAAGTACTACTTTTCTGCTATTCTGCTATATTTTAAGCAAAAATATCAAATAAAGTAGCCTTTAGAGGACACACAGGCAACTTCTTAGTGGTAATTATTTCCAGGGATTTATATTAAGAACATAGAATATATGACAGTTAATTATGACATAAATGAAGTGATCCAAGTGAAATATTAGCAGCAGAAATAAACAATCTTATGTTGATAAATAGCAACAAATAAAATAAATACGGTAACAAAAAATAAAATAAAACCAATGAGAAGACAAGCAGAAAATAAATGAGTGTTTTATCTCAATATATTGAAAACAGCTCTGGAGCAAGTCTAAACAATCCTGACATGCACAACATTATGTTCATTACTGCATACAACATCTGCTGAACAGTAATTCCTCATTAAATCCACTTCAGGTCATTGCTGGCAGCAGTTTAAAGGATATGTATTTTGTGATTTTCCTGTCTGAAGACAAATAACAACAGCTTTAATAAGAGGAAATGTAACTGCAACAGACATTTGAAGCAGTACTGAAATTATTGTAAATGATGTCATGATGGGTTGTTTCCTGATTTTGCGTAGAAGATGGAAATAGAATATGTATATTTGTACAAGATGGAAATGTTCCTCTCAAACAGAAGCTCTGACATTCAGAAGCTCCAGTGCTGACGTATACACATATGGTCAACATTGTTGGTACCCCTTGTTTAATGACAGAAAAACCCACAATGGTGACAGAAATAACTTGAATATGACAAAAGTAATAATAAATTAAAAAAATCTATGAAAATTAACAAATGAAAGTCAGACAATGCTTTTCAACCATGCTTTCACATAATTTTAAAAAAATTAAAACTCATGAAATAGGCCTGGACAGAAATGATGGTACCCTTAACTCAATATTTTGTTGCACAACCTTTTGAGGCAATCACTGCACTCAAACGATTCCTGTAACTGTCAATGAGACTTCTGCACCTCTCGACTGGCATTTTGGCCCTCTCCTCAAGAGCAAACTGCTCCAGTTGTCTCGTGTTTGAAGTTTGTTTTTTCCAGACGGCATGTTTCAGCTCTTTCCAAAGATGCTCAACAGGTTTTAGGTCAGGGCTCATGGAAGGCCACTTCAGAATAGTCCAATGTTTTCCTCTTAGCAATTCTTGGATGTTTTTAGCTGTGTGTTTTGGGTCATTATCCTGTTGCAAGACCCATGACCTGTGACTGAGACCAAGCTTTCTGACACTGGGCAGCACTTTTCTCTCTAGAATCCCTTGATAGTCTCGAGGTTCTAGAGAGAAATGTTCGGGCAACTACTGTTTGGGCATGGACACCAAACACAGACTTCACCAGGAACTCTGTGTTACTGTTTGGTTTCGGCCCATCAAACACCGGGCGTTTCTCATGCCCATGACAGCACGGCAAACACTGCTTGTGATCTTCGGAAGAAACATTACCATCAGGCAGAAAGCCACAGTTCCCAAGCTGTCAAAGGACAGCTTGATCCTGCAGCTGTGATCGGAGATAAAAAGTTTACCTCCAGTCACTGGCATTAGGCTGGTGGGACTGCTGCTCCCATCAGCCTACTCCTGCTGCAGCTAATAACAGCGAGAGAAGGGGTTGACTGATGGGCATATTCATCAACTGGCGCCTGCGCTCTAAAAAAATTATTTTTTTTAAAAACAGTGGTAAGTGGCAAGTGGGATTCACATTTGTGAGGTTGATGTCACCTTTGTATTGTCTGATGACATCAAGCCCATGGATCAGCAATGGAGTGGCATCTATAAGACACCTATCAATTACTAATCCTATAGTTGAATTGTAAATAAACAGCAAATATAAAGTATTTTAATTGAAAGAATGATGCAAACTCCTTTAATGATTCTAAATTAAACCAAACTCACGTCATCACTCATTCCACTGAAGCCATGATCTCCTGCAGTAAAACAAAAGTAAAAAACAACCATATCCCTTATCTGTCCATCATTCTGTTCCACACTGTAATCCATGTCTGGGGTTAAACAGTCTTTAACCTGGATGGTACCAAGATGCGACCGTCCAGACTGAGATCCACTGATGAATGAGCTGCTGCGTCAGTGACTAGTGGTGAAGTCATCGAGGCTTAGTAATGGAGTGGCATCTATAAGACACCTATTCATTACTAATCCTATAGTTTAAAACTACACCCTTTATCCACCTATACTAATGAATTTAGCTAATCAAGAGGAGTAAGCAAATCAAGTGGAAAATTGGTGCTGGTAGCAAACACCCTCCCTTTCCCTTTGCAAAAAAGGTTTTAAAAAAGACATGGCTATCTTTTCAGTATGGTTGCATAATTTACCTGATGAAGGCTTTTACTCTTTTAAAGCCGAAATGCGTTGTTTTTACTTGGTATATGTAGAATAAAAAAAGTTTTTTTGCATCTTTTATACTTTCTGCTACGATTGAGGAATGCCTCGTGAACCAGGAGCCGTGCAGCAGACCAAGTAACCAGAACCTTGTTTGGGATCCCACTAGGTTCAATACGCTGTTCCTTCAACCTAAAATCAGGTGAGCGCATTAGCTTTGCTTTTTTATTTGTGCTATTTTTAATATTGCGCTTAGATCCAGCGCTGTGTTGTCCTCTTTATATTCCCTATCCTCATTGTATTATATGATAATCCTATAGTTGTATTGTAAATAAATACACAGCAAATATAAAGTACTTTAATTAAAGAATGACACAGATTGCTTTAATTATTCTAAATTAAATCATACTCACATCATCACTCATTCCACTGAAGCCATGGTCTCCTTTAATAAAACAACACTAAAAAACAACCATATCCCTTACTTGTCCATGATTCTGTTCCACACCATCATCCATGTCTGCAATTAAATGGTCTTTAACCTGGACTGTACCAAGATGCGACTGTCCAGGCTAAGATCCACTGATGAATGAGCTGCTGCTAGCGCAGCGTCAGTGACAAGTGGTGACATCATTGAGGTTACTACAGGTCACTGAGGTTTCATTCCCAGCCGGGCCCCTGAACTTTAGCGATCACCACTAACACAATGTGAAAATGTCTCATGGTGCAGCAATGAGTTCTCCTGGAGAAACTTCTTAGGCCGGCGTCACACTGGCGACAGAATCGGACGACTGCAATGCGATGAAAAATCGTATTGCAGTCTGCCCTATGTTAATCTATGGAGCAGCTCCCAGTATCAGATTTTTTGTGGTCCGTTTTAAACGTCCGTGTGCAATCGCAGCATGCTGCGATTGTCACCGATTGTGGGTCGACTATCGCCAATGCAAGTCTATGGGAGCGATGAAAAATCTGATTACAAACGGACGCACGTGTGACTTGCGATGAAATCGCATCGGTGTCCTTTAGAAAAGCCGGCAATTCATCCCCGGCTATACTGTAAAATCACACTGACAGCTTTAATAAAGACTAGAAAGAATAGATATACACGCATAGATAATAATATATATATATATATATATATATATATATATATGTAATTGTGACATGTATATATATATATATTTATATTTCCTAGACTTCTACATACTGTAATAGCCGCAAATTCAATTGCCGGCTTCTGTGAAATCACAGAAGCCGATATGAAATGATACATTGTTTCCACACAGTTAACCATGTCATTTCCTGTATTTTGATATTTGTTTAGAACTTACAATTACATGAGTGTATTTGTGCTAAATTTCAGACATGTAGGGGTTAATTAAAGGTGTAAATTCGTTGACAAAAAAATGCGTGGGCTCCCGCTGTATTTTCTCCACCAGACAGACAAAGCAAGCGAGTGGGGGCAGATAATAACAGCCTAGGGAGGGTACATTTTTTTTGTGCCCCCCCTGGCTACTAACATCTGCCCCCAGACACCCCAGAAAGGGCAAATCTATAATTAGATTCGCCCTTTCTGGCACTTTGCCCGTCTAGTTCCCATTGCCCTGTAGCGGTGGCGAATGGGTTAATAATCTCACCTTAATGTCACCATAGTATTGAAAGGTGACCTTAAGGCAGGTTAATAATTGAGAGCTGTCAATTAGACAACTATCAATTATTAATCCTATTGAAGTAAATTAAAAAAACACAGACACATTAATAAAAATTAATTTTAATGAAATAAAAACACATTTTTTTGACCATATTTTATTTTACACTTAATCCTTGCGAACCCATTGATCTCCTAAAATAAAGAAAAAAAATTAAAACAACATTATTCTTACCTATTCCGCCGATCTGTCACGTCCCACACTGTAATCCTTCACAAAGGGTTAACTAGCTTTGAGCCAAGCAGTGCAAGTAATCCTGCATGCTCAGCTCAAAGCTCCTGAATGAATAAGTTCCTCTCCTGGCGACAGGAGAGGATGTGTTTAATGAATGAAGCTTAATTGATTGTGTCCACTTTCCCTTTAGGTCAGGTCACTAAAGTTAAATTGCCAATAAATCAATTAAGCTCCATTCATGAATCACTTCCTCTACTTTCTGTGGTAGAGGAACTTATTCATTCAGGGGGTTACAGCTAGGAGACAGAATTATCTCTCTGCTAACTGTAACCTCTTAACCCTTTCTGATGGATTACAGCGTGGGACCTGACTGTACATCGGATTGGTAAGTATGATTTTGCTTTTTTATTTTATTTTTATTACAGGAAATGGTTTTAGCAGGAAAATAAAATATTGTCAAAAACTGTGTGATTATTTCATTAAACTTCTTTTTTATTAAACTGTGTGTGTTTGATTTTTCTTTCATACAATAGGATTAATAATTGATAGTTGTCTAATTGACAGCTCTCAATTATTAACCTGCCTTAAGGTCACCTTTCAATACTAAGGTGACATTAAGGTGAGATTATTAACCCATTCACCACCGCTTCAGGGCAATGGGAATAGACGGGCAAAGTGCCAGAAAGGGCGAATCTAATTATAGATTTGCCCTTTCTGGGGTGTCTGGGGGCAGATGTTAGTAGCCAGGGGGGGCACCAAAAAAATGTACCCTCCCTAGGCTGTTATTATCTGCCCCCACTCGCTTGCTTTGTCTGTCTGGTGGAGAAAATACAGCGGGAGCCCACGCATTTTTTTTCAACGAATTTACACCTTTAATTAACCCCTACATGTCTGAAATTTAGCACAAATACACTCATGTAATTGTAAGTTCTAAACAAATATCAAAATACAGGAAATGACATGGTTAACTGTGTGGAAACAATGTATCATTTCATGTTGGCTTCTGTGATTTCACAAAAGCCGGCAATTGAATTAGCGGCTATAACAGTATGTAGAAGTCTAGGAACTATAAATATATGTATATATACATGTCACAATGACATGTATATATATATATATGTGTTCTATGTGTATATATCTATTCTTTTTTTTGTGATTGAAATACTATTCTTTTGGATCCATTATATGTCAGTTTTGCAAGCCTGCGAGAAATTCTCGCAAGTCGGATGAAAATCGGATGTTACAAGGTACACACACATGCGACTAAATTGCATCTTTGAAGGAAAATCGGATGCCAGAAGGATGTGTGATGTTTGCATTTTGATCCGACAATCGACCGTCTAAAACGGACCGATTTTTTGTCGTTGTGTGTGACGCCGGCCTTACAGTGAACTGGGGTGAACTCTCTGAGCTCAGCACTGCACCATGAGACTTTCTCACTGTGCTAGCAGGGATCTCACCTTGGTTACTGCAGTTCAGTGGCCCAGCTGGGATCACAGCCTCAGTGACCAGCGGTAACCTTGATGACGTCACCGCTAGTCACTGACACTGCGATCGCAGCAGCTCATTTGTCAGTGGTTCTCAGCATAGATGATCGCATCTTGGCACCGTCCAGGTTGAAAACTGTTTATCCCCATACATGGATTATGACGTGGGACAGTACAAGACCATCGAGTTACAATATTAAACTGTATGCAATAACAATTGGTTCACAATAGTTCAAAATGTCATCACAATAGGGTCTTATAGGAACTTAAAACATGTGGAAACCACAGAAACAGTGCAAAAGTCCAAATATTCGATAAGAAGGATAATTTTATTGGTATCAAAAGGTAAAATGGTAATTGGAACAACAAAAGGGCTAAAAATTAACACATATGACCACATAAGCCCAAATGGGCAGGAAACATGGGACCACCTAAGAATTGCCCCACTGCAAATGGAAGTGCATCACACAGGGACAGATATATCAAATCAGTGCATAGATAGGAGCAGATATATCAAATGTATAAATGTGTAAGTACAATCACATACTGATCTCATATATGCTTGATAATTCCCACACATAGATACATCATGGCCCAAAGTAGATGATATATAGCAGCAATCAGATGAATAAAATGAATAGTAACACGTCCCCTGAGGAAGGAATTTCCAAAACGTGCGTCGGGGAGGGCGGGAGACAGAGCGCCACCTGGTATGTTACTATTCATTTTATTCATCTGATTGCTGCTATATGTATTCTACTTGCGGGAATTATCGAGCATATATGAGATCAGTATGTGATTGTACTTAGAAAAATATTTAGAATTGAGAGTCCTCAGTGGTTGATAACACGGTACTAAGATATACATCTTTCCTGATTGTACTTACACATTTATACATTTGATATATCTGCTCCTATCTATGCACTGATTTGATATATCTGTCCCTGGTCATATGTGTTAATTTTTAGCCCTTTTGTCTGTTCCAATTACCGTTTTACCTTTTGATACCAATAAAATTATCCTTCTTATCGAATATTTGGATTTTTGCACTGTTTCTGTGGTTTCCACGTGTTTTTGTTCTGTAAGGTCAGTGTGTCCTATAATCTCCAATATATGGACCAGTAATACATTGACATAAGAATGTTCACCTCCTGATTCATCATGGGTATTCTTTCTGGTCATATGTGTATATCTTTCTGGTCTTATAGGAACTTATAAGGAGAGCCGTCGTGGAGAGGGGGTGCCATTTGCGTACAAGAGGGTGACAAACTTGATTGGCAGGTAGGGACAAAGCTAGGTGACAGAATAGGGTGACGGCCCTGTCCTCTCGCACTTAGTGTCTTATACCACTCTGGATTGTAACTTTTATAGGGATTTTTTGTATGTTTTTTGTATTTATTTTAATTGAAACCAATCAATAGAGATGTTATGTGTCCTGCCCGTTGAACAGAATGATGGACAGATGAGGGATATGGTTGTTTTTTATCATTGTTTTATTACAGAAGATGAGAGCTTCAATGGAATGAGTGTTAGTTGAGTATAACTGTGTTTGTTATTTTTAAATAAAAAAAGGAAAAGTGTGTTTCTTTTTATTTCAAACAAAGGACTTCATACTGGCTGTATGTTTATTTACAAAATAACTATAGGATTAGTATTAGATAGGTGTCTTATAGATGCCTGTACATTACTAATCTGTGGTCTTGATGTCACCAGAGAATATAAAGGTGACATCAACCCCATAAATATTGCCCCACTTGCCACTGCCACCGCTAATAGATGTGCCTTTTCTGGGCGGCTGCGGGCTGCTATTTTTAGGCAAATGTCCATTACCTCTTACCAGCCTGAGAATACCAGCCCCCAGCTGTCTGCTTTAGCAGCCACCAACTGCACTATAAATAAATTAATAAATTAAAAAACTGGCTTGGGTTCCACTGTATTTTTGATTTACAAGCCAGGCAAAACTGACAGCTGGTTAGCAAGGCTGGATAGCAAGAATAGAGGGGTCCCCACTGCTATTTTTAAGGCTGGGGGGCAAACTTCATGGCCCCTTATCAGGCTGAGAATACAAGCCCCAGCTGTCTGCTTTAGCAAGGCTGGCTGTCAAAAATGGGGAGACCCCACACCATGTTTGTATTATTTATTTAAATAATAAAAAAATGCATGAGGAGGACTCCTCTAATCTTGATAAATAGCCTTGCTGAAGCTGACAGCAGAGGGTTGCAGTCCCCAACTGTGAGTTTTGCCAGGCTAGTTATCAAAAATACAGGGGAACTCATGCCGCTTTTTCTTTTTAATTATTTATTTACAGCGCAGGAGCTGACTGTTGGATACTCCTATCAGCCGTTCCTACTCTCACTGTTATTAGTGGCAGTAGGCGGCAGCTGATGGGAGTGGTAGTGGTAGTATACCTCCAATCACAGCTGCGCTTATTTGACAGCGTGGGAACCGTGACTTTCTGACCAGTGGTGATGATTTCACCACCGATCAGAAGAGGTGCACATGGCAGCGAGACAAACACCCGTTGTTCAGGTATCCAAACCAAACAATAACACATACTTTCTGGTGAAGTCCATGTTCAGTGATCAGTACAGATGCCAAACTTTACTATTTGGTTCTCCCATCTCTACACAGGACACTGGAGAGGTTTTCATCTGATGACTCTTCCATCAAGCCATATTTTTGCAGGTGTCTCTGAACAGTAGAACAACGTATCAAAACTCTAGAATCTGCTAAGTGTTTCTGAAGGTCTTTTGTAGTGTAGTGGGGGTTCTGATTTGCCTCTCTAGCAATTCTATAAGCAGCTCTCACTGAAATTTTGCTTAGTCTTCCAGATCTTATCTTGACCTCCACTGTTCCTGTTAACTGCCATTTCCTAATTACTTATTTTGAACTGAGGAAAGGGCAACTTGAAAACCCTTTGCTATGTTCTTATACCCTTCTGCTTTGTGGGCCTTCACCATTTTCACTTTCAGAGTGCTAGGCAGCTACTTAGAAGAACCAATGGCTGCTGTTTTATGGCACAAGGTTAGAGGAGGGAGGGTTTTAATAAAGCTGGGAAATTTGCATCAGTTCGCCTTTCCTAAAGATAATAGTAAAAAGCCATAACACTAAAAGGCTAATTAAGGTCTGTCAACTTGGTCAAAGTTATTTGAGCTTACAAATCTCCACAGATGCCAAAACTTTTGCACCAACCCATGTTTCTTATGTATTTTTGAAAATGTAAAAAATATATACAGGTGCTTCTCACAAAATTAGAATGTTATCAAAAAGTTAATTTATTTCAGTTCTTCAATACAAAAAGTGAAACTCATATATTATATAGAGTCATTACAAGCAGAGTAATGTATTTCAATTGTTTAATTCTGTTAATGCTGATGATTATGGCTTACAGCCAATTCCCAAAAGTCATAATCTCAATAAATTAGAATAATTAGCAAAAAACACCTGCAAAAGTTTCCTAAGCATTTAAAAATGTCCCTTAGTCTATTTCAGTAGGCTCCACATTCAAGGGGAAGACTGCTGACTTGACAGATGTCCAGAAGGCAATCATTGACATACTTCACAAGGAGGGTAAGCCACAAGAGGCCATTGCTAAAGAAGCTGGCAGAGTGCTGCATCCAAGCATATTAATGGAAAGCTGAGTGGAAGGAAAAGTGTGGTAGAAAAAGGTGCACAAGCAACTGGGATAACCACAGCCTTGAAAGGATTGTTAAGAAAAGGCCATTCAAATATTTGAGGGACATTCACAAGGAGTGGACTGCTGCTGGAGTCATTGCTACATGTGTCACATTCCTTGCATCAAGGCAATCATGACCAATAGAGAATGCCAGAGGCATCTTACCTGGGCCCAGGAGAAAAAGAACTGGACTGTTGCTCAATGGTCCAAGGTGTTGTTTTCAGATGAAAGTAAGGGCCCCGTCACACCTAGCGACACACCAACGATCCCGACAACGATATGCACTTGTCAGGATTGCTGGTGTGTCGCTACATGATCGCTGCTGAGCTGCCAAACAGGCAGCTCAGGCAGCGATCAGGACAGCGACACTGTGGGTAACGTCGCTTAGTTACCCGCAGTGTACGTTGGATACCAGCCCGCTGGTGCAGGGAGCTGGTAACCAAGGTACACATCGGGATTCCAGGCGCTGGGCGGTGCCTGGAAACCAGATGTGTACCTTGGTTATCAGCTCCCCTGCAGCAGCGCGCTGGTATCCAACGTACACATCGGGTTTCCAGGCACCGCCCGGCGCCTGGAAACCCGATGTGTACCTTGGTTACCAGCTGATCGCTGGTCTCCTGCCTGCCACACGCAGTGATGCGTGCTGGCCAGCGGGAGACCAATGATCAAAAAAATGTCCAGGACATTCAGCGACGATCAGCGATACCAAGCAGGGGGGCTGATCATCGCTGAATGTCACACACAGCGATATCGCTGGGGAGATCGCTGTTGCGTCAC
Source organism: Oophaga sylvatica (assembly GCA_033576555.1). NCBI lineage: Eukaryota > Metazoa > Chordata > Amphibia > Anura > Dendrobatidae > Oophaga > Oophaga sylvatica. The sequence goes on along the minus strand of JARQOD010000001.1, from coordinate 71,664,976 downwards.
AAAAATAGAGACTCAGCAGCGATCTCGCAAGCGAGATCGCTGTGTGTGATGGGGGATTTAATTTGAATTTCATTTGGAAATCAAGGTCCCAGAGTCTGGAGGAAGAGTGGAGAGGCACAAAATCCAAGGTGCTTGAGATCTAGTGAGATCTAGTGTGAAGTTTCCACAATCAGTGATGGTTTAGGGAGCCATGTCATCTGCTGGTGTAGGTCCACTGTATTTTATCAAGATCAAAGTCAGTGCAGCTGTCTGCCAGGAAATTTTAGAGGACTTCATGCTTCCCTTTGCTGAACAGCTTTTTGGAGATGGACATTTCATTCTCCAGCAGGACTTGGCACCTGTCTACATTGCTAAAAGTACCAATACCTGACCGTAACCCCATAGAGAATCTATGGGGTATTGTCAAGAGGAAGATAAGAAATACCAGACCCAACAATGCAGATGAGCTGAAGGCACAAATTCAACCTGGGCTTCCATAACATCTCAGCAGTGCCACAGGTTGATTGCCTCCATGCCACGTCACATTGATGAAGTAATTGATGCAAAAGGTGCCCCAAACAAATATTGAGTGCTTTTACTGAACATACATTTCAGTAGGCTAACACTTCGGATTTTAAAATCATTTTTCAAGCTGGTGTTATAAAGTATTCTCATCTCATTTACTGAGATAATGACTAGAGATGAGCGACTTTGCCATTTTTTGGGTCGAGTCGGGTTTTGCGAAACCCGACTTTCTGAAAAGTCGGGTCGAGCGAAATCGCCCGACTTAGCTGAAAAGTCGGGGTTTCGGCCGAAACACGAAACCCCATTGAAGTCAATGGGGAAGCAAAGTCGTCATGCAGTGGAGTGGAGGGCAGGAAAGACACCTACAGTGCCCATTTCAATGCCAACAACATCAATTCTTATTCCTTAAGTTTGTCAACATTCAGTTACTGTATAACAATAGTAACGCATTGAAAACTGGTGGTTATTTGGCTAAAGTTGTGGGTGGGTGGCAAGGCTGGCTCAAGTTTTTTGTGTGCCCCTGGCCAAAAAGTGTCAGTGGACCCCATGGATGATGCTACAGTGTATGATGGGCCCCATTTATCATTCTCCAGTGTATAATGCTCCCTATACATTGCTCCAAACATTTTCAAAAAAGGAAATACCTCTCCTCGATGGGCACTACTGTACTCTGGACTCCTCAGCGTCGCCATTTTGCAGCTCTCTGCACTTGGACTGTTTCGGCAGAGGGCGTATAGACGTGACGTCATCGCGCTCTCTAACCTGAATGTCACTGTCATGAAACGCGGAACACGTCACAGCAGTGGAGCAGAAGAGGTCACTATTGCAAGTGCTGTGCCCTTAGCAAGCAGGGTGGGCCCACTGGTGGGTCACAGCACTGGCACAGGGCCCCTCATAGTACGCTGGTGTGTCTAACGGCGAGGGCACCTCCCACCATCAGAGACACTTTTTTGTACAATGAGGGGCCCTGTGCCAGTGCCATTTCCCAAGAGTGGGCCCCCCCAACTGCTCAGGGCAACGTCACTTGTCTGTGTGCACAATCTGGATTCCATGGAAGAGCTGCAATTTGAAAAACGCTGCTATCACTGGCAAATGTTTCCAAGTGGTTAGAGTGGTGTTTAAACCACCATAATTGTTCCCTCGAGCAGTGTAAATCTGTGATATTCGCAGATGAATCATCGTTTACCCTATATCCGACCTCCGTACGAGTCAACGTTTGTAGCCAGCCAAAAGGAGCATTCCATCCAGACTGCCTTCTCCCAACCGTAAAAAAAGTTTTAGGTTCTGTGATGATCTCTGGTGCAATTTCGTGTACATCCGCTGTGCCAATGATATCCCTTCATGGAAGAATTATTAGCGGCGCCGGCGATTATTTTGTTATTTTGGTCAAACAAGTGCATTCTATGGCTCAAGCTGTTTCTGGAGGGGAACGCCATCTTTCAGGATGATAATGCAGCAATTCATACAGCTAGAAGAGTTAAAGCATGGCACGAGGAACATTGCAATGAAGTCAAGCATGTCATCTGGCCCCCACAATCCGCAGACCAAAACATTATTGAGCATTTATGGTCGATTTAACAGATTCAACTTAAACGTCTATTTCAGCCGCCATCGTCACTGTAATGACTGTGTAGGGTCTTTAAAATGAAGAATGGGCAAAAATTTATTTGTGAAACAATTCACACCTTGTCTGAATCCATACCTTGTAGTATTGATGCTGTAGTCGCTGCAAAAGGTGGAACAACACCATATTTAAATAACTTAGCTTGCAGTTTCCAGGTGTTTCCATTATTTTTGCAAACCCCTGTATGTGTCATTTGGGGAACGTGGTACCAAATCCTTACAAACCCAGGCATGGCAAATTTTTATGAAGGTGAGCTCAGTCACCAACATTTTTTGGTGACAGGCGGGTTCTGTTTTGGATCTGGATTTATCCAGCAGTACTCTGTGAAGACTCTTTCTGATAGCACACTAGCAGCAGGGCAAGCGATGTCCTGTAAGGCATATTGTGGCAATTCAGGCCAGGTGTCCACTTTACAGGGCCAGTAGTGAAAGGGAATGAATAGTGGGGGCGAACATCGATAGGGGATGAAATGTAGTTTGTAGACTCACACACAGACGCTCACTCATTATGTACTTGAGCCTAATACAAAAAGCGGATATACGGTACTGTATGAGGACTGTACTGCTGTATACAGTGTAGGTTAAAATTTGAAAAGCTGAAAAAGTGTACTGTATCTTCCAGATGCCAGATATAACTAGTATTTTGTAAATATTGGAAGTGTGGGTATATATATCATGAGTCAGACACAGACGCTCCCAGGCTCAGTATGGATTAGACAACAATATAAAAAGAAATAAAAGCGTAATATATTGGAAGACTACAGCTGTATACAGTGTAGGGGTAATGATAACTCTTCGGATATATTTCCGTAATAACAGACGTACGATCACAGCCTCAGTATTGATTACAAAAGAATATAATTTGAAAAATGGCATTGTAGGGTACTGTATTGGGTACTGTATAGGGTACTGTACTGTAGGGTACACAAAGGGTACTGTATCACCAGCCAACAGGTGTATAGCGTCTTGGGGTAATTAATTGGAAAGCTCCGTATATATTTCATGAGGCCCACAGAGACTCTCACAGGCTCAGTCTTGCTAACTCCACAATATCATTCGAAAAACTGTTCCAGCATCATCCCATGAGGGCCTGTGCACACATTGCGGATTTGCCTGCTGATCTTTCCGTGCTTAAAACCGCACCTCTTGGCAGAAACCGCAGGCACGGTTTTGGCGCGGTTTTGATGCGGTTTTTGGCGCGGTTTTGACGCGGTTTTTCTCATGCGGTTTTGTATGCGTTTTTTACAGATAAATAAAGATATGTTGTTTAACAAAAAAAAAAAGATTTGTGATGTCATTTCTTGTCCAACCTCCTCTTTTACATTTGTCCAACCCACACGCCATTACACACACACAGATAGAGATAAGCCGGCGTCACACTTGTGAGTGTGATGCGAGTAAGTCGCACGACTTTCTCGCATCAACACCCGGCACGGCCGCCCGCTCTCGGACCCGAGTGTGCGGCTGCATGTATTTCTATGCAGCCGCACACTCGGGTCTGAGAGCGGGCGGCCGTGCCGGGTGTTGATGCGAGAAAGTCGTGCGACTTACTCGCATCACACTCGCAAGTGTGACGCCGGCCATAGATAGATAATAGATACCAGTAGTTAGATAGATAGAAAATACATAGATAGATGGATAATAGATAGTTAGAAATATATATAGAAAGATATATAGGTAGATAGATAGAATGGTACATAAATAGTTAAAGACACACACGCGTACACATACACAAAATAACACAATAGTTAATAAAAAAAAAAAAATAGGAAAAAAAATGGCGTGGGCTCCCGCACAATTTTCTGCGCCACAGGGGGAAAGCCGACAGCCGGGGCCAATATTTCTAGCCTGGGAAGGGTTAATACCCATGGATCTTCCCAGGCTATGAATATCAGCCCGCAGCTAGCCTTCACTGGCTATTAAAATAGGGGGACCCCCCCAAAAAAATGACGTGGGGTCCCCCTATAATTTATAGCCAGAAAGGCTAGGCAGACAGCTGCGGGCTGATATTCATAGCCTAGGAAGGGGCCATGGATATTGGCGCCCCCCTGGCTAAAAATACCAGCACCCAGCCGCCCCAGAGTTGGCGCATCTGTACGATGCGCCAATTCCAGCACTTAGCCCCTCTCTTCTCACTCCCCTGTAGCGGTGGGATATGGGGTAATAAGGGGTTAATAAGATATTAAGCCCGGTTAATAATAGAGAGGCATCAATAAGACGCCTTTCCATTATTAATCTTATATTAATAAAGGGTTAAAAAAAAACACACGCATAAGAATAAATTATTTTAATGAAATAAAATACAACACGGTTTTCATATCTTTATTACACACTCAGATCCAAGCGACGCCCTCGATCTCCTGTAAAAAACGTAAAAAAATAAAACAACCGTATACTCCCTGTCCGACGCAGTCCAATTAATAACGAGGGTCCCACGACGGTCTCCCCTATAGAACGGTGACATCAGGTGATGCCACTGCTCTGTAGGGCCTCCCAGTGTGCACTGACAGGAGACAATGGCTCCTGCAGTGCATCACTGAGGTTACCTGAGTTCATGGTCTCACTTTATGGCAATGCTGCGTGGGAATTTTCTCACCCAGCAATGCCGTGAGAGAATGAACTGTAGTGACGTCATTCTCTCCTGGCGGCAGAGCGGTACACAGATGGATGGCGTCGGGGAAGAGGTGAGTATGTGCTCAATGTTATGTGTTGTATGTCATGTGTATGTTATATGTTGTATGTCATGTATGTTATATGTTGTATGTCATGTGTATGTTATATGTTGTATGTAATTGTGTATGTTTTATATGTTCTGTATGTCATGTGTATGTTATATGTTGTATGTCATGTATGTTATATGTTGTATGTCATGTGTATGTTATATGTTCTGTATGTCATGTGTATGTTATATGTTGTATGTAATGTGTATGTTATATGTTCTGTATGTCATGTGTATGTTATATGTTGCATGTCATGTAATTTTTTTTTTTTTTCATTCAGCACATTAGCCGGATGATGGGACTACTACTGTCCATCATTGGCTAATGTGTCAGTCACTGTCACTGTAGCAGGCATAGCCGGATGGGACTTGTAGTCCCATCCGACGATGCCTGCATACACGGAGACACGCACACAGGCCCGCACACGGCCGCACATACACAGCCCCGCACACCGCCGCACATACACAGCCCCGCACACCGATCGCGCACACAGGCCTGCACACCAATCGCGCACACAGGCCCGCACACCGATCACGCAGACACCGGCACACAATCACCGCCCACACACACAGCGCCGCACTCTACACGCCCACGCACCGCCCACACACATAGCGCCGCACACTATACACGCCCACGCACCCCCACACACTTCCCTCCTCCCGAACTGCAGCGGTTTCACCCACAGCAAAACCGCAGATCTTTTTTAGATCTGCGGTTTTGCTGCGGAAGTGCCCGACTCAATGCAAGTCAATGGGCGCCGAACCGCTGCAGTTCCGCACAAAGAATTGACATGCTGCAGAAAATAAAACGCGGCTAAACCGCGCGTTTTTTTCCGCAACATGTGCACAGCAGACATGCGGTTCCCATTTAGATTACATTGGTAGTGCACTGTGCTGTGGGTTGGATGCGTTTCCGCACTTTGAAAAAACGCAGCGGAAACGCATCTAAAAACGCAAAGTGTGCACATGGCCTGAAAGGGGTTTATCTTTTTAAGGGTTAAAATTTAAATCTCAGTATATATTTCATGAGGCACATAGAGAATGTCACAGGCTCAGTCTTGCTAACTCCACAATTTTTCATTTCCGAAAAAAACTTTTCAGCATCCATTCCATGAAATAGGGGTTGGGTTTATCTTTTTAAGGGTCAAAATTTAAAGCTCCATATATATTATATGAGGCACAAAGATTCCCAGAGGGTCAGTCTGGGTAACACCACAATATCATTAGACAAAGTGTTACAGCATCATCCTATTAAATAGCTATATGTCGAGGACCTTTTGCTTCTGGAGGTAGAGGAAGAGGAGGAGGAGGGTGTAATGCCTACACCCAACTGTTGCCTATACTGTGGCCTAGACAGCACTGTCCCAAACCCGCTGTCCCCTGTGTACCCTGCATACATTACATTAACCCACTGTGTACCGATTGAGACGGAATGACCTTGGACATGACGAGTGGGCCATGTGTGTTGCCCCTGAGGGTTCAGTCAAAACAGAGGGATTGTATCTCACACAGAGGTGTGATATAACATTCTCAGGTAAGGAGGGAGCAACACACAGGACTGTAACACCTGCACCCACCTCAGACTACAGCAGCAGGGCAGCATGGACGTACCCTAAGGGAGGATCTTCTCAGCCCTGGCTGGTTACGAAACAGTGCCTGCGTGGGGGATGAAGAAACTAAGAAGGAGGTGCAGTGAAGCTTTAGTGAGCGCCAAACACAGTGTACTCACACAGTCTGGGAGGGGACAAGGATCTGGTAGTAGCTCGTCCACAGGCCCAGAACGTTAGGAAGAAGGGGTACTAGGGGCACGGATACTGAGTAAGACATCTGTGCGGCCCCATCCAATTGTTGAGGGACTAGGGCGCAGAAGGGACAGGGCCATTTAGCCTACTGGTGAACTTTACGACACAGCTATGAAGCCGGAGTCATTTTCATCTGTAGGAGCCTCATCTACTGAACCTCGATTATCTTTGCCGAAAGCGTGTCTATATAATAGCAATGTCGAGGTCATAACGACAAACCACTCGTCCTCCAGTCACTCCAAATTAGATTATGAGCATGTGGTACCAGAATAAGAAAGAGTCAGACAATTAGGCTGGTTCAATCTTAGAGCATGCTTCAAAATGGTGCTTACAGGCGACCACCACAGCAAGTTCTAATCTTTATTTTCACATACATGAGATTATCTACACAGGATGTCAGGGTGGAGTAAAGGGTGGATGGGGCCGAGGAGGTAAGCTATATATGTCCATATATGTACATGTCCAGCATCTGGCCATCTCTAATTGGTCTTAGATCTTCTTCTAAGTCCTCCTTTCATCGTGTCATCCTTAAGTTTCATTTCCTAAGAATCGATTCTGGTTTTCTTGTATATCATGTGGTTTCTCAGTTCCCCAAAGGTGGGGGCATTTTAGTGGATCCAGTTCGAGTTATTAGATAGTTAGTGTAGTACAGTGGTAGGACACAAGGTGGAGACAGACACCAGTGCATTTCTCGGAGACAGACATTAGCTGATACTGACATCTTAAAATAAATTTCAATCTGAATAGTACTACTCAAGGAAAACTTTGTGTTTCAGAAATAAAGAACAAAATAGTGGTAAGCACATATAAACATATAGAAGTAGAAAAATATATTTTACCTTGACAGCAAGATACAGCAGAGCAGACGTTGTCACAGAAGTTACGCGGCTACTGGCTTGGGACAATGATTTTGTGGTGTTGGCAGGACGTAGAGCCGAGTAATTGTACAACATCAGACGAGAGAGAAAGGAACATATTTTAAGGAGTCCTGGGAAGGTGTGTTCACAATGTACCAGTGACTTTACTGAGCCCCTCACCTGGATGACAACGTAGCGAACGTCCTTGTGTGCACACCTCAACTCCGAGCAAAGCCTTGGAAAATGTACATCCCTTTAAGATCCCTGATGATGACTCTTTGCACCTTCATCCACTGACATTCACAGGCGAATCCTCATTGCCAGTAAATGGTGACTAAAAAAATTGAATAGCTGTTGGTGTAGTTGGAGAACAGTAGGTAATTTTTAATGCAAGGATATTTTGGGGTGGCTTACATTGCAGCACTAAACAGATACGGATTTTGAATGAAATTTAGTATGACTATTTGTTAACTGTAAAGTAATAATCAAATGGGTAGTCCAAATGCAAATTGGCGAGTCATATCTATGCCTTATTGATTTTAGGCTTGACGTTAGTGTACTGCCTTTGACATTTTTCCACTTAGCGGGCTTGTGTGCACACCTTAACTCAGAGTAAAGCCTTGGAAACTGCACCTGAATGTGTGATCTCAATTTCTACCTGCAGCACCTAGTACACACTGCTACATCTAACAGCACCATTCATGTTCCTTCCAATACATAATTCTGCCTGATCCAACAAGTGTGGCCTGTGGAGAGATATTCTAACTCTGCTGCATCAACACCTGTCTCTGAGGCTCTGCACTGCAGCGCTGGTTAACTTTAAACAGAAAGCAAAGGTGGCGTAAACAGTTCAATACAAAATTTCCATATCCCATGAAAATATTTCCCCTTTTCATTGGATGCCCAAGGCCACATACCGTGTCACTGCTCACGTGACACATCCCTTGAACAGACCTTCCCATTACCGAGGACCACTGTGCCCTGGCGGTCGATCCACTTGCAGGACTCTATAGGGCAAATTGCCAAACTTTTGATGTTTTTGGTGGACATGTAGATTTAAGACAAAAATAGATAAATTTTTTAAGTGATGTTGCCCAGAGCAAGCATGTTATGCCCTCTTGTGGCCGACGGCACTGGCACAGGGCCCTCCTAGTACGGAGTTGTGTCTAACAGCGAGTGTGCACCCCCACCGTCAGACACACTTTTTGTACTATGAGGGGCCCTATGCCAGTGCCGTTGCCCAACAGTGGGCCCCACCACCTGCTCAGAGCACCGTCACTTGGCAGGGTGCACAAGTTGTTTATACCAGACCTGGGGGGGTAGGACAGTTATGGACTGGTTTCCAAAAATTGCATATATTGATCTGTAGGCTGGAGGTTCAGCAGCTGCAAATGGAGGAATTGGATGAGTACGATCAAGAGGTGGAGAAAGTGAGCCATTATGCTGCCAATCTATGTGTCATGAGGGGAAGGTGGGACAAAATCTTTTGAAATCCATGCATGGTTCATTTTAATGAAGGTTAGATCTTCCACATTTTGGGTGGAAAGACGTGTCCTTCTTTCTGTCAGGATTGATCCAGCAGCACTGATCACTCTTTCAGATAACACACTATCAGCAGGGCAAGCGAGCTCCTGTAAGGCATATTGGGCCAATTCAGGCCAGGTGTCCAGTTTACAGGCCCAGTAGTCAAAGGGGAATGACCCGTGAGGAGAACATCAATATGAGAGGAGAAGTAGTTTTTTACCATAGTTGACAACTGCTGTCTCCTGTCAGTTGCCATAGATTCCTGATGATGACCTGTCGTGTGAGCAGTAGTTGAGAAATCAGTCCACAACATGGTCATGAAACCGCTGTCTCCAACCCCACTTCGGCTGTGTGTAGCACGAACACCTCTTCCATTCGGCCCACTAGGGCTCATGGTAGAACCAACAACGCTGCTGTGTGATGGGAATGCCTCTAATAAACGGTTTACAATAGTGGCTTGTTTGTTCACCAATATTAGCTCTAGGTTCTCCTGTGGCATGATGTTCTGTAATTTTCCTTTATAGCGTGGATCAAGGATGCTGGCCAACCAGTAGTCGTCATCCTTCATCATTTTGGCAATAGGGGGGTCCCTTTTTAGGATGCGCAAGGCATAATCACACATGTGGGCCAATGTTCCAGGTGTCAATGATGCACTGACACTGGTGGGTTGAGGAGCACTATCTGAAATATCCACATCACTCCAGTCCCGCACAAACCCTGTACCTGACGTTGGCACGCCAACATTTGATCTTGCCCCCTGAGAAGGCTCCTCTTCCCCAAATAATCATGCCCCTCATCCTCCTCCTCCTCGTCCTCTTCTTCCTCCCCATCCTCCTGGACATTTCCCTGAGGAGACAATGGCTGACTGTCATCAAGGCTTCCCTCCTGCTACTTCTCTTCCTCCTGCGCTGCAGACGCCTGAACCTTAATGTGCGTCAAAGTTTGCATGAGCAGACGCATAAGTGGGATTCTCATACTTATGATGGCATCGTCTGCGCTTACCAGCCGTGTGCATTCCTCAAAACACTGCAGGACTTTACAGAGATCTTTGAGCTTCGACCACTGCACACCCGACAACTCCATGTCTGCCCTCGTACTGCCTGCCCGTGTATCCTGCCACAAATGCATTACAGCCTGCCTCTGTTCGCACAGCCTTTCAACCATGTGCATGGTGGAGTTCCACCTTGTTGCAACGTCTATGATTAGGCGGTGCTTGGGGAGGTGTAGCGATCGCTGCAACCTCTGCATCCGACTGGAGTCTACGGGCGATCGACGGATGTGCGAGCACAGTCTTCGCACCTTATTGAGCAGGGCTGCTAAGTCTGGATAATTTTTTAGGAAGCACTGCACCACCAGGTTCAAGGTGTGAGCCAGGCAAGGTATGTGTCGGAGTTTTGCCCGGGCTATGGCCAACACAAAATTACGCCCATTATCACTAACTACCTTGCCTGGCTCAAGATGTAGACTGCCCAGCCATAACTCAGTTTCTCGCTGCAAGTAGTCGGCCAGTACCTCCGCGGTATGTCTGTTGTCACCCAAACACATCATTTGTAAAACAACCTGCTGACACTTACCACCAGCTGTTCGATACTGTGACACCTCCTGTGCAACACTGGCAGCTGCGAATGGAGGTCTGGTGCGACAGCGCTCTGTTGATGACTGCGAGCTTCTGCTTTTGGAGGAGGAGTAGGAGGAGGAGGGTGTAATGCCTACAGCCAACTGTTTCCTATACCGTGGGCTAGGCCGAACTGTCCCACCGCCGCTGTCCCCTGTGGACCCTGCTTCCACCACATTCACCCAGTGCGCAGTGATGGACACGTGACACCCCTGGCCATGCTTACTGGACCATGCATCTGTTGTGAGATGCACCTTTCCACTCACTGATTGTTTGAGTGCTTAGACAATGTGGTCTTTCACATGCTGGTGGAGGGCAGGGATGGCTTTTCGAGAAAAGAAGTGCCGACTAGGTAGGTCATAGCGAGGGACAGCGTAGGCCAGGGTGGGCAATTAATTTTGCCAGGGGGCCGCATGAGAAATTGGGATGGTTTTAGAGGGCCGGACTAATATAATTAACTCCGTTCTACCCAATACTGTATATATACAGTATATATATTATATATATACTGTATATATACATACCTGCCAATTATCGTCATCTTCTCCCCATCATCATCAATGCCTCCCCATTATCAGCAATGCCTGCCCATCATCATCTTCTCCCCATCATCAATGCCTGCCCATTATCATCAATGCCTGCCCATTATCATCATTTTCTCCCCATCATCATCAATGCCTCCCCATTATCAGCAATGCCTGCCCATCATCATCTTCTCCCCATCATCAATGCCTGCCCATTATCATCAATACCTGCCCATTATCATCATCTTCTCCCCATCATCATCAATGCCTGCCCATCATCATCATCATCTTCTCCCCATCATCAATGCCTGCCCATTATCATCAATACCTGCCCATTATCATCATCTTCTCCCCATCATCATCAATGCCTGCCCATCATCATCATCATCTTCTCCCCATCATCAATGCCTGCCCATTATCATCAATACCTGCCCATTATCATCATCTTCTCCCCATCATCATCAATGCCTGCCCATCATCATCATCATCTTCTCCCCATCATCAATGCCTGCCCATTATCATCAATGCCTGCCCATTATCATCATCTTCTCCCCATCATCATCAATGCCTCCCCATTATCAGCAATGCCTGCCCATCATCATCTTCTCCCCATCATCAATGCCTGCCCATTATCATCAATACCTGCCCATTATCATCATCTCCCCATCATCATCAATGCCTGCCCATCATCATCATCTTCTCCCCATCATCAATGCCTGCCCATTATCATCAATACCTGCCCATTATCATCATCTTCTCCCCATCATCATCAATGCCTGCCCATCATCATCATCATCATCATCTTCTCCCCATCATCAATGCCTGCCCATTATCATCAATACCTGCCCATTATCATCTTCTCCCCATCATCATCAATGCCTCCCCATTATCAGCAATGCCTGCCCATCATCATCTTCTCCCCATCATCAATGCCTGCCCATTATCATCAATGCCTGCCCATTATCATCATCTTCTCCCCATCATCATTAATGCCTCCCCATTATCAGCAATGCCTGCCCATCATCACACACAGACAGCACATAAGCACTCTCTCACATACATACACACACACACACACACACAAAGCACCGCACTACATAGACACAGACACACACAGAGACACGTCTTACCTGTCCAGCGTCCCCGCTCTCTGACACAGCCGGCTGCTGAATGATGACGTCATTCAGCGGCCGGCTGTGAGAGGAAGCGCCGGTGGAGCCCGGAGCTGCAGCAGCGGAGGCACGGGAGAGGTAAGTATTGTGCCAGCTGATGCCGGGGCCCTGAGACTGCCGGAGCGCCTCCGCGGGCCGGTCACTGACAGCCGGCGGGCCGGATGCGGCCCGCGGGCCGCCCCTTGCCCGGGTGTGGCGTAGGCCATGAGGTCCCTGAATGCAGCGCTTTCAACTAAACAGATGGGCATCATCTCTAATGCGATCAGTTTGCCAATGTAGGCGTTCAAAGACAGTGTGCGCGGATGAGAGGGTGAGTACTTTTTGGACCTACTCATAGTGTCTGGTAGGGTGAGCTGTACTTGAGAACTGCATATGGGGGAACATCCGGTGGACATGATGGACTGAGAGGGGGTTGGTGATGTTGATGGTAGTGGTGTTGCTGGTGGTGATGGCAATGGCCTACATGCACTCTTTTGTTTAAAAAAACGACTGATTCCCTGACTGCTTTGGCCTTGCGCCGACACCTCAACCCTTGTTGCTGCTGGTGTGCCAACCGGTGGTGTTACAGTGTGGGGAAGCGATGGAGCGTTGGTGGTTAACTTCAGCCGGAGCAGGTGCACATGTGCTAACTGAGCTTTTGTAGTCCATCCACTTTTGAAAGTGCATGGTATTTAAATGTCTAAGAATGCAACTAAAGATGTATATCTTTGTACCGTGTTAGCCAGTAGATAGAAAAATATTTAGAGTTGAGAGTCCTCAGTGGTTGATACCTTTTAATGGCTAACTGAAAAGATGGTAACAAATTGCAAGCTTTCGAGACTACTCAGGTCTCTTCATCAGGCTAAACTAATACAAAATCTGAAGAATCACATATTTATACACCACACAGCACAGAAAAAATGCAATAGGTAAGACAAGTGATGTAAAGCAGAACTGTCATTATGGGAGATAGATATGAACATAAATATTGGAACAGTTCATAGATAATGAGTGTGAAAGTTTTATTTGTAAAAATTTTAAGAGCTTGCACGCTGTGATACTTGGACCGTCTGTCCAAGCTGTCCTGCCACTTTTTTGTGGGGTTTTGTAACACGTTTTTTTACAGCTGCGGGACTCACAGATAAACCCTGCTGCGATGTCTACAACTGCTGCGGATCCTCCTCAGCTTGTGAGTTATATTTGCCACCGTCAACTTCTTCCCCCACTGGATGCCAATCTGGATCAACAACTGGGTCATCCATCACCTCCTCTTCTATTTCATCTGCACCTTCCTCTGTGTGACCGTGTACGGTGCTATAGTATGCGGGAAGGGGCACCTGAGTTTCATCAGGGTCAGCTTCTGGCTCTGGACACTGCGAAGGCAATGTAGTGCTCTGTGGGAATGTACCAGCAGAATCATCTATCAGTGGCTGTGCATCAGTGCACTCCATGTCAGATTCATCCCGGACTGGTGAATTCATGATTTGACTTGTTAACCCTGGCATGGGATGTGAAAACAGCTCCATGGAGTAATCACCAGCACTGCGGGCTGCCGCATCCTTCACTTTACATGGGGGTGAAGGACAAAAAGAAAGGGGTTGTTCCTGACCAGAAGCACCAAATGAGGACTAAGTGCTTCTACTTTTTGAAACTTGAGAAGAGGAGGACATAGAGCTGGAGCCCGCTTCAGCAAGGGAAAAAAAAACCTTTTTCTGTGGCTCGGCTTTAAAGAGGTTTCCTCTCCCAGAAAAAGTGCCTTCGGGGCTTTTGGGGAAGCAATGCCGCCCGGGTCAAAAACCTCCTGCCTAGGGGCTATAGGCTTTCGCGACCCGACAGCCCCCACCTCTGTACTGCTGGCCCCCCGCCCACCTTTATGGGGTTGAGACCCCAACCCCTCATGTTTTTGAAAATTTTCCCAAATTAACAGCAGAATAGGGTTACGTACAAACCGTTGCAAGATGGAAAAAAATTGGAATGATAATTCTTAAGAAATTTGGGACCCCCTTTTAAAGTAAAAGGGGGCCCTCACAATTAAAATTTTTTAAGGGGCTTTTCCAAACCCCCCATTAAATTTTTGAAAAATTTTGGAATTTTCCTGGGGAAACGCTAAAGGCAAGGTGGGGGGGAAATTAGAAATATTTTTTAAATTATTTTTAAAACAAAGGTTCCAGGGCCTGGAGGAGGGGCCCCTTTTCCCTGGGAAAAATTGAACCACTTTAACCCAAAATTTTTAATTTTGAACATTTTAAATTTTTTAACTTTTTTTTTGCTAAAAAGAAACAGGGGTTGGGAAATAATTTAAAGAAATTTTAATTTTTGGTTTTTGGTTTAGGGAAAAAGGGGGCCAAAATTCTAAGGGTGGAAAATTTTTACCTTAGTCTGGGGTTTTATATCATAGGGGATTGTGGACGTTTTTAAATTTAAAAGGGGGTTTATTTGGGGGTTAAAACAAATGTCAGATCCTGGAGGAAAAAACCAAATTTTCAATAAAGTTAAAATTTTGGTTTCATTTCCCCTAAGCTTGTTCAGTTTGGGTTAATTGAAATTTTTCCTTTTTGGTTTGGTAAAAAAGGTTCTCAGATTTTGGATTGTCCCCTTTGGGGCAATGAAAAAACCCTTGGTATTCAAGCTTCTTTTGGGAACATTTTTTTGGTTGAATTAAAATACCAATATGGGGAAACCAAAGGTCTTTTTTTTCAGGAGGGAGACCCAATTTTTTAAAATTTAAAAAAAAGGGTATTTAATTAGCGTACGCTGGAAACAGTTTTTGGGTGTTTTTTAAAAATTCCCCCAAATTTTTTTGGGTTAAAACCAGCTCAAAACCCAAATGGGTTAACCAATTTTTTTTGTCGGAATAAAATTAATTTACACCCATTAGAGGAGCAGCTGAAAAAACTGGGATTTTGGAAATTCCTGGGGGGATTTTTTTGGACGATCTTTATTTTGCCCGTTGGCCATTAAAAACAAGGTTTTGGGCCATTTTCTTTTGGTTTAAAAAAAAAAAACGGGGTTTTCGCTGGCCCGAAAGGTTTCCTCGTGTTGGGGGACAGGAACTTTTGAAATGAAGTTTCTTAGGTTTTGGGGGGGCCAAAAAATCGAAAAGGGGGGGCAAAAAAATTTTATTTTCGGGCTTTCTTTTTGTTTAAAAAAAGGTTGTTTTTCCGGCAGGCCCCTTAACTCCAGATTTGGGGAAGGTAAAAAACGGGGGGGGCACCCATTTTTCTTTATTTTTAAAAATTTTAAGAAAAAAAGGTAAATTGGGTTTTTTTTGGTGGCTCCAAAATTTTTTCCAAATTTTCCCTTGGAGGTTCCCCGGGTTAAAAATTCTTTTATGAAAAATTTTTTTTGGGATTTTGGGCTTCCCGGTTTTTTCTGGTTGGCGGGGGACTTAAGTTGGTGTTTTTTCCCAACACAATTAAGGGAAAAAAGAATTTGGGTTTATTTTGGGGGGAAAAAAATTTGTTTTGGGATAGTTTATGGATATGATTTTTGAAAATTAAAATCAACCCAACAAATTTGGGGAAAGAAAGGGTTTGGGAAAAAAAATTTTATAATGGCTTGGGGCACTTTGGAAAAACCATTCAAAAACCTTCTAAACCCCGGGAATTTCCCCTGTTGTTTTGGGGAAAAACGTTTTTTTTGGGTTTCCCCCATTTTAAAAGCTTTTTTTCAAAAAATTTATTGGGTGCTCCCTATTTTTGGTTTTTTAAAAGATGTTGGGGTTTTGCGGGGGGTCCCCCAAGAACCTTGTTTTGGGTGGGGCCAATTTTTTCTTTTTGATGAAGTAGTGATAATAGTAAAGATTAATTAAAAATATTAAAAAATTTAATAAATTTAAGTTTTCCCCCGGGGGCCCCCCCCAAATTTTCCCCCTTTTTTGGGGAAACCCCCCAAAATTTCCCCCTTTAATATTCCCGCAAACCCCCGTATTTACACCCGCCCCAGCCACCTTGTTTCCCCAAAGGATTTAACGGGGATTTCCTGGGGGTTGGGGGGGGGGAAGGCTGGGGGCCCCAAGGTAAATATTAATTTTTTTTTATTTTTGGGGTCCTGGGGATTTTTTAAAACCGGGGGTTGGAGGAGGGCCCCCTTCTTTTTCCCCGGGGTAAAATGAGTTACACCCCGAAAAATTAAAATTTTACTTTTGTATTTTTTCGGGCTTTTTTTTTTTCGGAAAAAAAAGAACTGTGGCCTGCGGAAAAATTTTAACTGTTGTAAGCTTAAGGCCTTGGTTTTTTCGGTTTTTAGCGGAAATCCAAAAATATTTTAATTTTGATTAGCCGTAGGGCCTGGGTGAATATTACTGGATTCAGGGGCCCTTTCAAAAATTTTCCAATTTTAAGGCCCCGGGTTCTTGATTCTGGGGATAAAACAAAAAGGGCTCCTCGGGGTTTTTTAATACTTTTTACAACTCCTTATTATAACTTAATTTTAATGTTCACCCCTTGCCATATAATTCTGTTTTTATTGCTTCCAGGCCTTATTTTTCCTTTTGTTAAAAAATTTTTGGGGCCCCTTCGGGTTTTTATTAGTTAGCCTAAATGGGCCCTGGGGTTAAAATTTCAAAAAGTTGTTTTGTTCCCAACTTTTGGTACTTTTAAAAGGTAAACCCAACTGAGGGTTTGTCAATTATTTTTTAGGAAAAGGGGGACGGGATTTTAAAATTATTTAAAATGACTTTATGGCTCCCGTGGAATAATTTTGAAATTTTTAAATTTCCCTTTGGGTTTCTGGGGTTAAACCCCAAGGGTTTCCCGCCAGTTTATTAACCTGAAAGTTTAAAAAAGGGGGGGCTTGTCGGGTTTTAACGTTGTATAAAAAGATGGGGTTTATTTTTTTTTTATATTTTCCTTAGAAAAAAGACAAAAAGTCAGTTTTGATTTTCCCTTTTAATAAGGGGGGAAAAACACTCCTTTTAAAAAGGTATTTTTTTTAAAAAATTTTGGTAAAAAAAAACCCCAAAAAAAAATTATTTTTTCCCCAAATTTCCGACGATCGGGTTTTTCCGGAAAAAGCCCGGTCCCGGTCCGGGTTTGAAGGGACCCCCCAAGGTGTCCAAAAATAAAAGGGCCCCTCATTTAAGGGGTGGAAAAAAATTTTTTTATAACCCCGGTGAGCGGGGGCCTTTAAAAAAAGGCGCCCCTGCCGGGGGGCAAGGCCCCCCCGACTAAAAAATTTGTTTATTCTCAATGGAAAGGCGGTCACAGTAAAATAGCACTGTGCTCCACACTCCTTCCCCCCTGCAGTGGCTCCACCAAAAAACCCCGTTGTCAAAACAAAAAACCCCCACGTGATGAACAAATGGGAAACACTTTCGCTATCAGACGGGCCCCAAATTTGTCTTTTTTCGTTTTTTTTAACACTTCCCTCTGAAAAAAGGGGCAAAACCCTCCCCCAAAGATGGGCGGTGGGGGTTTTTGGACCCAAAAAAGCCACCCAAATCACTGTTTTCCCCTTAATAAGATGGTGGTGGCCTGCGGCTTCATCCGTTGCCCAAAGTTCCCCTTATTTTGGTGAAATTTGGGCGCTTTTGCTTTTCGGGAAAAAAAATGGCGCGTTAAAGCCCCCAAACGGGTTTTGCCTCCGTATGTGGGGTTTTTCGGCTAGAAACCCGCTTTAGCAAAAGTGGCGTTTTTTAGAGGTGCCGCCTTTTTCGTAATTTAAAAATGTTTTGGGTTTTATTGGTGAAGCCTTAATCTTAAAATTAACAGAAATAAACATTTGAAATAGTCACTTTTTTGAAAACTTATTAATTAGGTTTCATTTTGTTTTGAAAAACTGAAAAAAATTTTAATTTTTGTTTTTTTTTTAAATTTAAATTTTTGTGAAAAGCCCTGTATATATATATATATTATTTTTTATTTTATATATTTTTTGGGTTTTTTTTTTAAAATTCAAAAAAAATGTGTCATATTGATTTCCCTTTTTTAATTTCAACCTGCTAAAATTTTTACAATACCAGAATTTTTCCCCGGGGAGAAACTGGGCGCCCCCAAAATCTAAAAAGAAATCCCCTGAAAAAATGATGCCCCTAGTGGGAAAAGAAAAAAATTAAAAAAAGTTAAAATAATTTTTTTTAAAATTTTTAAAAAATTTAAAAAAAATCAAAAAAAAATAAAAAAATCAAAAGAATTGTATCAAAAATTTTTTAATTTTTTTTTTTAAAATTAAAAATAAAGTAAATTTTGTTTTGCAAGTTCAATTCGTAAAACATTTTCCCACTTTAACCCCTTTAGTGAACCCCTAAAAAAGCGGGCAAAAAAATGCTTTTCTTAACCCCAAAACAAAAAGTGGATTAAAACCTCAAAGGGTATAAAAAAATGGGGTAGTTAAAAAACCGATCTTGCCCTAAAACCAAGCTGAATACATTCCTCAGTGAAAAAATAAAAAAAAGTTATAGCTCTCAATTTTAAAATGTTTAAAAAAAATTTTTTTTCTTAAAAAAATTTTTTATTGTTAAAAACCCCAAAAAAACATAAAAAAATTTTTAAATGGGGTATGCTATTTTTTATGCCGAAAATTTTAAAATGGTTTAATTTTTTAAAAATAGGAAAAAGCAAAAACCCCCTTCCCCAAAAAAATTCCGAATTTCTTTTTTTTGTTTTTTTTTGCCCCCTAAAATCGGAAAAAAAGCAATAAAAAAGTTATGTGCTCAAAAATGGTCCAAAAAACTAAAAAAGCCCCCCGTGACTCTTTTGGAAAAATGGAAAAATTATAGCTCTAAAAATATGTGATGCAAAAAAAATTTTTTTTCAAAAAAGCATCTTTTGTGTTGACGCCCCCAAAAATAAAAACCAAAATAAATGGAAACACTGAAAACCCCCTGAAAATCAGTCACCAAATTAAAAACCCCCCCCGGGGAAAAAAAAAAACCAAAAAAATCAATTTTCTATGTTGATTTTTTCATTTTGCCTCCAGAGATTGCAGTAAGGCTCGGCGCACATTAATCCTGCGCTATGCGCTAAGCAATTGCACTGGGGTTTCTGTGTAAATCTCTGAAATAGATTGTTCAGACGGAACCTCTGGCAGAAGATTCCCTATAATGAGGCGGGTAATGGCACCGGCAAACCATAGCAGTAAAATCTGGTACTCCTTGCCTTCGAGCTTTGCACTGTGCCTGAAAAATATTTCCTGATTACATGTAGGTATTGACGCACTCAGGAAAAATTGGACCTCAGTTTGCTGTAAAAAAAAATCCTATTAGCCTTTAGAAAAATTAAAAATTTTGGGCTAAAACAACATTTTAGTTGTAAAAATGTAATTTATTCCTTCTTAAAAGATCAATAGTATAAAATTCTATGAGGCACATGTGGTGTCAATATGATCACTGCACGACTAGATGAATTCATTGGGGATTGTAATTTGTAAAATGAGTTAACGTATAGGTTTTTTTTGTTGTTCTGGCACATCAGGGGCTCTGCCAATGTACATGGCACACTTAAAACATTCCAGCCAAATCTGAATTCCAATATGGCGCCTCTTCCCTTCTGAGCTTTGCATTGTGCCTCAAAAGTAGTATTCCCCCACATATGGGGTATCGGCGCACTCAAGAGAAATTGTACAACAAATTGTATGGTGCAATTTATCCTGTTATCCTTATGAAAATGCAAAATTTGGGCTAAAATAACATTTTTGTGGGGAAAATGTGGTTTTATTATTTTCACAGCTCAACGTTATAAACATCTGTGTAGCGCCTTGGAGTTCAAGGTGCTCATTATACATCTAGATACATTCATAGAATCATAGAATGGTAGAGTTGGAAGGGACCTCCTGGGCCATCTGGTCCAACCCCCTGCTCAAAGCAGGATTCTCTAAATCATCCCAGACAGATGTCTGTCCAGCCTCTGTTTGAAGACTTCCATTGAAGGAGAACTCACCACCTCTTGTGGCAGCCTGTTCCACTCCTTGATCACCCTAACTGTCAAAAAGTTTTTTCTAATATCTAATCTGTGTCTCCTCCCATTCAGTTTCATCCCATTGCTTCTAGTCTTTCCTTGTGCAAATGAGAATTAGATGATCCTTCTACAATGTGACAGCCCTTGAGATATTTGTAGACATCTATTAAGTCTCCTCTCAGTCTTCTTTTTTGCAAGCTAAACATTCCCAAATCCTGCAAACGTTCCTCATAGGACATTGTTTGCAGACCGGTCACCATTCTGGTGGCTCTTCTTTGAACTTGCTCCAGTTTGTTGATGTCTTTTTTAAAATGTGGTGCCCAAAACTGGACACAGTATTCCAGATGAGGTCTGACCAAAGAGGAGTAGAGGGCAATAATGACCTCACGTGATCTAGACTGTATGCTTCTGTTGATACATCCTAGAATTGTATTTGCCTTTTTTGCTGCTTCATCACACTGTTGACTCATGTTCAGTCTGTGATCAATTAGTATACCCAAGTCTTTTTCACATGTGCTGTTGCTTAGCCCCATTCCTCCCATTCTGTATATGCTTTTTTATTTTTATTGCCCAGGTGTAGAACTTTGCATTTTTCCCTATTAAAACCCATTCTGTTAGTTGCTGCCCACTGCTCCAGTTTATTTATATCGTTTTGAATCCTCTCTCTCTCTTCTCTAGTATTAGCTACCCCTCCTAGCTTTGTGTCATCAGCAAATTTGATCAGTTTACCCTCAATTCCTTCATCTAAATCATTGATAAAGATGTTGAACAATACAGGGCCCAAAACAGAGCCTTGTGGTACCCCACTTGAGACATTCTTCCAACTGGATGTGCAGCCATTTACGACCACTCTTTGAGTCCGATCACTAAGCCATTTATGAATCCACCTAACAGTTGCCTTGTCCATTCCATACTTAGTCATTTTTTCAATAAGGATTGTGTGAGATACTTTGTCAAATGCTTTGCTGAAGTCAAGATATACTATATCTACAGCATTTCCCTGATCCACCCAGTCAGTGATTCTGTCATAGAAGGAAATTAAGTTAGTCTGACATGACTTATTAGTTACAAACCCATGCTGACTCTATTTAATCACTTCATTCTTATGCAGGTACTTATATACATGTTCTTTAATAATTTGTTCAAAGATCTTTCCTGGTATAGAAGTCAGACTCACCGGCCTGTAGTTCCCTGGGTCCACCTTCTTCCCTTTTTGAAGATAGGAACAACATTTGCTCTTCTCCAGTCTTCTGGGACTTCACCTGTTCTCCAAGAATTTTCAAAGATTATGGACAGTGGTTCAAGAATTTCTTCTGCTATCTCCTTCAGTATTCTGGGGTGTAATTCATCTGGACCTGGAGACTTGAATTAATTTAGGTTAGCTAAGTGTTTCCTCACTGTCTTTCTGTTTATAGATATCCTGGATTCTTCTATTCCTTTAATAGGACAGTGAAGATCAGTTGATGTTACATTTCCTTTCTGAGAGAAAACAGATGCAAAATAGGAATTTAAAAGTTCAGCCTTCTCAACATCCTTTATTACCATTTCATCATTTTCATCCTGTAAAAATCCTATAGCATCTTTGACTTCTCTTTTACTTTTGACGTATCCCCAAAATCCTTTTTTGTTGCTTTTGACATCTCTTGCAAGCCTTAATTCATTGTCAGCTTTAGATAATCTGATTTGTGCCCTGCAGGTTCTGCAGATGGCATTATATTCTTCTTTAGATATGCCTCCCTCTTTCCATTTGATAAACATTTCTTTCTTCCTTTTTAGCATGTGTTTAAGTTTTGTGTTCATCCATCCTGGTTTCCTTAAATGCTTCCCATTCTTCCCTCTTTTTGGAATTGTTAACGATTGTGCTTTGAGAATCTCATTTTTCAAGATGTCCCATCCTTCCTGGACATTTTTGTCCTTAAGGATATCCTGCCATTGGATCCCTCCAATTCTCTTTCTGAGTCCCTTAAAATCTGCCTTTCTGAAATCTAACCTTGACGTCTGAGTCTTCACAGGTCTTCCTCCTCTTGTTATCAAAAATTCTAAAATAGCATGGTCACTACCTCCTAGGGTCCCAGCCACTCTTACCTCCTCAACCATTTCCTCCCTATTTATAAGGATTAGATCCAAGGTAGCAGTTCCCCTTGTTTTCTCCCTACCTTTTGAAAGATAAAGTTGTCAGCAAGAGAGGATAAGAATTTCCTTGACCTGTTAGTTTTGCCTGAGAGCGATTCCCAACAAATGTCTGGATAGTTGAAATCTCCCATGACCACTATGTCATCCACGAGGGGTCTAGTTTCCAAAATGGGGTCACTTGTTGGGGGTTTCCACTGTTTAGGTACATGAAGGGCTCTCCATACAGGACATGATGTCCGCTAATGATTCTAGAAAATTTTACATTCAAAAAGTCAAATGATGCTCCTTCCCATCTGAGCCCTGCCGTGCGCCCAAACAGTAGTTTTCTCCCCCATATGGGTATCATTTTGCTCAGGAGAAATTACACAACAAATTTTAGGATCCATTTTTTTCCCGTTACCCTTGTTAAAATAAAAAAAAATTGTATCTGAAGTAATTTTTTGTGAAAAAAAGATAAATGTTCATTTTTTTCCTCATTCCAAAAATTTCTGTGAAGTATCTGAAGGGTTAATAAACTTCTTGAATGTAGTTTTGAGCACCTTGTGGGGTGCAGATTTTATAATGATGTCACTTTTGTGTATTTTCTATCATCTAGATCCCTCATAGTGACTTCAAATGTGATGTGGTCCATCAAAATGATGATTTTGTAAATTTTGTTGGAAAAATTACAAATCGCTGGTAAAATTTTAACCTTACAATATCCTAACAAAAAAATTTTGGTTCCAAAATTGCGCTGATATGAAGCAGACATGTGGGAAATGTTACTTGTTAACTATTTTGTGTGACATATCTGTGTTATTTAAGGGCATGAAAATTCAAAGTTGAAAAATTGCTAAAATTTCCAAATTTTCCCCATATCTCCATTTTTTCACAAATAAACGCAAGTCATATCAAAGAAATTTTGCCACTATCTTAAATACAATATGTCACGAATAAATAATCTCAGAATCACCAGGATTCTTTGAAGCGTTCTTGAGTTATACCCACATAAAGTGATAGTGGTCAAAATTGTAAAAATTGGCCTGTTCATTAATGTGCAAACCACCTTCGGGGTAAAGGGGTTAAACATAGTAGGCTGTCAGAAAAATAAGACATTTTTTTATTGATGTAGCAAGTGTATTGGCTTGTCATTAATTGCAGCTGACCCCTTTTCAAATGAATGAATGAATGTGATCTGCCATGCTATAGACACAGACCATGTTTCTGGGTAAAAAAAAACACTTCATA
Organism: Oophaga sylvatica; assembly: GCA_033576555.1. Classification (NCBI taxonomy): domain Eukaryota; kingdom Metazoa; phylum Chordata; class Amphibia; order Anura; family Dendrobatidae; genus Oophaga; species Oophaga sylvatica. The sequence goes on along the minus strand of JARQOD010000001.1, from coordinate 71,641,402 downwards.
AAAAGAAAAACAATTCCTGTAAGGCTATGTGCACACATATGAGTATTGCCGCGGAAATTTTCCACGGCAATCCCGCACCTCCCTGCCGCGGGAAATACGCATTTTATAGGTATGCGCATTCCCGCTAAAAACTAGCTTTTTGCAAGCGTAATTAGCTTGCAGAATGCTAGTGTTTTCCAAGTGATCTGTAGCATCGCTTGGAAAACTGATTGACAGGTTGGTCACACGAGTCAAACATAGTGTTTGACATGTGTGAGCAACTTTTTACTATTGATGCCGCCTATGCCGCATCAATAGTAAAAAGATCTAATGTTAAAAATAATAAAAAACATAAAAATCATGATATTCTCACCTTCCGGCAGCCTTCCTGGTCCTCGCGATGCTCCCGGCAAGTTCCGTTCACAGTGATGCCTGGCGACAATGACCCCAGATGGCGTAGCATCACGCGAGACCACTACGTCATCTGGGGTCATTGTCGCTATGCACGTCTGGGAACGAGAGTTGCTGGGAGCGACGCTGAGGAGCGGGAAGGCTGCGGGGGCCGCCGAAAGGTGAGAATATCCCAATTTTTTATTTTAATTATTGTTTTACCAGGGATATGGTACCCAGGGCCTGGAGGAGAGGAGACCCTGAGTACCATCCGCACATGAACTGCTCACTTTGCGCATGGTGGGCATAGCCACATGCGGAAAGTAAGCGGTTCAATGCATTCCTATGGCGGCGGAATCGCCGCGATTCCGGAAAAAGAATGAACATGATGCGTTTTTTTCCGCAACATGTGCACAAAAATTGCGGAATGCATTCTATTAATAGGATGCTTAATGCATGCATTTTTTCAGCGGAAAACTATTGCAAAAATGCTAAAAAATGTGAAAAATCCTCAACGTGTGCACATAGCCTAAATGTAATTAAAACTGAACTGGAAATCTGTCAGCTATGTCCACTATCTTTTAAGTTAATGTATTGTAAAGGGAGGATTGGACTGTAGTCGTGACCTGTATTCTGTTGGCAGCTGTGTCCATTTCTTCCCCTACATGAAACAATACTATTCTTTTCAGCATGTCTGCATCTCCAGATGCAGCTTCACCCGGGCACTTCCCAGGTCACAATAGTCCCTCTTCTAGGCGACCCCCATCAATGGAGACACAGTCCAAGACAACTTTAACACTTTCTTTACTTAGGATTTCATACATTACTTCCACAGTTGGTACATCATAACATTTGTTTGCTTCCTGATCTTTCCCTTGCTTGTTGTCACTTCTGTGCAGTACATGCCCGGACTGGACTGTACTAGACTGCTTGCCAGTTCCATCCAGGCCTGACCTCGCTATAATGACATTTCCTTCAGCCTGCTTCGCCCCAGACATGAATTCATCAATCACTACGTTTGGTGACTCCCGGTGAAGCATCCGGCTCGTCTGTACTGATCCCATCGAAACTCCAACTACTTTCATCTTCTTAGTCCAGCCAACTTCTGTCCTAAAAGCACTGGCCCATGCTGTAAGATGCCACATCTTGCTTCTCTGTAAGCGTCCACTGATATGATACACAGTGGCCGTGGGTAACGTGGGCTGCAGCACTTGAACGTTGCGTTGCTGCCGAGCTGTCTGAGCCTATAGCCCATTTGGACACTTGGGCACTCTGCCCCTGTCTCAGCTAACTTCCAAAGAGCCTCTCACTACTACCCGCAGCGCCTCCTACACTTAACCCTCTATGAACTTCCTATAAGCTATACATAACAAGTCCCACTAGTATGCCCTCATCTAGTGGCCCGCAACAGAGCTACACTTACCCAGTCTATAAGAACTATACACTAAGGTGCCATCATCTAATGTCCCCAAAAGAAAGCACCTTACTTTCACTGAACTGTACATAACATTAGTACACATCACATATATATACATGGAGCACCTGTCAAGGCAGTGGGGATACTCAGTACCAGGCTGCTTCTTAAAGGGTCAGTGTCACGGCAGCAGTGACCCAGTCCGTGTCCCTGGGCGTCCAAGAAAAGGGGATGATGATGAAAAAGGAGAAAAATAAAGAGTTTGTAATAAAGTGTTCGTGATGCCACCTGTGGTATTCCGCAATAAAGATGATTGCCGACGCTGTAGATTCAGTCCACTGGGACAGTTGTTGATGCAGCAGAGTTGGTTCAGCCCTCCACAGGCAGGGCTATGTCCCAGGGCAGTTAGGATGATAGAGGTGATGTTGGAGGTGAATGTGGTGCAGGGCAGGTGACGCAGGAATAATTCAGAGGACAAAGCGGGGTGCAGTTTCCAAAGCTTTACTCACAGTTCATTATGTGCAGATGCCCGCTTGGTGCCATGTCCTCCAGGTGAGGGGTCCAGCAAACTTCCAGAAAGATCAGGATACACCTTTCCAGGACTCCCTTCAATATGCTCCTTTCCTGGCCGTCTCACTGTGCTGAATTTCCACCCTTCCTGTCAAGCACCTCACAGTCAGTGTCACACATATAGGATCTTATCTGGGTAACAATATAGGAGATGCACGATTGCGCTCACCTGGATGGGTTGTGTGCACAATCGCTTATAAAGTTAAGTCTGCTACAGACCCACGAGGACATAAATGCATAGAACTGGAGAAACAAATGGGTTATTCTGCGCTGCTTTGGAGAAAAAATAAAGAAAGCAATCCAATTTCAGGTGGTTTTATTTGTCAACGAGTTTTAAAGTATATAACTTCTGTATCAGGACAAACCACGATGATGAAGAAGTTATGTACTGCGAAACACGTTCATGAATAAAACGATCTGAAATTGGATTGGCATCCTTCAACGCAGAATAACCCATTTGTTTCTCCAGTTTTATGCTTTACTGGCCGGGCACATCTGTGCATTACATCGGTCATCTCTTGATTTCAATGGCACTGTTTAATAAAGGCACTGTGGGAAAATGTAACATTGGTGCCAAGTCCCACCTTTAGTCACTTGCGGTGTGGAAAGAGCTCATTATTCGGATACCCTTGGGACCCTTATTGTTAGACCTACCTAACAATATGAGATTGTCTAACGATACATCTCCATTTATGAATCAGTAGCACAGGATACAGGACAGTGCCATCTTGCAGTGGGAGCTGGTCAACTGCTAAGGCCAATGACTGCAGTGGTCACATGTTTGTGTCAGGGACATCTTCACTGGAGCAGCAAGTAGAGACTGGTGGGGAAACTGGGAAAAGTCAGATTCAGAGCAACAGGGACTCTGTAAAGTGAACTTGGCTTCTTTGTTTATTCAAGATTTTTCAGCTGTTTTCAAAATAATTTTGTCTGGCAGAGAGCTCTTTTAATAAGCTCTTACATGGTAATCAATCACCAGGTTTTTGCCTTCTAATTTGAGAGCAGCATAATATATAGACAAAGATGCAGATTCTTGCAATGTATCATTTATTGGGCTGCTTTCTGTAGTTTTGATATAATCACTGTTTTATCAGCAGGAGATTATCACTAGAATACAAGTAAACCTGCTGACATATAGTCCTCCATGTTCACGATCTCTGTATAACTCCAACCCCGACACGGATTGGCAGCTTTCTGCCTATACGCAGTGTACATAGAAATCTGTTGATCAGTGGTGTGGGTGGGGTTTTAAAGAGTTCAGGATTCAGAGTACTGCAGATAAACATTGACTTTATTAAAATGACAGCAAGAAGCCCAGTAAGTGAGACATTGCTGGAATCTGGGTCTCTGGTCCTACATTATACTGGTGAAGTAAGGAGAAGGACTGGACCAGGTGTACCTATTCCATTGTGGATCCAGAACGGTGGGGGCTGTCACCCATGTTGCACAGGGAAAAGCTTAAAACCCCGGACTGACCTTTGCACTCAGTGATAGGGGGTGCGACTAAGCTAAAAAAGCCACAGCGTACTGGAAACCAGGCAGTCTTGGCGAGAACGCGCAGCACGCAGGAGGACAGTGTTAATGCTCCGACCTCTGAGCATCGTGACGGATCAGGCCCAAGCCCAAGGGCCTCAGATCCTCAACCAGAGACTGCCAACAGAGACCGGCAAAGTGACCGCTGACACCAGTGACCGTGAGTGAAATAGTCTTCTGCCAGGACATAGACGTGCGTAAGCCGAGACAGGGAGGCCGGGTGACCCGCTGTGAACTGTATCCTGATACACCCGTACTCCACTGCCGAGTAACGTTAGATTCTCGCAGTGTAAAGGACTTTATCCATTCCTGTATTTCATCTTCTGGACCCAGGAGCCCCGTCAGGACAACGAGGATCCACCGTCGCCACCAGAATGCAGAACGTCTTCTTCTCCAGGACCACGCCGGATCCCTCACGCGCTACGGCCTTGGTGCCATCGCTTGTATCCAGGATTCCAGATTCTGACATCGTCGGACTGATAAGTTTAACATTATTGAACTTTCCCCCTCAATCTTCCCGCACCTGTTTCTTCCAATTTGCAAATCCCTGCTCAAACCAGTTTTACCCTATTTCCTCCCTGCATGGAGTATCCACTGTTAAAATAAACCCAGTGTTAACCCTTGCTCTGCCTCCTTACCGTTACTGCATCTTGCAACCTGCTCACAGTGACCTGGTGACAGATTCCCCTTAACTTCTGCAGATTTATATGCTTTACCAGGCTTATGATTATGTTCAAAATGCCTCTGATCTACCTGTTGCATCAGTTTGACCCTTTACACTGCCTTTTGCCCTTTATTAGACTGCTTTCTAGCATCCCTAAGATGTGTATGTAAACTTATCCTGCTATTTGGCAACAAAGAACTTTTAATGTGGTTCACTGGCCTATGTAAATTACTTGATTCCAGTCAAGTGGGTGGAGCCTCATTGTTGAATAGTGAGCTGTTGTGCAGTCACATCCAAAGAGGTTTTTGATTGATGTCTTGAAGACTCAGGAGCGAGATATCTGACACTGGACATCAATCAAATTCCAGTGGGCATGAGTACTGGCACAAGAGCTGCCCCACCAGACTAGAAGACGGATTATTATACAAACTTGGTGACAGTGTTAAAAGTTGTTGTTTACCGCAGGATCAGCTCGACATTGTATGCATTGAGAATACTGGGAAGTGACACAGGGGTGGTTACAGTTTAGGGGGCCCTTTAAAGGTGAACAAAATAAGTTAGGCTTCATAAGTAACTTTTATGAGCTGTGAATATATTTATTTAATTATATAGTTAATACAACAGGAAATACTTCTATAACAATCAAAAGTCAAAACCCCTCTAATATACTACTTGATGACTTTAATGTTCCAGTTTCTGATTACTTCAATATAGGAAATATTTTCATGGCACAGTAAGAAGATAATCAGAATGAAACCATTACAACATTTCCCTTGTAATGCTGAGATGTGTCAAGATGGAGATGTGTCAAGATGGGGTAGTACTTCCCATGAGGGGGCAGTAGGTCACAGCAAAAATGGCAGTGGCTTCTCTGAAGGGTGTGACTTATCTAAGGGGCTGCCTACTTAATGGGAACCTGTCACCCCATTTTTCATATATAAGCTGAAGCCACCGCCATCAGGGGCTTATCTACAGTATTCTGTAATGCTGTAGATAACCACCGATGTCACCTGAAAGATAAGAAAAATGAGTTATATTATACTTACCCGGGGGGTGGTCCGATGCGGTCCGGTCCGATGGGCGTCGCAGGTCCAGATTCGGCGACTCCCATCCACTAGCGATGTTCTCCTTGTACTTGCTTCTGTCGTGCTCCCATTCAAATTTATGGGTGAGCAAAAAAAATGGGTGTTATATGGATCCCCAGTATACATACAATTTTTACGGATACTTTGCAGTTCTGTAACAAAGGAAACTCTAAATGTTTAATAGCTGGTGGTGTAAAAAACAGATTATATATGGACGACTTATGAGAAAAAAAATCGTCCCACTTTTCTGGATGAAATGATTTTTTATACGTTCGTGTGAATCTACCATACCTGTCAGCATCCCCAGCGCCTCTTCTGATTAGGCCGGTTTCATATGTCCTGATATTTCTGGTACCGGAAAAAATGATACCGGAGATATCAGTGTCTGTGTGTCAGTGTGTGTACTATGTGCGACACATGTGGCAACCGTGTGCCACCCGTGTGCCGCATCAGTACCACACTTCACACGGATGGCCGCTGGTGAAGTAGCGCTGCAGTAAGCTGCTGTCCCCCTGTGGCTGGTGCTGAATCCGGCTGTCATCATTATCCCTGCTCTGCCTCCGAGCAGAGGAGAACGATCAGCAGTATATTAAAGTACGAACAACAGCAGGTGGGAGCTGTGGAATACCCCGATCATCCGCACCTACTGTCACTGTCATTAGCGAGATCAGGTGTTGGATGATGGAGTAACAGTCCCAAAAGCCCCCACCTGCTGTCAGACTTTAATATATATACTGCTCATCGTTCTCCTCTGCTCGCAGGCAGAGCACGGAGAATGACAGCCGGCTTCAGCACCAGCCGTGCACATGGAGGACAGTGTGCACTGTTCTCCACGTGCACGTGTACGACACGTTTTGCGGTCCGTGTGGAAACGGACATGTCTGCGTGTTTTGCACATGGACACACGGTCCATCAAAACCACTGACATGTACATAGACCCATTCATTTGAATGGGTCTACGGGTGTCAGTGTCTCCAGTACGTGAGAAAACTGTCACCACACGTACCGGAGACATTGATGTGTGAAAGGGGCCTAACAGGTACGGCATCACGTATGTGTTGTGTCCAGTGATATAACGTGAAACTCATGGGCCCCAGGGCAATAGCTCCAATGTGGCCCCCAATTATGACAAGTCTTTTAATAGTACTGGTCTCTATTGGACTTTGCCTATGAGAATTTAGCTGCAGATGTTCTGGTAAGCCCTGTATGCACATGACCCTATAAGTGAAATTTCCATTCTGAGGGCTCATACTCACTTGAGCCAAAAACTGATGATTTTCAGCCGATAAAAAATCAGATTCAAATCGGACCAATGTTATTCAATAGGTGACATCTCATTTGCGATTTTTTTTCTCAGCCAAATCGGTGTGAGAAAAAAATCGCAACATGCTGCAATTTGATGCGATTTTGGCATGATAATCGCTAATGCAATAGATGGTGCTATAAAAAATCGCATGACAATTGCACATAATTGGACCATCCAGAAAATTGACCATTTTTTTTCCAGCAAGTGAGTATGAGCCCTTAGGAACTAAATCTACCGACCTGGCCCTTTATATGAAGATCATTTCACGCCACCACGGAGCACAATTCATTCCGGCAGGTTCTGTACAGCACTCTAAAGCTCCATCTAGTGGAAGATGTAGTAAATACATCCATTTAATAAAGGTTCATGTGGCATGTATGTACTGGTAATTATATAAAGAGTTAAACAAAAATCATACAATGTTAGTCCTTTTTTAAATGATTGAATACACTGGATGCTTCAAGAAGCTGAGAAAAGGTAAAAAAAAATCATAAAAATGTCACTTTTACATGAACGACGTGAAAGACAAAGAGGCTAAGGCAGCATAAGTAATCTGCACAGTCCAGGGTGACCTATAATAAAGACTAAATGAAATACATGGGCGGCTTATTCCTTGCACCTGTTTATTTCCATTGATAAGAAAAGGAGGAATATTTCAGGTGGGAGAAATATTTTATTTCCATTTAGGCTATAAAGCCGTCTCATTAAATTGTCTATAAAGTTAATAGCAATTTACAGTATTTATCTGCTCAAACAGCTCCAGCGTCATTGAAACCATCTGCTGGGCTGAATATATCGCTGCTATAGAATAAACAAGATTGACATTTTCTCCGGTCCTCGCATTAATTGCAAAATACTTTCTGGCAACGTGTCAAAGTGATTCTCAACCTGAATTGATGCAGAAATCACAACATTCATTAGCTTCAATATTTAAAGATACATCTCGAAATTCACTCTGCGCTCCGTTCACTGTCAGAAGCAGAGGATTAGCTGACAGGGGAATTAATGGGATGTGTACATTTATGCATCCTTGGTCCGGCTCATTCTAACACTGTCAGTTTGATTATAAAATAGAAGCCGAGCTGTCACCATGATCCGCACAGAATCTGATCGGCTTCTCCGAGTTTACTTCCATGTATAAATTAAATCACATTGACCCACAATGCAGGACAGCTGATTGCATTTATTTTAATTCATGATAATAATGGTAGAGCTGGGGCTTCCTGTAGTTAAATAGTAATAGTAGCAGTGTAATATGGGAAAAGAGACCCTGATTCCAGCGATGTGTCACTTAGTTTACTGAGTGCAGCGGTTGTGACACAGAGTTTTAAGATGTAACATGCAGCAGAGATCAGAGATCTAATCCTGTCCACACCCTTGATTAGCAGATTTCTGTGTACACTGTACATTGATAGCAAGCTGCTAATCAATGGTGGCGGTGGCATTGGACGAGGGTGCACGCGAGCACTAGTCCAGGCAGTGATAATCTCGTTGTGCTAAAACACTCATTGTATTGAAACAACATCACACAGCCTAATAAGCGACACATCACTGAAATCAGCGGAATTGTGCTCAGTAACCTACAGAGTCTGATTAAAATGATACCTAGGTTGATGAAATCGGTCTTGTGGTAATTAAATTCTCGTGCTTTGGGGCAGCCTGTGCGTGGGGCTGTGGGGGTCTCTGTGTGGGGCTTTTATGCAGGGCTTAATGTGGTGCTCTGTGATGCATCTGTAAGGGCTTATATCAGGTCGCTGATCCTTCAGTCACCCGTCCCTTATTTTACATACTGCATAGAATAATGTGGGGTTAGAAAAAAAATTTACATCCAGCAAAATGGCGCTGGCGGTGGCGCATGCGCAGTAGCATCTATCGCTTCCCGATTAAGGCTGTTGCGCAAATGCCGCCACAATTTTGCTAGAGGAAAAAAAATTTAGCTGTAGCAAAATTGTGCTGGCAGCGGTGCTAGTGCAGTAGCATCTATCAGTCTATTGGAAAATGATAGATGGTACTGCGCACGTGCCGCCGACATTTTGTTGAAGTTAAATTTTTTTTTTTACCCAACAATATTTTATGAATTATGTAATAGATGCTGCTGTGTAGGCGTCGCCGCCGGTGCCATTTTGCTGGATGTAATTTTTTTTTCCAACACGAATTTCATCAACCCAGGAATCATATTAAGGCCGGGGTCAGATATGCAAGAAACTCGCATGAGTCTCGCATGTCATTACCCGGCACTCGGGTGCGTTGAGCGTGCGGCTGCATAGAAATACATGCAGCCGCACACTCCTGTCTGAGTGCCGATGGCAGTGCCGGGTATTGACATGCGAGACTTGTGCGAGTTTCTCGCATGTCTGACCCCGGCCTAATCAGTATAACGGCGCCGACCTGACACTGTGTGTAAGTTACTAAGCACAATCCTGCTGACAGGTTCCCTATAGAATCATGTTTTTGTGTTAAATGTATTTGTTGAACCCTTTTTCAAAATCACAAACTTGTATATGATTACTGGGGTTACAGCATGTGGAGAGGGCAAAAGAGCTGAGCTTCATCCACAAGTGTAGATGCCTGTTGTGTTACATAGTCAAAATCTGTATCTAACATCAGAAACCCTAGATGAGCTTCAATCATAGCTGTTAACCATTTAAATGTCGCTGTCATTGTCTGTCTAGAATGTGATCGAGGAGCACTGATGGGCTATGTAACAAGGTGGCACGGGGTGGTAGTCGTGGGGGAGTCCAATAAGCCACAGTCAGCGAGCACCCCGGCACCTTGCACATGGAGAGATGGGTGCAGTGGAGTACTCACTTCTGTTGCTGGGATTTCCTCAGTCTCTGTCACTCCAGCCTCTGGCTCCCAGGTTCCATGAAACACCACAACGTCACAGATCTTTTCACAGTTCACACAGGGCAACGTTTCCTGTCCTTTCCCTGCCTTCTGGGCAGACTCTAGTATCTCTGTCATCTTTACTCTCTGTATATCAGTCGGACCAGTCTGCACCTGCCGTGCCAATCTGTTTATCAGCCAAACCCATCCCAGTGCCTATCTGTATACCAGATGGACCTTCCAGCACCTGCCAGTGCTTATCTCTATGTCAGCTGTACCCAGCTGCATCTGTGATTCCTGTGTTCCTGCTTGTATCAGCTGTGCTCTCCTACCGGGCAGGGCCAGCTACCTGTCCCTTGGGGTTCAGCTGCCATGCATCCATGGTCTGTCCTGGAGTAGCACTGGGTGTCCATCAGGAGCCAAGCCTAACCCCACCATCAGGGTCTCTAGAGAAGAGTCAGGTGCTCACCTAGTCACGCCCATCCTCGGACCACGGCACAGTGGTTACACCACTCCAGTTACAACAATTCTTGTAGGTGTAAAGGGTCACAGAAACTGTTAACGCCCTGTAATGCCACATTTGTGGATGCCATGCTCTATATATATGATGTTTTGTACTTATTTCTGTGATTTCATGTTTTAGCTTAGGGTAAGTGCAGCACACTAATGTGGACACTAGATGGGGCACATTAATGTAAATAGTTTACATATGAGGAGTCTGCTGTGGGTAAGCCAGGAACATTTCCTGATTATAGTCAGTAGGACCATGGAGCCCAAGAAGTCCTGTAGGGCTTAGAGCCTGGGACAGCACAGTCAAGTTAGGAGCCCAGTGTGTTCAGGGCCTGATAGTGGCCGAAAGTTTCAGCAGGAGAACAATGCAAGGCAGCACCAGAATGTGGCAGACACCCTTATGTCTGGGGCGAAACAGACAGGGGAACTCCTTAAGTTAATGAAGCTGAACAAGAGGGATGCTGCAGTACCGCATGGGTTGGTACGTCCTGGGGACACCCTGGGAGGAAAGAGGGAAGACACAGGGAAAGCAAAAGATGCATACTGTGTGGAACCTGATGATGTGGCTGTAACTGAAATGGACATACTGTGTACTGGAGCAAGTAAATTCTTTATTGTTGAGTTGGAAATGGACTCTGTCACTTTATGCGTAACAATGCCAGCAGCAGAACTTCAGCAGATCTACTGGGACAATGGCGGTGCAGAAGGTGAAGCAGAAGGTATGCTAAAAAGGGGACATTGTATGCATGTGATGGGAGACCAGGGCGCCTTTGAGCAAACACTCTCAGCCACGACTACGGCCCTGGCTTCCCTCACATAGGTACACTTGTACATAGTTTTTGAAGGAAATTGGAAGGCAGGTTGTTCCAAACATAGTCGTGAACTAACCACTGATCTTCTGTGGATGTCGCTTGTACAAAGCCTTCTGCAACTTCATGTAATCCCAGTCAGATTCAATGATGCTGTTGTGATCAAGGCTCTGTGGGGGCCATATCATCACTTCCAGGACTCCTTGTTCATCCTTAAGGGTATGCCACACTAAACAATATCGCTAACGGGATCGCTAAAAAACGTCACTATTTAGCGATCCCGTTAGCGATGTTGTTCAGTGCGGCAGCTTCCAGCGACGAGCTTCCTGCTGTGATCTCGCTCGTCGCTGGAATCGTTCCGGACCCTATTTCATCGCTGGCGCTCCCGCTGGGTAAGTATCTAATCGCTGTGTGGCACCTTTTCTTAGCGATTTACCGCTAAAGTCGTTAAGAAGATCGCTAACGGCGATAGCGTCGTTAACTATATCGCTAAATGCGGCAGCATTTAGCGATATAGAAACAATCCCGCTAGCGATCTCATTAGTATGCAACGCTAACGAGATCGCTAGCGGGATAGCTTAGTGTGGCAGTACCTTTACTCTGAAGACATATCTTAATGACATTAGCTGTATGTTTGGGGTTGTTTCCTGCTGCTGAATAAATTTGGATGCAATGAGATTCCTTCCATTAATCCTGACCAAATCCTGAACAGATAATGAAATAATGCTGAAAGTAAGAATTCTTTCTAGAATAGAAGTGTTAGAATATAAAAAATATGATTTTATTAATTAACAAAATGTAAATTGAATAAACAAAGGGGAAATCTAAATCATATCAATATTTGGTGTGAGCGGCCTTGTCATCAAAACTGCATCAAAGTATTGATACTTATTGGCACATTTACATGCAGTTTTTGCTGGAACTTAACAAGAAGGTTTTTCCAAATATCTTTCTGTGGATGCTGCTTGTACAAAACCTTCTGTCTCCTTACGTAATCCCAGACAGATTAGATGATGTTGGCATCAGGGCTCTGTGGGAGCCAAATTATCACTTCCAGGACTCCTGACACTTCTTTACTCTGACAATACTGTAAATGACATTGTCTGTATGATTGAGGTCATTCTCCTTCTGCAGAATAACTTTGAAGCCAATCAGATGTCTTCCTGTTGGAAATGCATGATAAATCATTATTTCTCTGTATTTCTCAGTATTGAGGGCACCATTAAACTTGACCAAATCCCCAACTCCATTTGTTGAAATTCTGCTTTAGACTTACAAGGATAATTCACCATGCTCCATGTTTGCTTGCAGACACACTGTGTTCTACCACTCTACAGCATCTCGGTAAACAAATTGCCTTCTGTTACAGCCAAATAGTTCAATTTTTGACTCGTCAATCCAGAGCATTTGATGCCATTTTTCTGCACCTCATATCCTATGTTCATGCATGTAAGCAGGGAAAAAGAGGGAAAAAGCAGGAAAATAGTCAGCTCACCAGGCTCAGCAGTAGTCCAGAAGATTTTCACACTCAGCAGTAGTCCAGAATCCTCATGCGCACGGAGCCACCTTGATTAGAGGCGTTGGCTGCAGCAAAACATGTAGAAAAAAATCTCCAGCGCAAAAATGAATAAAAATTCAATTTTTATTGGATAAAATTAAAATCCATCTTGATAGAAAAAAGACATATACAGGTGGGGTCCCTGGTGGTCTGAAACCGACGCGTTTCTACCTAGCAGGTCTTATTCATGGTTTACAAAATGCCCTATACTGCAGAATTAAATACAATATAGACATGTGAAACACAGGTGAACGTAACACAAATTGGTAACACAAGGTAACACCCTAAAAAATTAACCCCTTGTTGGAGAAAACAGATAGGACAAAATAAAAACTGTATAATGATACACAAAACCGAAAATATAAACGTGTATAACATGTACTCTAAGATAATATACCAGATGAAAAAATATTTTTGAAAGAAACCATGTTCATGCATAGTTCGGACACTTGACCTTGTCTCTATGTGGAAGGTACAGTATGGCTTTTTGGACATATTAAGACTCCAATCAGTAGATTGGAGTAACTATGTTCCAATGGTTGCTGTCAGTTCTGTTTAGAGCTGATGGTGCTGCTGGACATCTTCCAATTTCAATGGGAGTAAGCATGATGTGTCTCATTTCATTTGCTACACTAAGGCTCCTTGGCCGTCCAGTTCATCAATGGTTGTCTTCAATGTTGTTCATTTCTTGGTGCTTCTTCTAAAGAGCTTGATCAGAACATCTTAAAACTCAAGTCTATGTGATATATTTGTCTGGTAGAGACCTTGCTAATACAATATAACTACCTTTTGTTTTTGCAGCTGTGCTTAGTAGTGTTGAGCATTCCGATACCGCAAGTATCGGGTATCGGCCGATATTCGCTGTATCGGAATTCCGATACTTAGTTCCGATATTTTTCCAATATCGTATACCAGAATCGGAAGTTCCCATAATTCTTTGAGAGGCAATGTGATTTTAGTCAGCCAATGAGGAATCCTATGAAGTGTGGGCACATCCTGTAATGCTGCGGTCATCTTAACTAATGGCATGGATGTGATTGGCTGCTGAAATGATGTCAGAATGCACTATAAAAGGCGCCGCCGCCATTTTAGCGTCACTGTGCTGTGAACTCAGTTAGGGACAGAACGCTGTTCTGCTGACTTTGAGGGACAGTTAGACATTGCGATTTGTGTACTGTGCTTTAGGCAGGCTAGTTTACCAACCGCTGTGTAAAGCTTCCTTTTGCCAGTGTTGTTTTAACAGCTCTGTGCAAGGTGTGTGTGAGAGTGCAGGTGACGCTGCAGTTTGCTCTGCATCCACCGCTGTTTGTAGGCATCTGCACGTGTCACTCACTGACTCTTTTTTTTATTTTATTTTGTGGAATTGGTGCAGCTCCATTATATTTGAAAAAAATCTAATCTATTAGTGTGACGCGCTTCCATCCGTATACAATACATTGGTTGCAAACACTATAGAAGTACACAAAGGGGCCTTTCACAGCTACTGAACAGTTGTCTGCAGTGTTCACTGTAGTCTGTGAGCTTTTCATTTTTTGAGTGCAGATTACGCTCCAGTTAGTTCTTCAACCACTGCTGGTTGTAGTCTGCTGAGCGTGTGTCACTGCCTCATCCTTCACATTTTTCTCAAATTGGTGCTGCTCCATTACATTTGAAAAAAATCTAATCTATTAGTGTGACGCGCTTCCATCCGTATACAATACATTGGTTGCAAACACAATAGAAGTACACAAAGGGGCCTTTTACAGCTACTGAACAGTTGTCTGCAGTGTTCACTGTAGTCTGTGAGCTTTTTCATTTTTTGAGTGCAGATTACGCTCCAGTTAGTTCTTCAACCACTGCTGGTTGTAGTCTGCTGAGCGTGTGTCACTGCCTCATCCTTCACATTTTTCTCTAATTGGTGCTGCTCCATTATATTTGAAAAAAAACTAATCTATTAGTGTGACGCGCTTCCATCCGTATACAATACATTGGTTGCAAACACTATAGAAGTACACAAAGGGGCCTTTCACAGCTACTGAACAGTTGTCTGCAGTGTTCACTGTAGTCTGTGAGCTTTTCATTTTTTGAGTGCAGATTACGCTCCAGTTAGTTCTTCAACCACTGCTGGTTGTAGTCTGCTGAGCGTGTGTCACTGCCTCATCCTTCACATTTTTCTCAAATTGGTGCTGCTCCATTATATTTGAAAAAAATCTAATCTATTAGTGTGACGCGCTTCCATCCGTATACAATACATTGGTTGCAAACACTATAGAAGTACACAAAGGGCCTTTCACAGCTACTGAACAGTTGTCTGCAGTGTTCACTGTAGTCTGTGAGCTTTTCATTTTTTGAGTGCAGATTACGCTCCAGTTAGTTCTTCAACCACTGCTGGTTGTAGTCTGCTGAGCGTGTGTCACTGCCTCATCCTTCACATTTTTCTCTAATTGGTGCTGCTCCATTATATTTGAAAAAAATCTAATGTATTAGTGTGACGCGCTTCCATCCGTATACAATACATTGGTTGCAAACACTATAGAAGTACACAAAGGGGCCTTTCACAGCTACTGAACAGTTGTCTGCAGTGTTCACTGTAGTCTGTGAGCTTTTCATTTTTTGAGTGCAGATTATGCTCCAGTTAGTTCTTCAACCACTGCTGGTTGTAGTCTGCTGAGCGTGTGTCACTGCCTCATCCTTCACATTTTTCTCTAATTGGTGCTGCTCCATTATATTTGAAAAAAATCTAATCTATTAGTGTGACGCGCTTCCATCCGTATACAATACATTGGTTGCAAACACTATAGAAGTACACAAAGGGGCCTTTCACAGCTACTGAACAGTTGTCTGCAGTGTTCACTGCAGTCTCTGAGGAATAACCACACTTAGGCCTTATAACTTTTCTGACTTTCTTTATCAATCTACCAAGATGAAGAAGGCAGGGAGTAAGGCACGTGGTCGTGGCCGTGGAGTTTCAGCAGGGAGAGGACGTGGGGATTCTGTGGCTGCTGCCGCACCCAGTGACACAGCATCCACCAGTTTTCCCCGTGAGCGTTCCTTTATGCGCACTTTTGTAGGAGCTCAGCGTACCCCCCTGCTGCGGGAAGAACAAATTGAAGCCGTTGTTGGTTGGATGGCAGCCAATGCATCGACTTCAATTGCTTCCACCTCCTCTCAGGACCACAGCACTGTTGAACAACCATCTGTCTCTTCACCACCTGCCAAATTGCCCAGGCAGTCAGAGAGTTCTGAACTGGAGCCAGCTGAGTCTCTGCTTCTGTTCTCAGAATCTGTTGGCTTGCAAACAGGGGCCCAGCCAAGCAGCATTCTGGAATGTGAAGAAGAGGCAGTATGCAGTGATGCGCAACAGCTGTGTCTCTCTGAATCTGAAGAGGCGGGTGAGCCAGTGCCGATGGTCAGCACACCGCAGAACGCATCTGATGATGATGAGACTCAGGTGCCAGTTTCTGTTGAGCATGGTGCTGGCCAGACCACCCAACAGCAGCAGGTGTTGGAAGAGGGTAGTGGAGATGATGAGGTCCAAGACCCAACATGGCGTGAGGAACAGGAAGGTGGTGGTAGCAGCTCTGAGGAAGAGATTGCCCCAACGGTCCAAACAGTAGGGAGAGGTAGGCTGCAGACTCGGTTGCCTGTAGCCTCCAGTTTGGCACCCGTTCGTAGCAGTTCTCTTCCAACAGCCAAAACGGGCGCTCCCAGGACTTGCACTGCGTGGTCCTTTTTTGACACACTTGCAGATGATATTTGCTATGTCAAATGCAAGCTGTGTAATCAAAAAGTAAAAAGAAGTAAAAGTGTCAGTAACCTTAATACCACAAATATGTGGAAACATGTGCGGTCAAAGCACGTGGTTGAGTTACAAAGACACACTGGAGATGTAGGCCAACCTACAGCAGCACCTACATCTTCAGCTCGTGTTGGAGCCTCTTCCTCCAGCTCACACACAGCTGGTTCGGCTTCCTCACAGGATCGCCATGGAAGAACCTCTGTCACTGTTGTCCAGAGACCCAGTGTTATTCCACCCACAGCTGCAAGTTCCCTGTCATCCTCACACTCCCAGGCCACAAAACAGCCATCGGTAGCACAGGCATGGGATAAAAGACGGCCATACTCGGCAAACCATCCATGAGCACAGGCTCTGAATGCTGGCATTGCAAAACTCCTGTCCCTTGAAATGCTGTCATTCAGGCTGGTGGAGACTGACAGTTTCCGTAACTTAATGGCATTAGCAGTCCCATAATACAATGTGCCCAGCCGATTTTATTTCAGCAGGCAAGCCGTCCCTGGTCTGCAAAAGCATGTTGAGGGAAAAATTAAACATGCGCTACTAAACGCCGTCAGTAGCAAGGTCCACCTGACCACCGATGCGTGGACCAGTACCCATGGCCAGGGACGATACCTTTCCCTCACTGCCCATTGGGTCAATGTTGTGGAGCCGGGTACAGATCTTGCGAGTGGCGCTGTACGTGTTCTGCCAACTCCAAGGATTGCAGGAATCAAGTCTGTCCACATTGACTCCTCCTCCTACTCCAGTTCCTCAGAATCATCGCTGCAGGAGCCGTCACGGTCTACTTCCACATGGACCCGTGAACGCTTACCTGTTGCGACCGATATGAGCACAGCCGTGGCCAAACGTCAACAGGCCGTCCTCAAATTAATTTCCATGGGGAATCGAAGCCACACAGCGCAGGAGCTCTGGAATGCCATCAAGCAGGAGAGCAACGTGTGGTTTTTGCCAGCGAATCTCCAGCCAGGCTTGGTAGTGTGTGACAATGGCCGAAATCTGGTGGCAGCTCTGGGCCTTGGCAACCTCACTCACATACCATGTCTGCACATGTGCTCAACTTGGTCGTGCAGAGTTTTTTGAGGGACTATCCGGATCTTGATGCACTGATGCACAAGGTCCGCCTAGAGTGCGCTCACTTGCGACGTTCCAGCATGGCCAGATCGCGCATTGCAGCTCTGCAACGCAGATTTCGCCTTCCTGAACATCGCATCATATGTGACGTACCCACCAGGTGGAATTCCACGTTACATATGTTGGAGCGGTTGTGTGAGCAGCAGCCAGCAGTAATGGAGTATCAGCTGCATCAGGCGCAATCAACTCGCAATTTGCGCCGTTCACACTTCACCACTACTGAGTGGGCCTCTATGAAGGACATCTGCCACGTTTTGCGTGCGTTTGATGAGTCAACGCGGACGGCGAGTGCAGATGATGCACTAGTCAGCCTGACTGTCCCCCTTATCTACCTGCTTCAAAAAACACTGCAAGCACTAAGGGATGAGGTTTTGGAAGAGGTGGAGGATGAGGAGTCACAAATTCCATCACCTTCTGGACAGTCAGCGCAACGTGGTTCCTTACAAGGGCTGGGCAGGGCTCACTTTGTGAGGAGGATGAGGAGGAGTCAATGGAGGAGGAAGACATCGCTCCAGAGGGAGGTACACAACGCTCTAGTCAGTATGTAGAGCGAGGGTGGGGTGATGCAGAGCAGGCAGAGATGACGCCTCTTGCAGGGGACAGCGTTTGTTGGCCAGTTGGGAGTCTGCAGCACATGGTTGATTTCATGCTGCAGTGCCTGAGAAACGACCGCCGCATCGCCCACATTCTCACCACGTCTGATTATTGGGTGTACACCCTCCTAGAACCTCGCTACCGGGACAACTTACAAAGCCTCATCACACCGTTGAACCGGGAGCGTAAAATGCGGGAGTATCAAGACACACTGGTGCAATCCATAATGTTCTCCATTCCAGCTGAGAGCACTGCTGCTGCTACTGCTTTACAAAGCAGCTCTGTGCGTCGAGGCAGTGGAGACAGCTCTGCAACAAGAGGGAGCACAAGCAGCGCCTCTGCACAGGGCAAGACCAGTATGTTCCAAATGTGGCGAAGTTTTGTGACAGCGCCACAAATGTCTTACACCATCCAAGACGGCTCCAGTCAGCAGGAGGCAACGTTTCCGTAAGATGGTGACAGACTACATGTCTTTCCCTCTCAGTGTACTCCCAGATGGCTCTTCCCCATTCAAGTTTTGGGTCTCTAAGCTGGATACATGGCCAGAGCTTAGCCAGTATGCATTGGAGGTGCTGGCTTGCCCTGCTGCCAGTGTATTATCGGAGCGCGTCTTTAGTGCTGCAGGTGGTGTACAAACAGACCGTCGCATGCGACTATCCTCCGATAATGTAGACCGGCTTACTTTTCTGAAAATGAACAAGGCATGGATCTCGCCAGAATTTGTCTGTCCGTTTTCAGATTAAATAACTGGTTCGCAACGTTATCCATGTCTCCTGTTATGTTCATCTTTCTACCACCTGAACTCTACTCCCTGGGCTACAACACTGCCAGTTGCTGCTCAGAAGTGTCGTGTCCACAGACCAATACACAAGCTCTAGTGTTAGTGGGGTTCAGTAACGCCAGCTGTTCCCCTGCTGTGTGTCCGGCAAGAAGTCTCCTGTTCCCTACACATGCACAGAAAAACCCATGTCGAACATGCTCCAAATAGGGAAGAGCCGTCACCCTGATTGTTATGCTTAAAACAGGAAATTGTGAAGTTTTCCAGGCCTAGAATGATACATTTTTATGACAAATATGGACAAATAATAATTTGTCATCACAACGCATATCTGCACATGTCTATTAGAAATGGTAACAAAAACTAAAACATAGTCTTCACTTTTTGAAATTAATGCATAAAAGTACATTTCATACTTATCAATTAATGCTTTTTAAGGAACTTTATCTGTACCTGTAAGATAATGCAGTCAATGGATGTGCGAATCATAAAATCCTCATCATCATCATCACGAGTTTTATTTATGACAGACATTATAAAATACACATACTGATGCCAACTGTAACTTCACACACCATATATGAAATGGCCAGCATCTAAACCTGGTAATAATGTGCAATAATAAATTATTACATCTAGAAAGTGCATCATGCATACTGACAATAGGTAGTTATACCTGCAAGTGCTGTTGAAACAACCACAACAGATATAAATTAATAATGGTATATAGGTATCACAGTGCATAGTTACTCATGGACAATGTCGATGTAATACTGTACCTCAATAAAGTCAGCATCAACCATTATGCTTGTTAGTCTTGTAGATTGTTAAAGAGGGAACGGTCTTTTTTTGTTGGTCATAGGTGGAGTATTAGACAGTAAATGATTACTGCTGTCGTATTTTTGGCGTCCCTAGGGCGCAATAACGCTGCGTAACGTCACATTTTATAGAGTCATCTAATTGACACACGCTACCTAACCTACGCGTGACAGTAGGAAGGTAGTGTTGACGGATAAAGCCTTGCGCAACCAGACATGCTTTTACCCTCTTCAACACTGTACAAGCAAAAAATGCATGATTGCAGCCGCAGACTTTATTGACGTACAGTATAACATCGCCATTACCCATCAGAGGCTGTCCACTGTCTGATACAGACATAGAATATACCTTTGCTATCCGTAGCCTTTGTTTCACCTACACTTGCAGGCACACACTTAAATTGTGACAATGCATAATGTTTTTTTAAATGGTTATTTTTTATCGTACATTATTGTGTCATCACATTGATGAGTCCATGCTGGACATGTCGAACATGCTGTACAAAGTAACGATTTTATTAACTTAAATAATTGAAATGTCTGTGACTGTCACATCTAAATTGCAATGATGATGATGATGAGTGACTATTACAAAATCCATTGTCTTCACTATGTTATGGTTTAACATAGCGTTCCTTAAGCATTATTCATAAATACAAAAATGGACTTTTATTCTTAAATTTACAACACTATATTTTGTAACCATTTTTTGGGTGGTGTGTTGTTCCATTTCTTGTTGGCATGTGCATATATGCATTTATATTTGCAGTGTCTTTATTTTTATTCTTGAAGTTAGGAAACATGTGTATCTTCGTACCGTGTTAGCCAGTAGATAGAAAAATATTTAGACTTGAGAGTCCGCAGTGGTTGATACCTTTTAATGGATAACTGAAAAGATGGTAACAAATTGCAAGCTTTTGAGGCTACTCACGTCTCTTCATCAGGCAAAGACTAAAACAAAAAATGAAGCATCACATATTTCTATACACAACAGGACACAGGAATAGTGCAATAGGTAAGACAAGTAAGTGACGTGTAGCAGAACTGTCATTATCACAGAGGGATGAACATAAATATTGGAACAGTTCCTAGATAAGGATAGAAAGTTTTATTGCCCTCTGATTGGGGTCTGGTTTTGTGTTTTCATGCCCCTGGAAGGGCAGAGACGCAGATTCCTTAATTGATATAGAATGACATAAATCTGTGTGATCTATTCATTCCATCACTAACAGTGTCAAAGGTCATGATGAGCTTATATTCTGAAACCTTTGTATCTTTCTCATATTTGAAGTTATATTTTAATACCAGTAATTCCATATCCATCATGCTATGACCGGGCATACAAAAGTGTTTTGTCACAGGTAAATCCATTATTTTTTCTCTTATTGTGTGGCGCTGATAATTCATCCTTGTTCTCATTTTTTGGCCGGTCTCCCCTCACTTGTCCCTCCCTCACTTGTCTTACCTATTCCTGTGTCCTTTTGTGTGTAGAAATATGTGATTCTTCATTTTTTGTTTTAGTCTTAGCCTGATGAAGAGACCTGAGTAGTCTCGAAAGCTTGGAATTTGTTACCATATTTTCAGTTAGCCATTAAACGATATCAACCACAGAGGACTCTCAAGTATAAATATTTTTCTATTCTTGGAATTGAAATTCATCATTTTATTGTCCTAGTAAAACTTCATTTATTCTTGTTTGAAGTACATACATTTGCAATGGCCACGTAACAAGGCAATAACTCAATATTTTATGCCTACACCCTCCTTGACCCTGGGCTTCAATACCGCCAGTTGCTGCTCAGAAGTGTTAGATGCACAGATGAAAACAATCGCTGATGTGTTTGTGGGGTTCAGTAACGCCTGCTGTTCCCCTGCTGTGTGTCTGGCAAAAATTACTGCTGCTAACTACAACTTCAACTTCAAACATCTCATACTAGGCCTCTGCCTACACCCTCCTTGACCCTGGGCTTCAACACCGCCAGTTGCTGCTCAGAAGTGTTAGATGCACAGATGAAAACAATCGCTGATGTGTTTGTGGGGTTCAGTAACGCCTGCTGTTCCCCTGCTGTGTGTCTGGCAAAAATTACTGCTAGCTACCTAATCATGGTGAAAAAAACATGACATGTCAAAGTGTCTAGTGCTACACATAGATATGAGGCTACACCCTGATTTCTAAGCTGTAAACATTTGAAACGTCAACTTTAAAACCATAAAATGATTAGTCTTTGTCACAAATCTGTTACAAAATAATTGTGACATATTATTACAGATATGCACATGTCGAAAACAAATGCAAACACAAAAGCCTACTTATGCTATAGGATACTGATGGTCAACCTTGTCACTCCATAGCTTAGACAAATCCAACTCACATCATGACTCAAATGCTGCAATGTTGGAAGTGCATAATGTGGGTTGAACTTTGACAACTGCTGCAGTGCGAAGGTTATACTTCAGTGTTCTTGCCTTTTAAATAAAAGCATACAAGTAAATATAATAATCCAATGTTGATTAAGGGACGTGATGTACACCTGTAATATTGTGCAAACAATGCATGTAGGAATAGTCTCTTCAACATTACTTATATTTGTGTCATTTTAAAAAATACATATTTAATTAGAAAGTTAACAGCCCATATCATAAAGGTCCTTCATGTAAACATGATAATCGGTAACAAAAATCATGCATTACCTTGTTAAAGTCAATAGTGCATAGTCACAATAGCAAAATATATACCTGTAAGTGGTGCTGAAAGAACGACAACTGATAGAATAGGTGAATGATATCTATTTATCAGACTGAATAGCGACACCTGTACAATGTCGATATAATACTGTACCTTAACAAAACAGCTGTGTCACACCTCACACTCGTTTTTCTTGTAGCTTGTTATGTAATAGGGCACATGCTGTATGTTTCATCATAAGTGCATGTTTACTGAGTAAAGCAGTCATGACAACGCCTTTGTGTTGTCAGTACGCTTGCGATGATGAACGATGCGCACCGTGAATGTTAGTCTGTGTCATAAGACGTACAGACGCTCCAATACCCAACGCGTCACAGCAGGAAGCCAGTCTGTGCGTCCAAACAAAGGCGCAACCATACATGCACGTAACCTTTTATAAAGCTATATAAAAAAAAGGATGTAGTAGTAATGCACACTTTATTGAGGTACAGTATTACATCGCCATTCACCATCTGTGGCTATGCAGTCTCATCTATATATACCTTATCTATCCGTCGTCATGCTTGCAAGTCCACAGTCAGGCATAAATATCTGTTTTCACTCTGCACTATGCACTTTTTAAATTTTTTGTTGTTAATATAAATGATTGGCACATATTATCAGTATTACATGATGAAAATTTTAGATATTTTTAAAAAATTTTAGTGATATTATTCACCAAATGTAAAGTTTTATGAATGTCAAAGATAACTTGTAATGCTGATTATGTTTTTAAGTCAGCCATTCATTGTCTACACAATAAAAATGGTGTACATACTGTTACTTAGCCATCATTAATGGATTCTGATATGTACTTGTATGCTTTTATATTAAACCGTATAGCAGATTATTTAACCTATTTTAATTGTGGTTTGCATTGCTTTTCAACATGTTAATGTATGCGTTTATGTTTGTAAATTATTAATTTACATATATTTTTTTAAGTAAAATCATCATCTTATGGTACTAAAGGTTATATTTCTCTTGTTTGGAGTATAGACATTTTTAATTGACACGTAACAAGGAAAATACTTGATATAGTATTTAAACATCCTCCTTGACCCTGGGCTCCAACACCGCTAGTTGTTGCTCAGAAGTGCTGTTAGCACAGTGAACACTTGCTCCTGTGTTACTGGGGTTCAGTAATGTCAGCTGTTCCCCTGCTGTGTGAACGGCAAAAAGTCCTGCTGCCTCCACCATGTTCTCTTCTCATCCCTGGGCTACAACACCGCCAGTTGTTGCTCGGAAGTGCTGTTAGCACAGTCAACACTTGCTCCTGTGTTACTGGGGTTCAGTAATGTCAGCTGTTCCCCTGCTGTGTGAACGGCAAAAAGTCCTGCTGCCTCCACCATGTTCTCTTCTCATCCCTGGGCTCCAACACCGCAGTTGTTGCTCGGAAGTGCTGTTAGCGCAGTGAACACTTGCTCCTGTGTTACTGGGGTTCAGTAATGTCAGCTGTTCCCCTGCTGTGTGAACGGCAAAAAGTCCTGCTTCCTCCACCATGTTCTCTTCTCATCCCTGGGCTACAACACCGCCAGTTGTTGATCAGAAGTGTCATTGGCACGGGTACTCACTCCTGCCCAGACTGGTTACAGCATGCCATCTGTTTCCTGTCAGTGTAAACGTCACTTAGCCTCCAATAAGTTGTCCTGTCGTGTTGCGGTCGGGTTAGCCGACTCTATGGTGCTTGGAGTTTAGGTGCTTCCTATGTATGCTGCGGGATATGCAAATATTGGCTGTTTCCGTTGTGACAATAGGACAATCACCCACTGTAGTACTGTGGGATTCGGTAACTGCGGCCGGCTCGCGGCCTGTCAACTTAAATTTCCATGGGTACCTTCTGCTACCCGTCCGGGTTCCAGTACCGTCAGCTGGTTCTCCGCAGTGCCTTTGGCCTAGGTGCCTCCATCTCGGTATCCGAGTTCCAGCAACGTCTGCTGGTCCTTGGTAGTGCTTTGGAGCACAGGTACCTCCTGCTTAGTAACCGTGTCCCAGTAACGTCATCTGGTCCTCGGTTGTGCCATTGGCTCTTTTCCTTCTGCTGCCCTCCGGGTTCCCGCACAATCAGCTGGTCCTCGTTACTTGCATTGGCTCTTGTACCTTCTGCTACCCATCCGGGTTCCTGTACCGTCAGCTAGTTCTCCGCAGTGCCTTTGGCCTAGGTGCCTCCATCTCGGTATCCGAGTTCCAGCAACGTCTGCTGGTCCTTGGTAGTGCTTTGGAGCACAGGTACCTCCTGCTTAGTAACCGTGTCCCAGTAACGTCAGCTGGTCCTCGGTTGTGCCATTGGCTCTTTTCCTTCTGCTGCCCCTCCGGGTTCCAGCACAGTCAGCTGGTCCTCGTTACTTGCATTGGCTCTTGTACCTTCTGCTACCCATCCGGGTTCCGTACCGTCAGCTGGTTCTCCGCAGTGCCTTTGGCCTTGGTGCCTCCATCTCGGTATCCGAGTTCCAGCAACGTCTGCTGGTCCTTGGTAGTGCTTTGGAGCACAGGTACCTCCTGCTTAGTAACCGTGTCCCAGTAACGTCAGCTGGTCCTCGGTTGTGCCATTGGCTCTTTTCCTTCTGCTGCCCCTCCGGGTTCCAGCACAGTCAGCTGGTCCTCGTTACTTGCATTGGCTCTTGTACCTTCTGCTACCCATCCGGGTTCCAGTACCGTCAGCTGGTTCTCCGCAGTGCCTTTGGCCTTGGTGCCTCCATCTCGGTATCCGAGTTCCAGCAACGTCTGCTGGTCCTTGGTAGTGCTTTGGAGCACAGGTACCTCCTACTTAGTAACCGTGTCCCAGTAACGTCAGCTGGTCCTCAGTTGTGCCATTGGCTCTTTTCCTTCTGCTGCCCCTCCGGGTTCCAGCACAGTCAGCTGGTCCTCGTTACTTGCATTGGCTCTTGTACCTTCTGCTACCCATCCGGGTTCCAGTACCGTCAGCTGGTTCTCCGCAGTGCCTTTGGCCTAGGTGCCTCCATCTCGGTATCCGAGTTCCAGCAACGTCTGCTGGTCCTTGGTAGTGCTTTGGAGCACAGGTACCTCCTGCTTAGTAACTGTGTCCCAGTAACGTCAGCTGGTCTTCGGTTGTGCCATTGGCTCTTTTCCTTCTGCTGCCCCTCCGGGTTCCAGCACAGTCAGCTGGTCCTCGTTACTTGCATTGGCTCTTGTACCTTCTGCTACCCATCCGGGTTCCAGTACCGTCAGCTGGTTCTCCGCAGTGCCTTTGGCCTAGGTGCCTCCATCTCGGTATCCGAGTTCCAGCAATGTCTGCTGGTCCTTGGTAGTGCTTTGGAGCAAAGGTACCTCCTGCTTAGTAACCGTGTCCCAGTAACGTCAGCTGGTCCTCGGTTGTGCCATTGGCTCTTTTCCTTCTGCTGCCCCTCCGGGTTCCAGCACAGTCAGCTGGTCCTCGTTACTTGCATTGGCTCTTGTACCTTCTGCTACCCATCCGGGTTCCAGTACCGTCAGCTGGTTCTCCGCAGTGCCTTTGGCCTAGGTGCCTCCATCTCGGTATCCGAGTTCCAGCAATGTCTGCTGGTCCTTGGTAGTGCTTTGGAGCAAAGGTACCTCCTGCTTAGTAACCGTGTCCCAGTAACGTCAGCTGGTCCTCGGTTGTGCCATTGGCTCTTTTCCTTCTGCTGCCCCTCCGGGTTCCAGCACAGTCAGCTGGTCCTCGTTACTTGCATTGGCTCTTGTACCTTCTGCTACCCATCCGGGTTCCAGTACCGTCAGCTGGTTCCCCGCAGTGCCTTTGGCCTAGGTGCCTCCATCTCGGTATCCGAGTTCCAGCAACGTCTGCTTGTCCTTGGTAGTGCTTTGGAGCACAGGTACCTCCTGCTTAGTAACCGTGTCCCAGTAACGTCAGCTGGTCCTCGGTTGTGCCATTGGCTCTTTTCCTTCTGCTGCCCCTCCGGGTTCCAGCACAGTCAGCTGGTCCTCGTTACTTGCATTGGCTCTTGTACCTTCTGCTACCCATCCGGGTTCCTGTACCGTCAGCTGGTTCTCCGCAGTGCCTTTGGCCTAGGTGCCTCCATATCGGTATCCGAGTTCCAGCAACGTCTGGTGGTCCTTGGTAGTGCTTTAGAGCACAGGTACCTCCTGCTTAGTAACCGTGTCCCAGTAACGTCAGCTGGTCCTCGGTTGTGCCATTGGCTCTTTTCCTTCTGCTGCCCCTCCAGGTTCCAGCACAGTCAGCTGGTCCTCGTTACTTGCATTGGCTCTTGTACCTTCTGCTACATTTACAAATTGAAGATTTTTTAAATGTTTTTTTGGGTAATCACTCTGGATCTCCAACAATGAAGACGACGACCCTGATGACCACCCCGAAGAAGATGACGACCACAAGGACAACGAGCATCAAGCCAACCAGCCTAAACACCATCACAAAGAAGAAATAAAAGATTACCCAACAGGACTAAGAAGGTTAAGACAAACTACAAGAAACAGAACAAGAGACTGAAGAACAATAAGCAGAAGATCAAAAAGCAGAAGAACATGAAGTATAAGACCAAAATGAAGAGCAAAATATATGCTCTAAATTATAAGCAGAAGAAGACTAAGCAGTGTATGGGGGTGAGTCCGTTCCTCCTCGTGGTGCCCCTGGAAAATGCCTGCTGCTGCAGGCTAAACTGAACACGGACAAATACTGTTGTAATTTAAATCTTTTGTGACAGCAAGAACGGAAGGATGAAAAATTCATACTTTGACAGATTACAAGTACAGGATTCTCTGTCACAAATAAGAATATGATGAAGAAGATGAAGTACAATATGAAGAAGAATAATAGTTTAATAAGAAGAATATGAGTAATGTTAACAAAAAGATGAATAGCAAGAAGTTTAAGAAGAAGATAAAGAAGGTGAAGATGAAGAATAATTTGATGAAAAAGATGCTGCTGCTGAAGATTATGAAGGAGAAAGTGTGTCAAAAGTTAAAAAGGTGAAGAGCATGGAAGTTGTGAAATATACATATTTGCCAAAATAGAAAAAACGTTAACAACATTGTCAATTTCTTCGTCAATCCGAACATCTTTAAAAAAAAAATATTTATGCTATTCCATTTGATTGGGTTAAACATCTATGCCTTTAATGTCTCCTCAACCTTCCCCAATACATTCTACATTACTCTTTGTTGTTTTCCTTCATGTACAATTAACCAACAAGGCAAGAATGGGGTTTTTTTAATTCCGATATTTTGTTCCCATAGACTTACATTGGATTTCCGGTATCTGTATCGGGTATCGCCGATATTTTTTTGGTATCGGCGATACATCCATTCCGATACTTTTGGATATCGGAAAGTATCGCTCAACTCTAGTGCTTACGCTTGTCATGCTGTATGACCTGTTACATAAAACTGTCTTCCACAACCTTACCTTCAGGTTTTGGCTATTACTCACCCAGTTTTAAGCCCTCTACACAGCTGTTTCTTTTTATTAATAGAAAAAAATACTATTAACACTTTTGTTTTTTAAATCATGCATGCTTTGCAACATTTTTTTCCCACTTCCTTAAAATTTTTACCCAATAGCACCGAATATAGAAAGAACTCAGAAGTGTCTTAAAAGGAGTCTGTCACCCTGAAAAATTTTAGTCTAAGCAGATTTATGGTATTATAGGGGACTTAGCCTCTATTAAAAAGAAAACATGCCCTATAATTAGTTTTCTTAGCTTTGATTACCCAGAAAATGAAAAAAACCTTTAATAAACCTTTACTACTTGGGTATTGAGTGCACCCTTGGCATGGCCTAAACTTTCAGTGCACCATTTTGCCCCACAGGGCCACCATCAGGGCATTACTGCCCTTACTGATGTATGGGGCTCGGTCAGCAGCAGTACAGAGGGGGGCCCGCAGGTCCGGGGCCCCGCTCTTGTGCTTCTGCACACCGGGCCCCATTGTGCACTAAAGTGCTGTGTGCTATGACGCACAGGTCGGCGCTGGGGCCCAGGAGCTTTCTCGGGAAATCACTAGGTCAACCGTGAAGGGTCACTTAGATCCTACCTTAACAGATGGCACCAAACGTGGGGCCCCCATATAGGGACGCCTCTGCCCCCGGAGGACAACAAAACAAAGGACCCTCGGACCGGACACAGACACTGGAAAATTGGGACTGATCACCCCCCACAAACCACGGTAAGTTATACTGTTCAGACTGACCGTTTGGTGTGATTTTCCTGTGTTTGTTGCTGGAAAGAGGATCTGAGGTTTGTCCCCGATGGTGGGATGATTATCGGGTGGAATCATATAGAGGTGTAGCTCCTTTGGGGGCCCAGTGTTCGAACCGTACCTCATAAGGGACGGACGCCCCGGATTGACCAGTGATTGTAACTCTCTTTTTAGTCAAAATATCCTGAAATCCTGATCACTGTTAGAATCGGGCACGATGAAGTGATCCAAGATGGGAAGGATGCGTAACTCCGTTATACAGTCAGGGCCAGAAATATTTGGACAGTGACACAATTTTCGCGAGTTGGGCCCTGCATGCCACCACATTGGATTTGAAATGAAACCTCTACAACAGAATTCAAGTGCAGATTGTAACGTTTAATTTGAAGGGTTGAACAAAAATATGTGTTAGAAAATGTAGGAATTGTACACATTTCTTTACAAACACTCCACATTTTAGGAGGTCAAAAGTAATTGGACAAATAAACATAACCCAAACAAAATATTTTTATTTTCAAAATTTTGTGGCGAATCCTTTGGAGGCAATCACTGCCTTAAGTCTGGAACCCATGGACATCACCAAACACTGGGTTTCCTCCTTCTTAATGCTTTGCCAGGCCTTTACAGCCGCAGCCTTCAGGTCTTGCTTGTTTGTGGGTCTTTCCCTCTTAAGTCTGGATTTGAGCAAGTGAAATGCATGCTCAATTGGGTTAAGATCTGGTGATTGACTTGGCCATTGAAGAATGTTCCACTTTTTTGCACTCATGAACTCCTGTGTAGCTTTGGCTGTATGCTTGGGGTCATTATCCATCTGTACTATGAAGCGCCGTCCAATCAAGTTTGCAGCATTTGGCTGAATCTGGGCTGAAAGTATATCCCGGTACACTTCAGAATTCATCCGGCTACTCTTGTCTGCTGTTATGTCATCAATAAACACAAGTGACCCAGTGCCATTGAAAGCATGCATGGCCATGCCATCACGTTGCCTCCACCATGTTTTACAGAGGATGTGGTGTGCCTTGGATCATGTGCCGTTCCCTTTCTTCTCCAAACTTTTGGCTTCCCATCATTCTGGTACAGGTTGATCTTTGTCTCATCTGTCCATAGAATACTTTTCCAGAACTGAGCTGGCTTCTGGAGGTGTTTTTCAGCAAATTTAACTCTGGCCTGTCTATTTTTGGAATTGATGAATGGTTTGCATCTAGATGTGAACCCTTTGTATTTACTTTCATGGAGTCTTCTCTTTACTGTTGACTAAAGGTACTGCCACACTACTCGATCCCGCTAGCGATCTCGTTAGCGTTGCATACTAATGAGATCGCTAGCGGGATTGTTTCTATATCGCTAAATGCTGCCGCATTTAGCGATATAGTTAACGACGCTATCGCCGTTAGCGATCTTCTTAACGACTTTAGCGGTACAAAAGTACCGCTAAATCGCTAAGAAAAGGTGCCACACAGCGATTAGATACTTACCCAGCGGGAGCGCCAGCGATGAAATAGGGTCCGGAACGATTCCAGCGACGAGCGAGATCACAGCAGGAAGCTCGTCGCTGGAAGCTGCCGCACTGAACAATATCGCTAACGGGATCGCTAAATAGTGACGTTTTTTAGCGATCCCGTTAGCGATATTGTTTAGTGTGGCATACCCTTTAGAGACAGATACACCTACTTCACTGAGAGTGTTCTGGACTTCAGTTGATGTTGTGAACGGGTTCTTCTTCACCAAAGAAAGTATGCGGCGATCATCCACCACTGTTGTCTTCCGTGGGCTCCCAGGTCTTTTTGGATTGATGAGTTCACCAGTGCTTTCTTTCTTTCTCAGGATGTACAAAATTGTAGATTTTGCCACTTCTAATGTTGTAGCAATTTCTTGGATGGGTTTTTTTCTGTTCTTGCAGCTTAAGGATGGCTTGTTTCACCTGCATGGAGAGCTCCTGTGACCACATGTTTCCTTCACAGCAAAAACCTTCCAAATGCAAACACCACACCTCAAATCAACTCCGGCCCTTTCATCTGCTTAATTGAGAATGACATAACAAAGGGATTGCCCACACCTGTCCATGAAATAGCCTTGGAGTCATTTGTCCAATTACTTTTGGTCCCTTTAAAAACAGGGTGGCACATGTTAAGGAGCTGAAACTCCTAAACCCTTCATCCAATTTTAATGTGGATACCCTCAAATGAAATCTGAAAGTCTGAACTTCAACTGCATCTGATTTGTTTTGTTTCAAATTCATTGTGGTAATGTCTAGAACCAAAATTAGATAAATGTTGTCTCTGTCCAAATATTTATGGACCTAACTGTATATAATATACAATATATATATAACCAGAGGTGTCCGGAGGGATAGTCTAAGACGCCCTCCTCCTTTCACTGAGTATCGTGTTGTGGGGCCATCCCTGTGGGGGATAAATAGGCCCGGTGCGACAGACTATACGGCCGCTCTAGGACTGGGCACAATTTAAGTAAGGATATTTTATTAAAGAAGAGTTTGGATTTGTGTGATGGATTGGATACTGTCAGTCTTATGGTTCAGAGACGAAAAAAAAAAAAAAATCGGTGAGAAATGTAGAGGAATTCTTGAGAGCGGGAGGATGAAGCCTACGCTATGAGACAAAGGTGTTAGAAAGAATAAAGGCAGGTTGATACGGAGGTAGAAAACAGAAAGTGAATTCTGATTGTTTGTGTTATGGTTATAATGCAAAAAGGAAAGATGTCTATTACTATAACAAAGATTGGATGTTTTGTGGAAGGAACTGAGAAAGTGACTGAAAGTACCAGAAAGACAAATAATTAAAAATGATGATTTGGAACAAGGGGTCTCTCTGCTAGATAATAAGGTCCCTCCCCAGGAAATTAAGTTTCTTTTCCCGACTGTAAACTCTGTGCCCCTCAACCCCAGGGCACCAATATATCCTGGGTTGCAAAAAAAAACATGCTGGGTGGATTTGTAATGTATGCGGAGTTACTAATTTTCAGTGGAGAGAGACCTGTTGCAGTGTCGTAGTCTCAACTTTTCCCTTGGTAAACGCTGACGGCACTTATTATCAACCACCGCCAGCACCAGTCCCTGCTATCCATCCCCTCCTACTTTATTCACCCGTTCAGTCTCATTGTATAATAAAGCCCACTCATGTTTTTTTGTGGCAGTTTTGATGTCTCGAGTTGAAGGAGGCGATAATGTCAGTTAGACCTGATGTCGAGAATTCCACTCCGGACAATATATTAAAAGTAATA
>JARQOD010000001.1:71506633-71609444 GCA_033576555.1 Oophaga sylvatica | reverse complement strand
CACCAACGGTTCTTGTAAGTGCACCAACATTTGTGGCAACTGGACCCCAACATTGTACTGTATTATTTCCATTGACACAGCCACTTATAGGTTAAGGTGATTAGTTAGGAGTATGTCTGCTGTCATTGAAAGGGGAGTGTCATACTTAACATTCAGCCTTACTGCAAAGCATAGCTTATCTTGTACCTGTATTGTAGCTTCTATAATACTATTTGTTTTGCTGTTCCCTTTACAATTTTCACCATTTATCCCCCTATAAAAGAACCTTTTAAGTGTTTGAACCTTATCTCTTGTGAT
Organism: Oophaga sylvatica; assembly: GCA_033576555.1. NCBI lineage: Eukaryota > Metazoa > Chordata > Amphibia > Anura > Dendrobatidae > Oophaga > Oophaga sylvatica. The sequence goes on along the minus strand of JARQOD010000001.1, from coordinate 71,609,147 downwards.
TGTGTATGGAGCGTGGAGAAGAGGAAGACCCTCCTGCATGCCACGGCAACTCCCAGCAAGATTCGGGTAGAGGCACTGCACTATACTGAGGTGAGAACTATCAGACTCCCTGCCCACAGAGACAGCATAAAGGGGAGTTACATTTGCACATAACCCCTTTAAAAATAAATTCCTAAAAATAAATAATATGCATTTTAAAATCAACAGAAAACAAATACCTTTGGTAGAGTTACTGACAATTTGCATACTGGAGTCCTTTGTTGTATATAGTTATCTGTGGGCAATCCCGACTTGTAACTCTCTGTAATTTCATCTTTTGATATTTTATAAAAAGCAACAGTTCCCTTAAAATGTGGAGAACTGTAGTTTCCAAACTCATCCACAACACTAATGTCCAGGCACTTTTTCTGCATTCTTTGTGAATGAAATGTGAGTTTAAATGTCTTTCCAGACTCTTTGACATCTAAAGGTAATGAAATAATAAAACATTATCACATTACAAATTTATCGAATGATATCACATTAGAGATTAATCTGTGATCAGACATGCAATGAAGAACAGACTAATGAAGATGCAACTTGTGGGATCACCATCACTGGGCCAGTAACAGTCCTTACACGGTTTCTGATCAGAGGAGAGAATGCATGTGCCGTCATTCTACATATTAGTGCTCGCTCCCACTTGCGATTAAATCAGACAAAATGCAATCTGATTAATAATCGGATTGAATTCGAACCAATTTATTCTTATGCTTCTGTTCTCAATGGCATTTCTTTTTCCTGTTCCGATTGGATAGCATCGGACCAGAAAAAAATCGCAGCATACTGCAATTGTATGCCTAATTCAGATCGCACTGCACCCCGATATCACCCGAGTGCAGGGCGATTCCCTCCGGCAGCAGAGATGGAGACATTAATTTCTCTGACTCTTTCGTAGCTGTGCTGCGAACAGATTGGAACACAGACCATATAGCATCTGATGCTCTCGTATCAGATATGATATGCTAGTGGGAAGTACAAATCCTAATTAACTTTATTAATGCCATAAAATAAATGTATTTTAGAGTAGAGCTCTGACAATGAAATCTAAACAGGTTAAATAAATCCCTGTAGCTAGAAAGGAGGGAGAATCATATTTGCATTGTTTTCTATTTAGGCTATGTGCACAAATTCGGAATTACCGCGGTATTTTCCGCGGCAATTCCGCAACTCCCTGCTGCGGGAAATACGCATGCATTCCATTTTGCGTAATCCCGCAAAAAAATAGCGTTTTGCGAGCGTTTTAGCTTGCAAAATGCTAGCGTTTTCCAAGCAATCTGTAGCATCGCTTGGAAAACTGATTGACAGGTTGGTCACACTAGTGAAACAAGTGTTTGACAAGTGTGATCAACTTTGTACTATTGATGATTGCCGCATCAGTAGTAAAAGATAGAATGTTAGAAATAATCAAAACATTTAAAAATATTGATATACTCACCCTCTGTCGGCCCCCGGAGTTTACCCGCTCCTCAGCGAAGCTGCCGCCAAGTTCCATTCCCAGGGATGCATTGCGCGAATGACCTCAGATGACGTAGCAGTCACGCAACAGCTACGTCATCTGGGGTGATTCTCGCAATGCATCCCTGGGAACAGAACTTCGCGGCAGCTTTGCTGAGGAGTGGGTAAACTCCGGGGGCCGCCGGAAGATGAGAATATCACTATTTTTTATTTTAATTCTATTTTTTACAGGAATATGTTACCCAGTGCCTGGAGGAGCGTCTCCTCTCCTCCAGACCCTGGGTACTAACCGCACATGAAGCCCTCACTTTGCGCATGGTGGGCATAGCCACATGCGTGAAGTGAGCATTTCAATGCAATCCTATGGCGGCATAATCGCGCGATTACGCAAAAATAATGAACGTGCTGCGTATTTTACCGCAATGTGATTTCGCTGCGGTAAAATACGCAGCATGGGAACAGCAATTGCGGAATGCATGTCAACTAATGGGATGCATTTTATTAGCGTTTTCGCAGCATTTCCGTGGCGGAAAATCGCTGCAGAAACGCTAAAAAACGCAACGTGGGCACACAGCCTTACAGCTAAGAAAGTTCTTATTGCTAGGTAGTTGAAGTGGCTTCCAAAAAGGTTTGACAAGCTCCAAAAGTCTAAAAATGTTGTTCATCTTGTTCTGTAAACAAATTAAAGGGTTTGTCATCAGGTTTTTGTTACCCTATTTGAGAGCAGCATAGTTTAGGAAAAGAGACCTTAATTCTAGCGATGTGTCACTTAATGAGCTGCTTGCTGTCATTTAGATAAAATCAATATTTCATTTGCTGCAGAACTGCCAGTTCTCTGAATATTGAGTTTTATTTAATCCGGCCTCTAGCACTGATTGGCAGCTTTACGCCCATTTAGAATGTACAGTATACAGTGGGTACGGAAAGTATTCAGACCTCTTTAAATTTTTCACTCTTTGTTTCATTGCAGCAATTTGGTAAATTCAAAAAAGTTCATTTTTTTATCATTAATGTACACTCTGCACCCCATCTTGACTGAAAAAAACAGAAATGTAGAAATTTTTAACATGCGCCCTTTAATGTTTAAGTTTAATGGGAATCAGTCACCAGATTTGCGAGCAGCATGATTTAGGGACAGAAACCCTAAATCCATGATGTATCAATTACTGACTTATTGGTATCCTTGCTGTCCTTTTGATGTAACCAATGTTTTATCTGCTGCACATCTCTGAATGCTGAGCTCTGATTGGTAGCTTTCTGTGTGTGCTGTACATAGGCAGAAAGCTGCCAATTAGTGATGAGGACGAGGTTATACAGAGCTCATGAATATGGAGGACTACATGGCAGCTGGTTTACTAGTCTTCTTGTGATAATTTCAAGGTGATAAATCAGTGATGTTATCAAAAGTACAGCAAGCAGTAAGTAAGTGACACATTGCAGGAATCATGGTTGCTGCCTCTACAGTATTCTACTCTCAGATTAGGCTGCAAAAATCTGGTGACAGATTCCCTCTAAATACTATCTTTAAAATAGTATTGAAATTTGGTTCAGGATCAGCAATACTGGGAAGATTGAGAAGCTTTGACTAGATAGGTCCAAGAGTGATTTCAGTCTGTTCGGTAAAGGTGGGAACCCTTACAAAAGAAAAACCTTATCTTAAACCCCCATGGATCTGTTCTATCCTTTATAGATCATGTTACTGTTCTCTTACTCTTACTGATATATGTTTAATACTCTTTGACAAGAGTAACATATTAAATTACACTTTTGGGTATTGGAACATTATAGAAATGAGCTTTACCTGATGCTGCTATGTTTCCACAAAATGTAAAGTGAATTTGGTCTCCCTCTTGAATAACAATTGGTTCAGATGGTTCAGGTGGGCCAGTGTATCCTGCCTCTATTAAAGCATTGATTTCCCAGTTTAACTCCTTGGATGGAACCAGTTCAACAATGACTTTGTTAAAGTTGTTATTCTTTCTGTACAACACAACATTGACCATTGAGCTGTAGATGGCGTATTCCAGGCTTTGAATAAATTTAATCAAGTGAGAGTTGTCCATAGCTGAAGAAAGACGAACTACAATAAATCTGTAAAATAAGATATTGAAAGGTTATTGAAATGCGTATCATTAATAATAGGACTATCATGATTCCTCAGGTCAATGAGTGACTGTTTTGCTACCCTGTGGAATCTGGGTCATGCTGAATTGTTGGTGTTTTAATTTTGTGTTACAAAGTTTTTTGTGCTACAAAAACTTTGTTTGCTAAATTAGAAACGTGTACTGTTATAGAAATATCGTTCATGTGGTTCATTGTATCTGCTGAAGGATTTAAGCTAGATCCTGGGATGGTGCAGACTGTAATGATTGTGTTCAACCTCATGACCTTGCAGCACTACAAAAGTTATGTGTTTTTCGCAAATTGCTAAACATCTTACTAAACTCACATGTAAGGGGGTGGATCTTAAGGTTTGGTTGTCAGATGCCATTGGGCCTTTTATAAAAAAGAGTGCTTATTGCCTGCTCCAGTTTTGATTCAACCTGATCTTCAGAAACTGTTCATTGTAGAGGTGGATGCCTCGGAGGTTGGGGTAGGGGCTGTTTTGTCTCAAGTCCCAAAATTCTGACTAACTTACGGCCACGCATTTTTTTCTCTGATATTTTTGTCTGCTGAGAGAAATTATGATGTTGGAAATCACATGTTGCTCACTGTCAAGTTTTCTTTTGAAGAATGGAAGCATTTTTTGGGAGCAAGCTATTAGGTTGTGACCGATCATAAAAATGACGATGGTTGGTGGGCTTTAAAATGTTTGGCCAAATGTTTATACTAAGCGTCTCAAATTTTTCCTTATATTCCAAAGCCATATTGCTATTCTAAATTTCATGTATTCCATGTTGTCATGCTTTAGCATGCTTGAGTGCAGCCTTTTTTGTATGTTTTACATGGGGTAGCTTCCCTTGGTTTGCACATAGTTCACATTAGTCTGGATGTGCTAGTCAGGTTTTTTTGTCTATAGAAAGATGAAAGCTATCTGCCCCGGAGAAGATCCCCAAAGAAAATAGGAAGCCCCCAAACATGTAATGGCGGTTAGACAAGAAGAAACATGGACACAGACAGAAAATAGAAAAGCAAACGCTGGGGCCCAATCTGTCTAGACAGAAAAGTATAGGAAAGGATACTCACTGCAATCCAAAAAAACCCCTAAAAAATACCAACTCTACTAATTGCAAAAACACCTGAGATCACACGACCTCTACCACCTAAATCAGTTCTCTGGTGTAACAAAACTAAGCCGCAGCCACTGAAAAAACAGGAAAAAGCAAATGAATAAACAACAGTGGCTCCAGATAAACTGAGAGGAGCACAAGCCCCCCGGAGGGACCTGGATGACCTCCACAGAAGTGCAGGGAACAATGCAAAAAGCTAGCACAAAAATAAAAGCAGAAAATATCTTATCTAATAGCAGAAGATGCAGGAAAGACTCAGCAAGCTTCCAAATGAACCAGGAACCACAATTGAGACAAGAACAATTGATCACCAGCAACCATCATGGGAGGGAACCTCCCTTATATCAGACCAGTCCGTGATCCCAGATTGCCACTCCTCGCTGAAAGGTTCAGTACTGTCAGTAACCACCAGAGGGAGCCTCTGCTCAGAAACTATTTTTAGCACATTCATAACAGATGGGGTGCTGATCTGTCAGTACTTTGATTGACAACTAGGCCATCCAATCTGTGACAGGGAGGTGCTGGGCTTTCTCCTGGTGTTCTCTGTTCTTTACAATGCCCAGATACTTAACTGAGCTGTCTGCCTCTGATCCCTGCCAGACATAGTTTGATCTTCAGTTTGAGTGTTTGCCTGATCCTGTTCTGATCTTCATTGCTTGACCCTTTGGACCGTGTTCCGACAATCCTTTTGTCTTTCCATCTGCTTTGATCCGCTTTCTCCTGATATTTTGACCCCAGACCATGACTTGACTTATTCCTGTGCCTTTCCCATTGGTTTTCTACATGCTCTCATGGTACTGACCCCAGAACGTCTGACTTCTCTGCCTCACAGTCTGTCCATGAGTAGTGGCTAGCATCACAATAACAGATTCTGTAGTCCAATGTAATTAAAACTAATAGGAAAACATTAAAAGGGTTGTCCGGTCTAAAATGACAAGTGTGCAGTCACTTTGTGTGCCCATTTAGTCGGCACATGATCGCCTGTATGTCAGCCAGTGCAAGTGTACTGAGTAAGGTCAGATACAATCTAGTCGGAATGTGCCTGGAAACAGGGCGTATGATGTGAGGATTCGCAAATCTGAAATCATATAAAGTAACTCCAGACTTGTCATTTTAGACCAGACAACCCATTTAAGGAATAAGACTGAGAGTGCTTTTCTATATAAACAATAGCCCCAATTTCCAAAGTTCTTTATTCCACGTTTGGTGCACAATGCTTTGAAAAGTCTCCATTTATTGCACAATGCAGAGTTTAAAAAGGTTTTGCTATTGTATTGACATTATCACGCCAGTTTCAAGCAGCTCTGCCACAATGGAAGGAACTGGAGAGGAGAAAGTGTGGTATGGGGCACAGGTAAAATGGTCCATCAACTGAATCACTAGTGGAGGTGTTTGCTGCTCCAGACACATTACTTCAATCTCTAAGTGGGCTAACATTTCTGGCGAGGTGTACACAACTTATAAGAAGCGCAAATAAATTGAGTAGTGTGTGCCTCCTAATGAATTTGACACTTCTTATTCCTGTATGCTCCTTATTAAGGAACACGTGAGAAATGACATTCTTATTGAATTGGAGCCATTGTTCCATTTGCAATCAATGATACCAGCTATGTTGGAGTCATAATTAGAAGTGAAAAAACCTTTCAAGGTTCGATTTGATTCGGTTCACCGAACGTCCCAATGTTCTTTCAACGAACCCCATTATTTTCAATGGAAGGCCAAACCAAATATATACACAACACCTTAAGGGGTGACAAAAAGCTTCCCAAACAGATAAAATTAGGGGCAGATACCTTCAAAAGTGGCATCAATTGACTCAAAGTACAAATTTGTTTATAGCATAGCACCAGTCAGTCAAAGGCCATGCATGAGGTATCCGGCTCTGGGCTAGCATTTGCAGCTTTGAACTGAAGTGTCAATGAAGACCAGGTGGTTAAGGGAGTAGTGTAAGCCTTCTTTGCTGGGAGCCCTAATACCTCATGCAACAGCTCTAATTTTTTTTCCCCAGCCACACTCACATGGCACAAACATCAGTTTCATAGAGTACTATTGGTATGAAAATAAATGGATAGTGACGCAGGTAGTTGAGTGAAAGTAAGTGCAGGCCTGACTGTCTGGGAGCCCTACTTCTACAGGCAACACACATGAAGGAGACCCAATTTGGATTCTCCATATTTAAAAAGATTATTGTCACACACCACTAAAGTGGCAACAATTTCCATAGAGTAGAAACAGTATAATAGGCCTCTGACACTTCTTCCACTACAGGCAACCCACCAGATGGAGACCTAACTTGGAGTCTCTCAATATTTCAAAAAATTGTTTGTAACATCAGCAGCAATAGCAACAACACAGACTGCAATAACGCGAGATGAATGCATGACACTAAAAACTACACCATCGCCTAGTCTGCCCTGTCTGCGACTGGTGTGTAAAAGTCATTGGAGATCAGTGACTTGTTCATTTTAATGAAAGTAAGGCAATCTACACTTTCAGGGGACAGTCAGATGCACTTATCCATTAGGACTCCACCAGCAGCGCTGAAGACATGTTCTGAGAGAACGCTGGCTGCCGGGTATGAGAAAACCTCCAAAGCTTGAAAGCTTGACACGCGAGCTCAGGCCACTCTTCCATTTTTAAGGACCAGAATTCAAAAGGGTCCAAATTCTCCATGATGATATTTATATTGAGCTCTAGATACTCCTGCACAAATCTCTCCAGTCATTCTTAACATGTCAGACTTGTACTCTGTTCTGCTGGTGCACGGGCCGGTATAAAAAATGTGTGAAATGACTCACAGAAATTATTTATCCCATTTATACTGCTGCTGCTAATGTTTTTGCCATGATGATTTGATGTTCCTGGGGGTTTGGAATTCTAGAATTGCAATGCACACTGTGTGCCTCACTGCTGTCTTTGGGTAAACCACTCTTACCCTGTCTACAAGTGTGTTTTGATATCCCAGCATGCGCCTGTCCCTTTCCATAGGGGGGAACATATGGCAAAATTTACTCTTCTGCTCCAGAATGTTGATGACCAGAATAGTAATGCTGATGATGGCATCATCAGTGCTAACCATCTTAGTAGCCATTTCAAAACTGTGCAGAAGTGAGCAGAGGTTTTTCATCTGTGCCAAACCTGCAAGCGTGATTTGCTCCACGTTTGTACTGCGCTGGCCTAGGTTATGAAAAAGGATATACTGCACCAGTGTTACTTGCTACTGCCACAGTCACTGCATCATGTGCAGAGTGGAATTCCACCATGTCAGAACATCGTAAATCAAACAATTAACCGATAGACCGAAAGACCTCTGTAGCGATGCAAGTCGATTATGATCTGAGGGGTTGATTGTTGGAAGTGAGCACACAGGTTCAGTGGAGACAGCCATTGCTCTAACTCAGTCTGGATAGCTGTCCACAACTCTTGGGCTGTCTAACTGCGATCTCTGAGACATATTCATTTTAATACTGACTGATTGCGGTGAGCTCTGGCTGTGCAGTATGGAGGTGAGGGGGGATTCTCTCTGCACTGTTGGAACGCCTGTCACATTAAGAAGGGGGTTGAGGGCACATGTGGAGGCCCTAGAGAAGCCAGAAGCAGGGACTCCAAGACATGTGGAGCAGCCCCTTGCCCACACAGCCACCAATTTCATCCAGTGGCAGTGACCATTCAGCAAGATGTAATGCCCTTGCCATGTTTGCTCATCCAGGTGTCAGTGGTGAAATGCATCCTGGCAGATATAGATTTTTTCAGGACACTGGTGATGTTTGCAATTTGTTGGTGTAGCGCAGGCACAGCTTTGTTAAAGAAGTAATGGTGACTGGGCAACTGGTACTGGAGACTGCAATGTTCATCAACTTTCTGAAGCCGTCTGTATCCACCAGATGGAAAGGCAGCATTTTTGTGGCCAACAGATTGGAGATGGTGGAGTTTAAGCTCTTAGCTTTGGTATGTGTAGGAGGAAGCAGTCCTTTACGTAAACACAACTGGGGGACCAACGGCTGGCTGCTGTGCAGAGGGTTGAAAAGGGTGAACAGGATAAGCTGCTGGACTGTGAATGAGGTGCAGGCGGAGATGTTATGGTGAATTGAGAAAGATATGTTGTTCAGGGTGAAAGAAAAAACAGCAGCCATTTCCACTTCCGTTACAGCTGACAGGCTCTCACTCACCACAACTGTAGGGGGTAAACAAGTGGAGTTACTGTGGCTGGAGACCTGGGTGATAACACTTGACATGGTGATATAGGAGGAAGAAGCATCAGATGTGGTTGATGGGACTGCCCGTTGGTTGGCGAATTATTGCAACTTTTGCCTCTACAATGTCTTTTTTTGCAAATTTGGCAGATAACGTGAATTGGGTCATCCTTTGCGGTCTCAAAAAAGCCCAAGGCTAGGCAACCCTTGCCTCCACTGTGAACTGCAGACTAGCGACCGCTGCTGGCAAAAGCCAGAGTTGTGGCCGAGGATTCTGTGTTTGTCGCGGTTACATCATTCCGTGCCTGTGCGGGAAGCTGCAGCATAACCTCACCTTCCTCCTCTTCCACCTCCTCTGCTGAGCTACTCAGCAGCATACCTCTGGGTTCAAACCAAGTGGATCTACAACCATATCATCATCTTTTTTGATCTCATGGTCCTCACCCTGGGAGTCACCCTCCTCCTCTTCCTGCCCTGACACCACAGTACAATCCACGTGTGCCTCTGGTATCTGAGTCTCATCATGATCACCTCCACCCCCGGTGGTTAACATCTAGTGATGAGGGTCTGGATTCTGCTCAGACGCTACTTCGTCTGGCCCAGGATCCTTCATGAAAAATTTTATGGCATCAGTGCAAATGCTTTCCTCCTCTGGATTCTGTGAATCTTTTGAGCAAATCTTTGATGCCCAAGGAATAGAATGAACAGCTCTGCAGAATGGACCATCTGTGGTTCCCAACAGTCAGTTGGGCATTTGGAGATTTGTGACTTGGGGGAAACAATGGTGATTTGGGTGCCACATCTGAGGATTGTACTGTGTGTGATGTTAAGGTACGGAAGAGGAGGAGAGGCCAATGATGCAGAGCTTGTCATCCACTGGAGCACATGCTCTTTCTGGCTCTCATTTACAAGATGTACCGCTGTGCAGCTGCCAAAAAAAGGGAGTGGAGTAGCCTGTCCAGTAACAGATGTTTGTCAGTGGTCTTTGGATAGGACGAGATGGTGTTTGTTCAGTTGAGCTTTCATTAGCATTAACCTGCTGTTTCACAACCTTAGATCCACACGCGTCAGTCACTTGTCAGTAAATGATCACTATTTATTTTCTTATATAATGTTCCTGAGCAACACTCTTATAACTAATGATTTTAATAGGAAATGTGTCCTTAAACTTAAAAAACACAATGTAACTTCAGGTCAATCACACTTCTGTGAAATCAACCTGTCCAGTTAAGGAGCAACACCGATTGTGAATCAATTTCTTCTGCTGTTGTGCAAATGAAACAGACAGCAGGTAGAAATGAAAGGCAATTAGCAAGACAACCCCTATAAAGGAGTGGTTCAGCAGAGGGTGACCACAGACCATTTCTCTGTTCTCATCCATTTTGGCTGTTCTTCTGGTCACTTTTGCATTTTGTCATTGCTCTCACCCCTAGAGGTGCTGTACAGTAGAATGAGGCGGTGTCTACAACCCACAGAAGTTGCTCAGGCAATGTGGCTCATCCAGGATGTGAATTGTTGCAAGAAGGGTAGCTGTGTCTGTCAGCACAGTGTCCAGCTGATACCAGGAGACATACCAGTACACCATGAGACGTGGAGGGCAACAACCCAGCAGCATAACTGCTACTTCCTCCTTTATGCAAGGAGGAACATGAGGAGCAGTACTAGAACCTTGTAAAATCATCTCCAGCAGGCCACTAACATCCATGTGTCTGCTCAAACTGTCAGAAAAAGACTCCATGAGGGAGGTATGAGGGCCCGACGTCCACAAGTGGGTGCTTACAATGCAATACTGTGCAGGGTGATTGACATTTGCCAGAGAACACCAAGACTGGCAGATTTGACTTTGGTGCCCTGTGCTCTTCATGGATGAGAACAGGTTTACACTGAGCATGTGTGACAGACATGACTGAGTCTGGAGATCCCAATGGAGAAATTTCTGCTGCCTGCAACATCCACCAGCATGACCGATTTGGCAGTGGGTCAGTAATGGTGTAGGGAGGCATTTCTTTGCAGGGCCACACAGCCTTCCAGGAGTTGACTTTTGCTTTAATCCAAGTCTGGGAAGAGATTAATCAGGATCATGCCCAGGCATTGTAGGGAGGTCACGTAGGCATGTGGAGGCCACACACACTATTGAGCATCATTTCTTTATTTGTTGTCTTAAGGCATTTCCACTGAAGTTGGATCAGCCTGTAATTTGATTTTCCACTTTGATTTTGAGTATCATTCCAAATCTAGACCTCAATGGGATTATCTTTGATTTACATTGCTCATTTTTATGTTTTATTGTTCTCAAAGTGTTCCACTTTGTATTGAATAAAGATTTGCATCTGGAATATTGCTTTCAGTGATATCTAGGATGCGATATTTTAGTGTTCTCTTTATTTTTTGAGCAGTGTATATAGCTGTAGAAAAGTGCCAGAAAATTCCAAAAAAGAGTTAAAATAAATGTGACGATTAGAGTTGAGCATTCCGATACCGCAAGTATCGGGTATCGGCCGATATTCGCTGTATCGGAATTCCGATACTTAGTTCCGATATTTTCCATATATCGTATACCGGAATCGGAAGTTCCCATAATTCTTTGAGAGGCAATGTGATTTTAGTCAGCCAATGAGGAATCCTAAGAAGTGTGGGCACATCCTGCACTGCTGCGGTCATGTTAACTAATGGCATGGCTGTGATTGGATGCTGAAATGATGTCAGAATGCACTATAAAAGGCGCCGCCGCCATTTTAGCGTCACTGTGCTGTGAATTCAGTAAGGGACAGAACGCTGCTCTGCTGACTCTGAGGGACAGTTAGAGATTGCGATTTTGTGTACTGTGCTCTAGCCAGGCTTGTTTACCAACCGCTGTGTAAAGCTTCCTTTTGCCAGTGTTGTTTTAACAGCTCTGTGCAAGGTGTGTGTGTGAGAGTGCAGGTGACGCTGCAGTTTGCTCTGCATCCAACGCTGTTTGTAGGCATCTGCACGTGTCACTCACAGACTCTTTTTTTTTTCTTTAGTGTAATTCTTGCTGCTCCATTCAATTGAAATTATAGTGTGACGCGCTTCCATCCGTATCCAATACATTGGTTGCAAACACTATAGAATTACAGAAAGGAGCCTTTCAGAGATAGTGAACAGTTGTGTTCAGTGTTCACTCTAGTCTGTGAGTTTTTTTTTTTTTGAGTGCAGATCACGCTCCAGTTAGTTCTTCAACCACTGCTGATTGTAGTCTGCTGAACGTGTGTCACTGCCTCATCCTTGATAATAGTAAAAATCTGGCACTCAACTTGAGTTTATAAATTTTATTATATCCCAAGAACAGGGTGACAGCAATCAGCAAAACGTTTCGGTCCACAACCGGACCTTCGTCAGTTGCTGTATAACAAAATATTCAAATAAAGGTAAAATAAAGTATATACAAAGGCATTATATAGTCAAAAATCGGCATAATAATAACATGCGATATAGGAAGAAGGCACATTCAGCACAGTCTTGATTCCAAAGTGGAGTAGGTGACATAGAAAGAAACCTATATCAACGTACCGTTTATAGATAGCTGTATCAATCTTAGAGCCAAAATTGAGGCAGTGAAAGAAGATAACCTACAAGCAGTTAGTAACTTTAGATAATTAATGTAACATAGAATCACCATAATAGTGTCAGGATCTATGTGACTTCTGCATATTCCACTGGGCACTGTCGGCTTTAATAGAGAAAAGCCACAAAGGCTGCATCATTTAAACAGTTCTCTTCATCCCCAGCGGTATGTGCACATAGACCCTGACACTATTATGGTGATTCTATGTTACATCAATTATGTAAAGTTACTAACTGCTTGTAGGTTATCTTCTTTCACTGCCTCAATTTTGGCTCTAAGATTGATACAGCTATCTATAAACGGTACGTTGATATAGGTTTCTTTCTATGTCACCTACTCCACTTTGGAATCAAGACTGTGCTGAATGTGCCTTCTTCCTATATCGCATGTTATTATTATGCCGATTTTTTACTATATAATGCCTTTGTATATACTTTATTTTACCTTTATTTGAATATTTTGTTATACAGCAACTGACGAAGGTCCGGTTGTGGACCGAAACGTTTTGCTGATTGCTGTCACCCCTGTTCTTGGGATATAATAAAATTTATAAACTCAAGTTGAGTGCCAGATTTTTACTATTATCATTATTATGGTTTTGGAACCTATCTTGGCACCAGTTCATTAAATAAGTCGCTGTGCACACGTTTTTCTCCTTGTTACTGCCTCATCCTTGTCATTTTTCTCTAATTGGTGCTGCTCCATTCCATTTCAAATAACTCAAATCTATTAGTGTGACGCGCTTCCATCCGTATCCAATACATTGGTTGCAAACACTATAGAATTACAGAAAGGAGCCTTTCAGAGATAGTGAACAGTTGTGTTCAGTGTTCACTCTAGTCTGTGAGTTTTTTTTTTTTTGGGTGCAGATCACGCTCCAGTTAGTTCTTCAACCACTGCTGGTTGTAGTCTGCTGAACGTGTGTCACTGCCTCATCCTTGTCATTTTTCTCAAATTGGTGCTGCTCCATTCCATTTCAAATAACTCAAATCTATTAGTGTGACGCGCTTCCATCCGTATCCAATACATTGGTTGCAAACACTATAGAATTACAGAAAGGAGCCTTTCAGAGATAGTGAACAGTTGTGTTCAGTGTTCACTCTAGTCTGTGAGGTTTTTTTTTTTTTGAGTGCAGATCACGCTCCAGTTAGTTCTTCAACCACTGCTGGTTGTAGTCTGCTGAACGTGTGTCACTGCCTCATCCTTGTCATTTTTCTCTAATTGGTGCTGCTCCATTCCATTTCAAATAACTCAAATCTATTAGTGTGACGCGCTTCCATCCGTATCCAATACATTGGTTGCAAACACTATAGAATTACAGAAAGGAGCCTTTCAGAGATAGTGAACAGTTGTGTTCAGTGTTCACTCTAGTCTGTGAGGTTTTTTTTTTTTGAGTGCAGATCACGCTCCAGTTAGTTCTTCAACCACTGCTGGTTGTAGTCTGCTGAACGTGTGTCACTGCCTCATCCTTGTCATTTTTCTCTAATTGGTGCTGCTCCATTCCATTTCAAATAACTCAAATCTATTAGTGTGACGCGCTTCCATCCGTATCCAATACATTGGTTGCAAACACTATAGAATTACAGAAAGGAGCCTTTCAGAGATAGTGAACAGTTGTGTTCAGTGTTCACTCTAGTCTGTGAGGATTTTTTTTTTTTGAGTGCAGATCACGCTCCAGTTAGTTCTTCAACCACTGCTGGTTGTAGTCTGCTGAACGTGTGTCACTGCCTCATCCTTGTCATTTTTCTCTAATTGGTGCTGCTCCATTCCATTTCAAATAACTCAAATCTATTAGTGTGACGCGCTTCCATCCATATCCAATACATTGGTTGCAAACACTATAGAATTACAGAAAGGAGCCTTTCAGAGATAGTGAACAGTTGTGTTCAGTGTTCACTGCAGTCTCTGCGTAATAACCACACTTAGGCCTTATAACTTTTCTGACTTTCTTTAACAATCTACCAAGATGCAGAAGGCAGGGAGTAAGGCACGTGGTCGTGGCCATGGAGTTTCAGCAGGGAGAGGACTTGGGGATTCTGTGGCTGCTGCCGCCCCCAGTGACACAGCATCCTCCAGTTTTTCCCGTGAGAGTTCCTTTATGTGCAGTTTTGTAGGAGCTCGGCGTACCCCCCTGCTGCGGGAAGAACAAATTGAAGCCGTTGTTGGTTGGATGGCAGCCAATGCATCGACTTCAATTACTTCCACCTCCTCTCAGGACCACAACACTGTTGAGCAACCATCTGTCTGTTCACCGCCTGTCAAATTGCCCAGGCAGTCAGAGAGTTCTGAACTGGAGCCAGCTGAGTCTCTGCTTCTGTTCTCAGAATCTGTTGGCTTGCAAACAGGGGCCCAGCCAAGCAGCATTCTGGAATTTGAAGAAGAGGGAGTATGCAGTGATGCGCAACAGCTGTGTCTCTCTGAATCTGAAGAGGCGGGTGAGCCAGTGCCGATGGTCAGCACACCACAGAACGCATCTGATGATGATGAGACTCAGTTGCCAGTTTCTGTTGAGCATGGTGCTGTCCAGACCACCCAACAGCAGCAGGTGTTGGAAGAGGGTAGTGGAGATGATGAGGTCCAAGACCCAACATGGCGTGAGGAACAGGAAGGTGGTGGGAGCAGCTCTGAGGAAGAGATTGGCCCAACGGTACAAACAGGAGGGAGAGGTAGGCTGCAGACTCGGTTGCCTGTAGCCTCCAGTTTGGCACCTGTTGGGAGCAGTTCGCTTCCAAAAGTCAAAACGGGCGCTCCCAGGACTTGCACTGCGTGGTCCTTTTCTGACACACTTGCAGATGATATTTGCTATGTCAAATGCAAGCTATGTAAGCAAAAAGTAAAAAGAGGTAAAAGTGTCAGTAACCTCAATACCACTAATATGTGGAAACATGTGCGGACAAAGCACGTAGTTGAGTTACAAAGACACACTGGAGATGTAGGCCAACCTACAGCAGCACCTACATCTTCAGCTCGTGTTGGAGCCTCTTCCTCCAGCTCACACACAGCTGGTTCGGCTTCCTCACACGATCGCCATGGAAGAACCTCGGTCACTGTTGTCCAGAGACAAAGTGTTATTCCACCCACAGCTGCAAGTTCCCTGTCATCCTCACACTCCCAGGCCACAAAACAGCCATCGGTAGCACAGGCATGGGATAAAAGACGGCCATACTCGGCAAACCATCCACGAGCACAGGCTCTGAATGCTGGCATTGCAAAACTCCTGTCCCTTGAAATGCTGTCATTCAGGCTGGTGGAGACTGACAGTTTCCGGAACTTAATGGCATTGGCAGTCCCACAATACAATGTGCCAAGCCGATTTTATTTCAGCAGGCAAGCCATCCCTGGTTTGCAAAAGTATGTTGAGGGAAAAATTAAACATGCGCTACTAAACGCTGTCAGTAGCAAGGTCCACCTGACCACCGATGCGTGGACCAGTACCCATGGCCAGGGACGATACATTTCCCTCACTGCCCATTGGGTCAATGTTGTGGAGCTGGGTACAGATCTTGCGAGTGGCGCTGTACGTGTTCTGCCAACTCCAAGGATTGCAGGAATCCAGTCTGTACACATTGACTCCTCCTCCTACTCCAGTTCCTCCGAATCATCGCTGCAGGAGCCGTCACGGTCCACCTCCACATGGACCCGTGAACGCTTACCTGTTGCGACCGATATGAGCACAGCCGTGGCCAAACGTCAACAGGCCGTCCTGAAATTAATTTCCATGGGGAATCGAAGCCACACAGCGCAGGAGGTCTGGAATGCCATCAAGCAGGAGAGCGACGTGTGGTTTTTGCCAGCGAATCTCCAGCCAGGCTTGGTAGTGTGTGACAATGGCCGAAATCTGGTGGCAGCTCTGGCCCTTGGCAACCTCACTCACATACCATGTCTGGCACATGTGCTCAACTTGGTCGTGCAGAGTTTTTTGAGGGACTATCCGAATGTTGATGCACTGCTGCACAAGGTCCGCCTAGAGTGCGCTCACTTGCGACGTTCCAGCATGGCCAGATCGCGCATTGCAGCTCTGCAATGCAGATTTCGCCTTCCTGAACATCGCATCATATGTGACGTACCCACCAGGTGGAATTCCACGTTACATATGTTGGAGCGGTTGTGTTAGCAGCAGACAGCAGTAATGGAGTATCAGCTGCAACAGGCGCAATCAACACGCAATTTGCGCCGTTCACACTTCACCACTACTGAGTGGGCCTCTATGAAGGACATCTGCCACGTTTTGCGTGCGTTTGATGAGTCAACGCGGATGGCGAGTGCAGATTATACACTAGTCAGCCTGACTGTCCCCCTTATCTGCCTGCTTCAAAAAATACTGCAAGCACTAAGGGATGAGGTTTTGGAAGAGGTGGAGGATGAGGAGTCACAAATTCCATCACCTTCTGGACAGTCAGCACAACGTGGTTCCTCCCAAAGGGCTTTGCAGGGCTCACTTTGTGAGGAGGATGAGGAGGAGTCAATGGAGGAGGAAGAAATCGCTACAGAAGGAGGTACACAACGCTCTAGTCAGTATGTAGAGCGAGGGTGGGGTGATGCAGAGCAGGTACAGATGACGCCTCTTACAGAGGACAGCGTTTGTTGGCCAGTTGGGAGTCTGCAGCACATGGTTGATTTCATGCTGCAGTGCCTGAGAAACGACCGCCGCATCGCGAACATTCTCACCACGTCTGATTATTGGGTGTACACCCTCCTAGACCCTCGCTACCGGGACAACTTACAAAGCCTCATCACACCGTTGAAGCGGGAGCGTAAAATGCGGGAGTACCAAGACACACTGGTGAAATCCATAATGTTCTCCATTCCAGCCGAGAGCAGTGCTGCTGATACTGCTTTACAAAGCAGCTCTGTGCGTAGAGGCAGTGGAGTCAGCTCTGCAACAAGAGGGAGCACAAGCAGTGCCTCTGCACAGGGGGCAAGACCAGTATGTTCCAAATGTGGCAAAGTTTTGTGGCAGCGCCACCAATGTCTACACCATCCGAGACGCCTCCAGTCACCAGGAGGCAACGTTTCCGTAAGATGGTGACAGACTACTTGTCTTGCCCTCTCAGTGTACTCCCAGATGGCTCTTCCCCTTTCAAGTTTTGGGTCTCTTAGCTGGATACATGGCCAGAGCTTAGCCAGTATGCATTGGAGGTGCTGGCTTGCCCTGCTGCCAGTGTATTATCGGAGCGCGTCTTTAGTGCTGCAGGTGGTGTACTAACAGACCGTCGCATGCGACTATCCTCCGATAATGTAGACCGGCTTACTTTTCTGAAAATGAACAAGGCATGGATCTCGCCAGAATTTGCCTGTCCGTTTTCAGATTAAATAACTGGTTGGCAACGTTATCAATTTCTCCTGTTATCTTCATCTATCTACCACCTGAACTCTACTCCCTGGGCTACAACACTGCCAGTCTGAGGGGAATGATCAGTTAACAACCAAAATGTTCTCCCCAACAGATAGTAGCGCAACGACTCCAGTGACCACTTGATCGCCAGGCACTCTCTCTCTCTACAATGCTGTATCTGGTTTCAGCTGGAGTTAGCTTTCGACTCTGGAAAGTAATGTGATGCTCCTCCCCATTAACCTCCTGAGACAAAACGGCACCCACACCTACCTCTGACGCATCAGTCTGGACAATGAATTCTCTTTTGAAGTCGGGTGTGATCAAAAATGGTGACACACACACAGTGCCCCTTTTAGTTTTAGAAACGCTTCTTCAAGCTGATCATTCCATCGCACCATTACTAACTTCCTGCCTTTTAGGCAGTCATTTAACGGCGCCGACAGTGTTGCAAAATTGTGAATAAACCGCCGGTAGTATCCCACTAACCCCAAAAACCCTTTCACTTGTTTTGTGGTGAGGGGACGGGGCCAGTTTTGGATTGCCTCCACTTTGTTTATTTGGGCTTTGATAACTCCTCTCACAATCACATACCCCAGGTAACGAGCTACCTCCAACCCTATGGAACACTTCTTTGGGTTGGCAGTTAGCTCTGCTTGTCTCAGCGAATCTATCACCGCCTGTACCTTGGCTAAGTGACTTTCCCAGTCTGTACTGTACACCACAATATCGTCCAGATTGGCCGCGGCATATCGGCGATGAGGACGAAGAACAACGTCCATTAACCTCTGGAATGTCGCTGGAGCGCCATGCAACCCGAAGGGTAGGACTATATACTGGAACAGTCCCTCGGGTGTTACAAAAGCCGTTTTCTCTCTCGCTGCTTTTGTTAGTGGCACCTGCCAATACCCTTTTGTGAGGTCAATGAGTGAAAAATAACGTGCCTGCCCAAACCGCTCTATTAACTCATCGACCCGGGGCATGGGGTAGGCGACAAAGTTAGAAATTTCATTCAGTTTTCTGAAGTCATAACAGAACCTTAGTGTCCCATCTGGCTTTGGTATTAGGACTATTGGGCTGGCCCACTCACTCCGGGACTCTTCAATGACCCCTAACTGCAGCATCTTCTTGACCTCTTCCTTGATGGCTTGTCGCCGGGCCTCAGGCACCCGATATGGCTTTAATCGTACTTTGCCCTGCGGCTCAGTGACAATGTCATGTTGTATTAGGGAGGTACGACCAGGAAGTTCCGAAAAAACATCTGTATTTCGGCTAACAAACTCTCTGACTTCCTGAACTTGTCTGTGCGACAAAGTGTCTGATATTTTGACGGCGGAGAGGACTTCTCTTGCCTTCTCCTGAGGCAAGGAAGCCATCTGTACTGGAAATGCAGGCCGTGGACAATCCTCACCAAGCGGGTCTCTGTCTTTCCATGGTTTGAGCAGATTCACATGGTATACGTGTTCTGGCTTTCTCCGCCCTGGTTGGTGTACTTTATAGTTTACTGGTCCCACCTTCTCTATAATGTCGTAGGGTCCCTGCCACCTTGCAAGGAACTTACTATCCACTGTAGGCACAAGTACCAACACCCGATCCCAGGGTTAAAGGACCTTACCCGTGCCTCCCGGTTATAGACCTGCCTCTGTAACCTTTGTGCTGATTCCATATGTTCTCGGACTAATGGTAGGACTGTCTCCATTCTCTCTTGCATTTTGGCCACATGTTCTATCACACTTTTGTGGGGAGTTGTATGGTTTTCCCAGGCCTCTTTAGCTATATCGAGTAAGCCACGGGGATGTCTGCCATATAATAGTTCAAAGGGCGAGAACCCTGTAGATGCCTGGGGCACCTCCCGCACTGCAAACATCAGGTATGGCAACAAGAGATCCCAGTTCTTAGCATCTTTAGAGACTTTTTTTTTCAACATATTCTTCAAGGTTTTATTGAACCTTTCTACTAAACCGTCTGTTTGGGATGATAGATCGATGTGCGCAACTGTTTAACATGTGGCAGAGTTCCTTCATGATTTTTGACATAAAGGGGGTCACCTGATCTGTTAAGATTTCTTGAGGGATTCCCACCCGAGAGAACATACCCATGAGTTCTTTTGCGATCAGTTTTGCCGAGGTGTGTGGCAGGGGAATAGCCTCAGGATACCTGGTAGCGTAATATAGAACTACGAGGATGTGTTGATGACCCCTTGCTGATTTATTAACCATCCACACCAGATCCATAGGCTATTCTCTCAAATGGTACCTCTATAATTAGTAATGGCACCAAGGGACTCTGAAAATGAGGCTGCGGACTGGTTACCTAGCACACGGGACAAGAGTAACAATACCGTTTAACTTCTTCATAGACCCATAGCCAGTAAAACCGTTGTAGAATTCTGTCTAGGGTTTTCTTTGGTCCCAAATGTCCCCCTAGTACATGCGCATGCGCTAAGTCCATTACCAACCTCCGATATGACTGCGGTACCAGCAATTGCTCGACAATTTCCCCATGTATTTTTTCAACCCATACAGCAAATCTTGGTTCAGCTCAAATCGGGGAAATACTTTAGCTGCCCTGGGGTGTTGGGGTTCCCCATTGACAACCAGTACATTTTCCCGGGCTCGAGTCAACGTAGGGTCCCGTAGTTGCGCCGTACCAAAATTGTCACCTGCCACATTTAAGTATGACAATTCTGGTCCCGGTGGCAAATCTTCCATCTCCCCACCTAACACTTTTATAGGAGAGGGGTTTTCCTCCTCCACCGAAGGTACTCCTACCGCCAGTACATCTTCCTCTGGGCCACCATGTTCATGCACGATTTCTGGAGAATGCAACATGTTTGCCACTGGTGCCGACGACTGTTCTGTGGGAGGGGTAATTACAAGCCAAAACACAGAAAATAACGGAAAATCTCTCCCCATTATTAATGCTAATTAACCACCACCCCCACCTCATGTCACCTCCTCCCCGCTGGCGTGTTTATCATCACCAGGGTGGTAGGATAATGTTTTAAGTCACCATGTATACACAACACACCCATTTTCACAGCAGTATACTCTCTGATTTGGACGTGGCTGGCTCGTATTAGGGTCACTCACGAGACTCCCTGAGTCCACTAGAGCCACAGCAGGGTTACCCTCCACCTGCACTTTACACAAATGGTTCATATTGGGTCCCTCTGGTTTGACCACTGCACACATGTGTTCTGCATAGTGAGACTGATAGTAGCCAAAGTTGTTGTCCATGGGCTCTGTCAGGTGGGGGCAAACAGCTCTCACATGTCCTGGTTGTTGGCACCGCCAACAGATTATGGGGCCCCTTTCGTTCCCCGACCCATCCTGGGCGGCCCTCCGAGTCTCTGCTCGACGAGCTGTGGGTGAAGGTTTGTGGAATTTACTTGGTACCTTCCGGGTAGTCTCTCCCTGTATCTCCTTGGTAGCCCCATATCTTTCAATGAGGTCTACCTGGAGACCATCAGTAGGGGCTGCCTGTCCAAGCCATGTTTGAAGGGTGTGTGGCAAATTTCTCAAGAATTTATCAGTCACTATACGATCCAGCATAGTGCGGGGTGACAACACCTCCGGCTGCAACCACTTTTCTATCAGGTGTATCAAGTCATAATACTGTGACCGAGCTGGCTCGGAAGGGGAAAAGTTCCACTGGTGTACCCGCTGTGCCCAGACCAAAACATTTACCCCAAGACGTGCAAGTATCTCACCCTTGACGCTCTCATAGTCCTCCTGTTGCTCGGGGGGTAGGTCCCTAGAGCCTTTTGCGGGTCCTGAATTAAAAAAACGGAGCCACGATCTCGGCCCACTGGTACCGGGGCAGTCTCTCCCTTTTAGCCACGCCTTCAAACATCTCCAGGTACACCTCGACGTCATCTGATTGCTCCATCTTTCGGATCGCTGTACGCACCGCTTTCCGGACATCCTGCCATCCCCGGGCAGCTCCTGCTGTCTGCGGCGCTGTGATGTGCTGCATCACTAGACTATTGGTTTCCTGTTGCTGTCGATTAAATATCTGCTGCTGCTCCATAGCCTGCTGCTGTATAGCCTGCTGCTGCTCCATAGCCTGCTGCTGTATAGCCTGCTGCTGCTCCATAGCCTGCTGCTGTATAGCCTGCTGCTGCTGCATAGCCTGCTGTTGCTGCCGCATGGCCTCCTCCAGCATTTTTACTGTGTTCTCCATCTTGGGACAGTTATCCACCTGGTTTTGCGTCACTTTCTTTACCTAGGACATTTACTGTCATGCAGGAAAAAACAGCCTGACCTCACTGCGTTGCCCGCATTGAAGCCACCAATTGTAGGGATCCGCTCTGGTAGGCAGGGCTGGGCCGCAGTAATGAGGCAAACACACCGCCTTTTACTTCAAATTTCAGTGGTTTTAATCATGAGTTCAACAAAAAGTCCAGATAACAAAATAAAAACAGAACATAAATCACCCCAGTTTGGAGAACCACTGGTGCCAGACTCACCCTTGCTTGGGACAGGCTTAACTAAGCGGCTGCAGGTCAGCAGAGACCGCCATGTCCCATTCCGGGTGGTCTGGTACTCGCTTCCTGGTGCACACTGGCACACAGTAACAAAACAATCTTCCAGGCTGACTCCAGCCAAACTCCTTCCTTCCACACACCAACTACAACAGCTCCTTGTTTTATAGGCCTACTCCACACCCTCAGGTGAGGTACACATCAGATGACCAGATCACGTGACTATGACCTTATCACAGGTCCTTGTGATCATGGAAAATCCTGAGCAAACTTCAGTCTGCTAGAAGAAATATATCTCACATCCAGCAATATCCCCTTTGGTGTACCACAGCGGCAAGAAGTCTCCTGTTTCCTACACATGCACAGAAAAACCCATGTCAAACATGCTCCAAATAGGGAAGAGCCGTCACCCTGATTGTTATGAGTTTTCAAGGGCTAAAATGAAAAATTTTAATAAGAAATATGGACAAATATTAATTTGTCATCACAGCGCATATCTGCACATGGCTAGTAGAAATGGTAACAAAAAATAAAACATAGTGTTTACTTTTTTAAATTAATGCATAAAAATACATTTCATAATTATCAATTAATGCTTCTTAAGGAACGTTAAATGTACCTGTAAGATAATGCAGTCAATGGATGTACGAATCATAAACATCATCATCATCATCATCATCCTCACGAGTTTTATTAATGACAGACATAATAAAATACACAGACTGAGGACAACTGTAACTTCACACACCATATATGAAATGCCATCATGTAAACCTGGTAATAATGCGTAATAATAAATAATTACACCAAGAAAGTGCATCATGCATACAAACAATAGGTAGTTAGACCTGCAAGTGCTGTTGAAACAACCACAACAGATTTAAATTAATAATGCTATATAGCTATCACAGTGCATAGTTACTCATGGACAATGTCGATCTAATACTGTGTTAGGGTCTGCGGAACGCACCAAATATATAAAGTGGAGAGGTGCGTTCGCAGCCCGGGGTCCACCGTGCAAGCAAAGCCTGCTGCTAGTAAGATGACGAAAGTAGCGAACTCTGTTATCCCGCAGAGTCGCTAAAATAAACGCCGTAGCGCGTTGTGGCAGTAAGTGCAGACTCTGTTAATTCACAGAGCCGCTAACGGGATGCCACAGTGCTATATGGCGATATGTGCGAACTCACTTAGCTTCAGTGAGCCGCAAAGTAAAACGCTAGGGCGCTGTCTAGCGTCGAGAGCGAACCCTGTTACGTCACAGAGCCGCTGAGAACAAACACCGTGTCCTGTCAGGCTCTCAGGCACACGGTTAATTGCTAGCGAGCATAATACGTGGTCATGCGCTAATGTCCTCACGGGAGTCTCCCGCAATCTATGGCGTCTGAACGCCAGACCCTGAATACGGCAATCAAACTCCTCACCGGTTATGCCGGTAATCTAGGGCATCTAGGACACCGACCCTGACCAGCTAGCACACTAAACTCCTCACCGATTAAGTCGGTATTCTAGTGGCTTATTTCAGCCGGGTCCCTAACCACACATACGCATGACCACACTGGCGCATAGCATACAATGGTTGATATTAGCGCATGGCGGCCCAGCCATGCTACCCTTTTATAGCAACAGCCACAGGACCTTCCAGGAACAAGGACCAATGAGAACCTGTTCAGAAGACTAGTAGTAACAGGGCCTTCCTGGCGGGCCAATAGGAGCTGCTGCAGTACCTGAGCATGTGACCCCTGATCTCCAATGAGAGATCTCACTCTGGGCACGCTCAGAAGGGAAAATGCAGGACTTTATCCCAAAGACGTCTGCTCCAGAACTGGCTATAATAGCAGATCCAGGAAAGGCAGCAGCAAGTCACTGCCCAGTAGTGGAGTGGGCAAGATGCTTGGAACGACGTCTCTGCTGAGCAGGCTCCACTGCGGCCGGAGACGAATGGGAGACCGCAGCGGCACCGGTTCGAGACTCCCCTTGTGCAGGAGCGGGAACTCGAACCCTAACATTACCCCCCCTCCTAGGGCCCCCCCTTCTCTGGGCCTCGCTGCGTTCAAAGGCAGCGATGAGCTGCGGAGCGTGAACATGCTTGGCAGGCTCCAAAGACCTATCCTCAGGCCCATAGCCCCTCCAGTCCACCAAATAAAACTTTTTGCCCCGTACCACCTTACACCCCACGATGGCGTTCACCTCATGGTCATCCGCAGATGAACTCGATGTCCCGACAGATGACTCAGAAAACCGGGACATGAGCACGGGTTTCAGGAGGGACACGTGAAAGGTGTCGGAGATACCCAGGCGTGGTGGAAGAGCTAAACGGTATACCACAGGGTTAACCTGCTCGAGGACCTTGAAAGGACCCAGGTAGCGGGGTGCCAACTTAGTGGACTCAACTCGCAGCCTGATGTTACGGGCGGAGAGCCACACCAAATCCCCAGGAGCAAATGTAGGAGCGGGGCGCCGATGGGCATCGGCCGAAGACCTCATCCTCTCTTTGGAGGCCTGAATGGCATCCTGCGTGCGGTCCCAAATGTCCCGTGCCTCCACAGCCCAGTCTGCCACCCTGGAATCGGCGGAAGACACGGGCATAGGCACTGGTACCCGCGGATGCTGACCGTAGTTCAGGAGGAATGGGGTCTGTCCGGTGGAATCAGCCACAGCATTGTTTAATGCAAACTCAGCCCATGGTAGCAAGGATGCCCAGTCATCCTGCCTGGCTGAGACAAAATGTCGTAGATAGGTGACCAAGGTCTGGTTGGCCCTCTCTACCAACCCATTCGTCTCAGGATGGTACGCTGAAGAGAGATTTAACTCAATACTGAGTAGACGACAAAGCTCTCTCCAGAACCGAGACGCAAACTGGGGACCTCGGTCACTGACAATCTTGTCCGGCATGCCGTGTAAACGGAAGATGTGCCTAACAAACAACGCTGCCAGAGCCCGTGCAGAAGGTAACCGTGGTAGTGGCACCAGATGCACCATTTTAGAGAAATGGTCGGTGATTACCCAAATGATGGTGCAACCCCGAGACTTGGGCAAGCCCACCACAAAGTCCATCCCAACCATCTCCCAGGGCCTGTCTGCCACCGGCAAAGGGTAAAGTAACCCAGCTGGCCGTTGTCGTGGAGACTTATTTTTGGCGCAGGAGACACACGCCCGAACATAGTCCCCAACATCACGGACCATATGCGGCCACCAATATGTCCTCGCCAGCAATTCAGATGTCCTCTTTGCCCCAAAGTGTCCACCCACCCTGGACGAATGTGCCCAAGAGAGTACCTCCGGTCGCAAATTAGTAGGCACAAAAGTCTTGCCCGGGGGCACAGACTCTAGCGAAACCGGGGCCACTGTTCTCAGGCTCTCTGTGGGGACGATAAGCCGAGGCTCCTCTACCTCCTCCTCCGAGGACACCACAGAGCGAGAGAGAGCGTCGGCACGAATGTTCTTCTCTCCCGAGAGGAAATGCAGTGTGAAATGAAACCGGGAGAAGAACAAGGACCATCTGGCTTGGCGAGAATTAAGCCGCTGGGCTGTCTGAAGATATACCAGGTTTTTGTGATCCGTGAAGACTTGGAAGGGAAAGCGAGCTCCCTCCAACAGATGTCTCCACTCCGAGAAGGCCAACTTCATTGCTAGCAACTCCCTGTCCCCGATGGAATAATTCCTCTCTGCTGGTGTGAAGGTCTTAGAGAAAAAGAAGCATGGATGCTTCCGACCTTGAGCATCCTTTTGGAAGAGGACTGCTCCAGCACCAACGGACGAGGCATCCACCTCCAATATAAATGGCTTATCAACATCGGGGCGATGTAGGATGGGAGCTCTAGCGAAATGAGACTTAATAGACATGAAGGCCTTGGAGACCTCTTCAGACCACAATTTGGGATTAGCTCCCTTTTTGGTAAGGGCAACCACGGGAGCTACCAAAGTTGAGAAGTGGGGAATGAACTGACGGTAGTAATTAATGAACCCCATAAAGCGCTGCACCGCCTTTAGAGAGTGGGGTTCTTGCCAGTCCATCACCGCCTGTAGTTTGGCAGGATCCATAGCCAATCCCTGGGCGGAGATGATATAGCCCAGGAAAGGTAAGGACTCCTGCTCAAACACACATTTCTCCAACTTTGCGTAAAGGGAATTTGCCCGTAGGAGGTCGAAGACCCTGCCAACATCCCTCCGGTGAGAGTCAATATCTGGAGAGAAGATGAGTATATCATCCAGATAGACTACGACCGAGGTGGAGAGCATATCCCGGAAGATGTCATTGACAAAGTCTTGGAAAACGGCTGGAGCATTACAGAGCCCAAAGGGCATCACCAGATATTCGTAATGCCCATCCCTGGTATTAAAAGCCGTCTTCCATTCGTCCCCCTCACGGATGCGAATCAGGTTATAAGCACCGCGCAGATCTAGTTTAGTGAATACCCTTGCTCCCCGAAGCCTATCAAATAGCTCAGAGATCAGGGGCAACGGGTACTTGTTTTTAACGGTGATGGCGTTAAGACCCCTGTAATCAATACACGGACGCAATTCTCCGTTTTTCTTCTGCACGAAGAAAAATCCCGCCCCTGCCGGTGACACCGACTTCCTAATAAACCCTCTTGCCAGGTTCTCCTGAATATATTGCGACATGGCCTCTGTCTCAGGAAGAGAGAGGGGATAGACCCTTCCCCGAGGAGGTTCTGCGCCAGGCAAGAGGTCGATAGGACAGTCATAGGGGCGATGAGGCGGAAGAGTCTCCGCAGCCTTCTTGGAGAACACGTCTGCATATGACCAGTAGTGCTTGGGAAGTGGAGTAAGATCTGCGGGTAACTCAGTAGTGGTAACCTGAACGCAACTTCTGACACATCTGCCTGTACATGCATCACTCCAACCCAGTATCCTACCCGAAGTCCACTCTATATGTGGGGAGTGGAAACGGAGCCAAGGTATACCTAGTAGGATCTCGTCTATTCCCTCGGGAAGGACGAGTAGGGAAATAAATTCCTGATGGGAAGGAGATACAGACAATGCAAGTGGGACAGTCTGGTGTGTAATTTGTGAGGGCAATGACGACCCATTCACTACCCGAACAGTCACTGATTTGTCAAGCGCCACCAGAGGTATTGCATGACGGCGAGCAAAGCTAGAGGACATGAAATTCCCCTCTGCTCCTGAGTCCACGCAAAGGTCGGCGGTGAGAATGGAAGTACCAACAGTGATTGTCCCTTTAAATGTTATCTTGGAGGAAAATGCCGCTGTCTCTAGTGAACCTCCTCCCAGGGCCACTAGACGCGATCGCTTCCCCGATGCTGTGGACATCTGTTGGCATAGTGTCCTGTCTGCTGACAATGGTTACAAACCACGGATACTCGGACGGACCGAGACTTAGGTCCTGCATGAGGAACTTCTGTGGCCTTTTGAGGTTCGGACGCCAGATCGGGGAATTCGAGAGGTTTGGCAAAGGTAGGAGCCAACCGAAACCTCTGCCTACACTGGGCCCGCTCCAACCTCCGCTCGTGAAAACGGAGGTCAATGCGGGTAGATATGGAGATAAGCTTCTCCAGTGTGGCGGGAATCTCCCTGGTAGCCAAAGCGTCTTTAACATGGTCAGCCAGTCCCCGCCAGTAGATAGGAATAAGAACTTTATCAGACCAATCTAGCTCAGCAGCCAGAGTCCGAAACTGGACGGAAAACTGACTGACCAAAGACGAACCCTGTGTCAATGCCAGCAGTTGTAGCGCCGTATCGTGGGTGACCTGGGGTCCTAAAAAGACCTTTTTAAGAGCCTCCAAGAAACGAGGAGCACTCTGCACCACACGATCATCGCGCTCCCACAGCGGCGTTGCCCACTCCAACGCTCTGCCCGAGAGTAGAGAAAGTACAAAACCCACTTGTGCCCGATCCGTGGGAAAACGTGCAGCCAGAAGCTCGAGATGTATAGAGCACTGACTCACGAATCCCCGACATTGCTTGCTATCACCGGCAAACTTGTCAGGAAGCGGGAGGTGGGATAATGTAGGGGCAGAGGTGGCAGAGGACAAACTGGCTGCAGCCACGC
Source organism: Oophaga sylvatica (assembly GCA_033576555.1). Classification (NCBI taxonomy): domain Eukaryota; kingdom Metazoa; phylum Chordata; class Amphibia; order Anura; family Dendrobatidae; genus Oophaga; species Oophaga sylvatica. The sequence goes on along the minus strand of JARQOD010000001.1, from coordinate 71,580,792 downwards.
TAGCAGCCTGAACAGCGACTGCGGTAACATCCACAGCTGAGGTTGTGCTCTCAAGAGCCTCCAACCTACCCTTCAGCTGCTGGATGTACTGCAATAGACGCTGTTCGTCCGCCATTTTACTAGCCAGACCCTGGCGCTAATATTATGTTAGGGTCTGCGGAACGCACCAAATATATAAAGTGGAGAGGTGCGTTCGCAGCCCGGGGTCCACCGTGCAAGCAAAGCCTGCTGCTAGTAAGATGACGAAAGTAGCGAACTCTGTTATCCCGCAGAGTCGCTAAAATAAACGCCGTAGCGCGTTGTGGCAGTAAGTGCAGACTCTGTTAATTCACAGAGCCGCTAACGGGATGCCACAGTGCTATATGGCGATATGTGCGAACTCACTTAGCTTCAGTGAGCCGCAAATTAAAACGCTAGGGCGCTGTCTAGCGTCGAGAGCGAACCCTGTTACGTCACAGAGCCGCTGAGAACAAACACCGTGTCCTGTCAGGCTCTCAGGCACACGGTTAATTGCTAGCGAGCATAATACGTGGTCATGCGCTAATGTCCTCACGGGAGTCTCCCGCAATCTATGGCGTCTGAACGCCAGACCCTGAATACGGCAATCAAACTCCTCACCGGTTATGCCGGTAATCTAGGGCATCTAGGACACCGACCCTGACCAGCTAGCACACTAAACTCCTCACCGATTAAGTCGGTATTCTAGTGGCTTATTTCAGCCGGGTCCCTAACCACACATACGCATGACCACACTGGCGCATAGCATACAATGGTTGATATTAGCGCATGGCGGCCCAGCCATGCTACCCTTTTATAGCAACAGCCACAGGACCTTCCAGGAACAAGGACCAATGAGAACCTGTTCAGAAGACTAGTAGTAACAGGGCCTTCCTGGCGGGCCAATAGGAGCTGCTGCAGTACCTGAGCATGTGACCCCTGATCTCCAATGAGAGATCTCACTCTGGGCACGCTCAGAAGGGAAAATGCAGGACTTTATCCCAAAGACGTCTGCTCCAGAACTGGCTATAATAGCAGATCCAGGAAAGGCAGCAGCAAGTCACTGCCCAGTAGTGGAGTGGGCAAGACGCTTGGAACGACGTCTCTGCTGAGCAGGCTCCACTGCGGCCGGAGACGAATGGGAGACCGCAGCGGCACCGGTTTGAGACTCCCCTTGTGCAGGAGCGGGAACTCGAACCCTAACATACTGTACCTCAATAAAGGCAGCGTCACCCATGATGCTTGTTTGTCTTGTAGATTGTCGAAGAGGGAATTTTTTTTTTTTTTTTTAAAGTTCCTTTTTATTTGGATTTTCAAAAACAAAAAGGCCACATAAGGCGGTACACATCTCGGTCGCAGCCGATATGGTCATAAAATAAACATTCTAAAAGTCAAAGTAACAAGAGAACAAAAAACCGAAACTCGTTAATAATTGTAAGAAAACCCCTAACTTGTAGGATTCCTCCCGTCATCTTCCTTCTCTAACTTTGCTGTGATCCTGATTAAACTATTTCACTCGTCACCCTTCTGTGGCGTGTATTTTTTCAAATTCTCGCCACCTTTACATTCATTTCTCCGATCATGTTAAAATTTAAGTCTTTCCTCAATATCAGCATGATCGTTCATGATCCCATGTTTACTCATTAACGCTGTAATATGTTGAGGAATGTGATTTGCTTTCGCTAGTCGTGCTAATAGTATCCCTGATTTGCTACCATAACGATATAGATCGGCTCTATAATTCATATTACTGGTTCTCTCGCGTCGATCTACCCATAGGTCAAAGTCAGCCTTAGCCTGCTTCCATCTATTTTTATCCTGTGTCCATGAAGTTGTCAGGTATGCCGTGTAGCTATCGCGTAATATCTTGCTAGCCTGCGAGTAGTTTGTCGCTATATTTCTTTTTTAGGGTTGTCTGATAAGCTATTAGTTTCCCGCTCATTACTGCCTTCCCTGCTGCCCATAAAATTTCCGGCCTATCCCTACTATCTCCATTATCCCTTACATATTCCAACCACCATTGCTTCACCTGATCTCTAAACTTGCCATCCGTTAACAAATAGGAAGGGAAGCGCCAATTTCGGTGTGGCACCATCTCAACCATATCTGGCAGGGTCACTGATACGGGTGCATGGTCAGATATAGCTACATTGTGCACATCTGCCTCTTCCACTTCCCTTACTAGCTCCTGTGATAGCAATATATAATCTATTCTTGACCAAGAGTCATGTACCGCCGAATAGAAGGAATATTCACTGGCATCTGGGTTCAGGTGTCTCCAAATGTCTACAAAGTTAGTCGTGTCTAGCAAGGGTTTCAAACGTGTCTCATGTGATCGCACAGTCGTTCGCATCGACCGACGGTCTTCACTGGTTCGATTCACCGGATTTAAGTCACCACCTACTATTTTCAGGGAAATTGTGTCTTGAAGTATACGTGCCTCCAATTCTCTGCAAAAATGGTCCATTGTCTTCTGTGGGTCCGAATATGTTATAAATACTATAGGTTTTGTTGTAAAGTGATACTGATATTCTCACCCAACGACCATCTGTGTCATTTTCGGAGTCAATCACCTTGCCCTTGAAGTGCTTGCTGATTAATGTAAATACCCCTGTCTTGCTCTCCGTGCCCTGTGACCCGTAACTGTCTCCCACCCAAAATTTGTGCATGCGAGGAAAATCAGTCACCTTCAGATGTGTCTCTTGGAGAAGTATTATGTCCGGCTTCCACCGGCGGAGGTACCTCAGAATCTTTGTGCGCTTCTCCGGCGCACGCAAGCCTTTGACATTCCAGGAGATGATCTTCATGTTGAATGGGCGGCAGAAAAATTATGAGTGTGCTGGAGGAGACGGTGTACCCTCTTATGGCCGTCGTTGGCACCAACCTGCGAGGAAAGGAGGAAGCAGCACCACAATATCAAATACCAAATCAAGGTATATTGACAATTCCAGGATTAATTATTGGAGAGAGGTCCCTTGCTACCCTTTTCTAGTAACTCTTGTTTACCAATAAACCGCTGTAAGCGGTCGTAGTCTCTCCACCACTACCTCTGTTTATGTGACTTCCTTTTTTCTAACCTGTGAGGAGATTACCCCCATCCTCCCAGGCTATTCAATGTACCCCCCCATGTGTCCAAAGCATGAAACCCCAATAGCCTGCTTCACTTATTGTCCCTCCATATGTAATGTTTAACTCAGTTGTCCCACGTTTATCAAGACCCCCACTCTCATGAGAGATCTTCAACATCTAATATCAATTAACTAATTTAACCATCTAAAATTGCAGCAAAGCTATCATGCTTTAGCATAGGTATGAAGGAACTCAAATAGAAACGGCTCAAACAGCAAATATATCTCATATGTCATTTAACGTGGAGAGAATCTCTTTCATCTTTCCTGATCTCCTTCATGAACTGCCATCTTGTCGTCGTCTGCGTGGGGAGAACCTGGAACTGCGTCGCTGTACTTCCCTATCACTTTGTGGATTTCGTTCCAAGGCTGCTTCGGCTTGTTCTGGTGTGTCATTAATGACATATGTCCCGTCAGATCTTTGGAACCGCTAACGCGCTGGGAACAGTAGTTGAAAGCAAACATCTCACTCAAACAACGTTGTGCAAATGAAACTGAACGCCCTCCTCTTCTTGGACACCGATACTGAGAAGTCATCAAAGAGCAGAATCTCATAGCCATGGAGTAGCACTGGGCGCCTCGCTTCTCTGAATGGCCGTAACAATGAAACTTTGTCGTTATAATGTAACAGCTTAATTATTACTTGCCGTGGTCTGTACATCGTTGGTTTCGATGCCTCCCCTCGCCTGTTGTTGTTTTGCGGCGGTCCCACACGATGTGCACGTTCCACACGACAGTAGTAGTTAAGTCACAATATTTTCGGTAGATCATTCTCACAGATGGATTGTAAGTCTGCTGATTTAAACGATTCAGGCAGTCCGACGAGACGTAAATTGCTTTGTCTCGAGCGATTTTCCAAGTCCTCTGTTTTGTCTATCAAATTTTGTAACTTCTGCTGAAGGTTCTGTTCTCTGTCTTGGCCAAGTTGCTTCTCCTGTTGTAGCAGCGCCACATCCTGTTGCAGCTTGGTAATTGCGATGGTATTCAGGTGTACAGACTTTTGTATGGAAGACAATGACGATTGCAATGCCGACTCCAGCAGCTTCTGAATGTCTGGTAAGAGAAGGGCTGTGACCTCTCTTCAGCCATTTTCTGCGAATCAAATTCCTGAGGAACTCTCAGGTCACATGGTGCTTCTGATAATAGCTCTTGCTGCATGTTTATGGCAGCGCTCAGCATCGCGCCTCTTTCCTCTTTGTCTCCTCCATGCGCCATCTTGTCCTTCTGCTTCAGTTGGATAGGTAAACCGTTCGGGGTCTGTTGTGAACTCCGTAGCAAGTAGCGCTCCATAAATTATGTCCCCACGAATGTAAAAGGTGTCAGTGTTCCCGGGGGTGGTTTTACTGCTCTCCTATGGGCCCGATATGCTTGGATACCTGGGAGGAATTCAGGAGCATCTCCAAACTCCCTCCTCACATGTCAGCGCAGGAAACAGAAGAGGGAACGTGCTTGTTTTGTTGCTCATAGGTGGAGTTTTATACAGTAAATGATTACTGCTGTCGTATTTTTGGCGTCCCTAGGGCAGAATAAGGCTGCGTAACGTCACATTTTAGAGAGAGTCATATAATAGACACACGCTACCCTACCCGTGACACAAGGAAGGTAGTGTTGCCGGATAAAGCCTTGCGCAACCAGACATGCTTTTACCCTCTTCAACACTCTACAAGCAAAAAATGCATGATTGCAGACGCAGCGTTTATTGACGTACAGTATAACATCGCCATTACCCATCAGAGGCTGGCCACTGTCTGATACAGACATAGTATATACCTTTGCTATCTGTAGCCTTTGCTTCACCTCCACTTTTAGGCACCCACTTAAATTGTGACAATGCATAATGTTTTTTTAAAATGTTTATTTTTTATCGTACATTATTGCGTCACCTCATCACTTTTATGATTCCATGCTGGACATATAATAAATGCTGTCGAAACTAACAATTTTCATAAGTGAAATAATTTAAATCTGTGTGACTGTCACATATAAATTGTAATGATGATGATGAGTGACTATTACAAAATCCATTGTCTTCACTATGTTATTGTTTAACATAGCGTTCCTTACGCATCATGCCTAAATACAAAAATGGACTTTTATTCATAAATTTACAACACTATATTTTGTAAAATAAAATTTGGGTGGTGTGTTGTTCCATTACTTGTTGCCATGTGCTTATATGCGTTTATATTGTAAGGGTGTTTATTTTTAGTCTTGGAATTGAAATTCATCATTTTATTGTCCTAGTAAACCTTCATTTTTTCTTGTTTGAAGTACATACATTTGCAATCGCCACGTAACAAGGCAATAACTCAATATTTTATTTAAAAACCCTTCTTGACCCTGGGCTTCAACACCGCCAGTTGCTGCTCTGAAGTGTTGGATGCACAGATCAAAACAATCGCTGATGTGTTTGTGGGATTCAGTAACGCCTGCTGTTCCCCTGCTGTGTGTCTGGCAAAAAAATTACTGCTGCTAAATACAAATTTAACTTCAAACATGTCATACTAGGCCTCTGCCTACACCCTCCTTGACCCTGTGCTCCAACACCGCCAGTTGTTGCTCGGAAGTGCTGTTAGCACAGTCAACACTTGCTCCTGTGTTACTGGGGTTCAGTAATGTCAGCTGTTCCCCTGCTGTGTGTGCGGCAAAAAGTCCTGCTGCCTCCACCCTGTTCTCTTCTCATCCCTGGGCTCCAACACAGACAGTTGTTGCTCGGAAGTAATTGGCAGGGGTACGGACTCCTGCCTAGCCTGGTTACAGCACGACAGCTGTTTCCTGGCAGTGTCAACGTCAATTAGCCTACAATAAGTTGTCCTGTCGTGTTGCTTTCGGGTTAGCCGACTGTATGGTGCCTGCAGTTTAGGTGATTCCTATGTGTGCTGTGTGATAAGTAAATAAAGGCTGTTTCCGTTGTGACAATAGGACAAGCACCCACTGTAGGACTGTGTGATTCGGTAACTGCGGACAGCTTGCGGCCTGTCAAATTACATTTTCATGGGTGCCTTCTGCTACTCGTCCGGGTTCCAGTACTGTCAACTGGTTCTCCGCAGTGCCTTTGGCCTAGGTGCCTCCATCTCGGTATCCGAGTTCCAGCAACGTCTGCTGGCCCTTGGTAGTGCTTTGGAGCACAGGTACCTCCTGCTTAGTAACCTTGTCCCAGTAACGTCAGCTGGTCCTCGGTTGTGCCATTGGCTCTTTTCCTTCTGCTGCCCCTCCGGGTTCCAGCACAGTCAGCTGGTCCTCGTTACTTCCATTGTCTCTTGTACCATCTGATACCCGTCCGGGTTCCAGTAACGTCAGCTGGTTCTCGGAAGTTAGTCAGCCTTCTTGTACCTTCAGCTACATTTACAAATTGAAGATTTTTTAAATGTTTTGTTGGGTAATCACTATGGATCTCCAACAATGAAGACGACGACCCTGATGACCACCCCGAAGAAGATGACGACCACAATGACGACGAGCATGAAGCCAACCAGCCTGAACACCATCACAAAGAAGAAATAAAAGATTACCCAGAAGAAGATCACCAACAGGACAAAGAAGGTTAAGACAAACTACAAGATACAGAACAAGAGACAGAAGAACAATAAGCAGAAGATGAAAAAGCATAACAACATGAAGTATAAGACCAAAATGAAGAGCAAAATATATGCTCTAAATTATAAGCAGAACAAGACTAAGCAGTGTATGGGGGTGAGTCCGTTCCTCCTCGTGGTGTCCCTGGAAAATGCCTGCTGCTGCAGGCTAAACTCAACACGGACAAATACTGTTGTAATTTAAAACTTTTGTGACAGCAAGAACGCAAGGATGAAAAATTCATACTTTTACAGATTACAAGTACAGGAATCTCTGTCAAAAATAAGAATATGATGAAGAATAAGAAGATGAAGTAGAATATGAAGAAGAATAATAGTTGAATAAGAACAATATGAGTAATGTTAACAAAAAGATGAATAGCAAGAAGTTTAAGAAGAAGATAAAGAAGGTGAAGATGAAGAATAATTTGATGAAAAAGATGATGCTGCTGAAGATTATGAAGGAGAAAGTGTGTCAAAAGTTAAAAATGTGAAGAGCATGGAAGTTGTGAAACATACATATTTGCCAAAATAGAAAAAAGGTTAACAACATTGTCAATTTGTTCGTCCATCCGAACATCTTTACAAAAAAAAATATTAATGCTATTCCATTTGATTGGGTTAAATATCTATGCCTTTAATGTCTCCTCAACCTCCCCCAATACATTCTACATTACTCTTTGTTGTTTTCCTTCATGTACAATTAACCAACAAGGCAAGAATGGGCTTTTTTTAATTCCGATATTTTGTTCCCATAGACTTACATTGTATTTCCGGTATCGGTATCGGGTATCGCCGATATTTCTTGTGTATCGGCGATACCATTCCGATCCGATACTTTTGGATATCGGAAAGTATCGCTCAACTCTAGTGACGATCAGAAAAAGTTTCACAAATATAATGAATGAGTGAAAACTGTTGTAAATAGTTTGAATTAAAGGAAAAAACATATTAAAATAATTATAACCATGGAATGTGAGCAATATTTTACCTCTGCATATATTCAGTTACTTCAAGTGAGACTAAGCCATTCTGTACATTTTTAACCACAATGTCATCTAAAATAATCCACTGATCTTCTTTTAATGCCAGTAATTTCAATAATTCACTAGGATTATCACCGTGCTTCCTCACCGAGGCACTGACTGCTCTGTAATATAAATAACTAACATTTATCCAACATTGAGACAAGAGTTAAAATGCAATATACAATAAAACATATTTCCATACCTTTGAAATATTAAGTATTTATAAAAAAAAATCATTTTGAATTAGAGGAAATGGGCTGTTGTGCATAGTTGAGTGCAAAATTTATGAGAATAACTTGCATTAGTGGCCTCTCTTGAAGGTTCCATTGGCTATATTGGTATTTTAGTAGCAAGTATAGCACTTTTCTAGCAGTCACAAAAATATTAGAACTGTAGAAGTACCTTAAAATAATCCATAACTAGAATATAGATCCATGACTTTTGCATCTGCGTACAGTAGGTGATCTCGGACTCACAACTGTTTCAGTTTACTCTCCGTGAGTTACAGTTTACAAATCGAACTAGAGAGTAAAGACCAGAAAGTCATTTTGTGTCCCTTTTTTTGTATAATCAGCAACAAATATGTCAAGAAAAAAGGTGAGTAGGATTAGGTGAAGACTACTGATCTGAGATGATTGGAGCATAGGGCAAGACATGATATCGGGTATTTCTCTGGAGCTTGTTCGATTAATTTACTAGTCTCCAATTTCTAATAATTATAATGATAATAATAATAATAGTAATAACTAAACCATACCCTTTCTGCAAAAAGAACTATATAAAAAATTTCCATGATAGATTTACAATAAACATATAAGCATTAAAAAAAGAACTAACCCACCAATGCTCATCAGCTACTGTATAAGCTACCTCTGACCATGTGGACAAGATGTGCTCACATCACAGATCGGTATCAGGTTGAGATGAGCCGATCTTTCGAAATTCAAATTTGTCGACTTCAACTAATTTTCCCCAAAAATTAGATTATTGGTGAATACATTTGTGTGAATCTCTGTAAAGCTTATATTTGCTTGGAGAATACATATTGGGGAGAGGATAGAGAAAGAGGACTCCGCTTACCATAAGAGCTTACACTCTGCAGGAGAGAGAAAGAGAGGACCCTGCTGAACATACCAGCTTATTCTCTACAGACAAGAGAGAAAGATCCATCCTGACCATAAAAGCTTACACTCTACAGAAGAGAGAGGACCCTGATGACCCTTAAATTCTACAGGTGAGAGAAAGAGAGAAGATCCTGCTGACCATAGAAGCTTATACTCAACAGGCGAGAGAGAGAGAGAACCCAGCTGACCATAAGAGCTAAGAACTACATAAGCAAGAGTCTTATCCAGTGACTATGGAGATGGAAAACGACTGTTGTACAAATTGTGCTACACTTGAAACCACTGATCTGTGATAGCCGAGGTATTGACCACCATTGTACAAGGTATGATAATCCATAAGATGTCATAGCTGCAGGGCATTATGGAGAGGTTCGTGGAACAGCGAAAAATGACATAAGGTAGCTCTCTGGTGCTTCAGCAGTGAAAGAAATGGTGCCCTGCAAGATTTCTTTTTTATGAACATCATATCAAATCTCAAAATGTTTGAATTCACGGGAAACCATTAATTTCAGGAAATTTAACTTTATCTCCATCCTCCATGGATCGATTGGCTCATCTCTAGGGTCAGGGATTTGTCAACTTGCTGCATTCATAACCACTTCATACTCTCAGCATCTTTTACTCAGCTAGCTCTCCTATTCAGTCCAATAAAAATGGTTGTCCTATGAACAAAATACATTTTAATCAAGAGATCTTGGAAGACAAATAAGTTGAACAATTAAACATGTAAGACAAGTGTTCTTCTGCTGAGATAATCTTATAAATGTGACTTTGCTCCGTACTGTGTAATGGCTGTGTCTGACTGTGCAGGAACATGGTCTGATCATAAACCCTGGGCAGGGAGGATGCAAAAGAGAGTACCGTATATACTCATGTATAAGCCGACCCACGTATAAGCCGACCCCCCTAATTTTGCGACAAAAAACTGGGAAAACTTATTGACTCGCGTATAAGCCTAGGGTGAAAAATGATTATGCCCCCATATGATGCTCCACAGATTATGCCCCCATATGCTCCACAGATTATGCCCATATTCCACAGTTATGCCCCTATGCTCCAGATTATGCCCCCATATATTCCACAGCTTATGCCCCGTATGATCCACAGATTACGCCCCATATGCTCCAGATAATGCCCCATATGTTACACAGATTATGCCCCATATGTTCCACATCTTATGCCCCATATGTTCCACAGATTATGCCCCCATATGCTCCTGATTATGCCCCATATGTTCCACAGCTTATGCCCCATAAGCTCCATATTATGCCCCCATATGCTCCAGATTATGCCCCCATATGTTCCACAGCTTATGCCCCATATGCTCCATATTATGCCCCCATATGTTCCACAGATATGCCCCCATATGCTCCAGATTATGCCCCCATATGTTCCACAGCTTATGCCCCATATGTTCCACAGCTTATGCCCCCATAGCTCCATATTATGCCCCCATATGTTCCACAGCTTATGCCCCCATATGCTCCAGATTATTCCCCATTAGTGTTGAGCATTCCGATACCGCAAGTATCGGGTATCGGCCGATATTCGCTGTATCGGAATTCCGATACTTAGTTCCGATATTTTTTATATATCGTATACCGGAATCGGAAGTTCCCATAATTCTTTGAGAGGCACTGTGATTTTAGTCAGCCAATGAGGAATCCTACGAAGTGTGGGCACATCCTGTACTGCTGCGGTCATGTTAACTAATGGCATGGCTGTGATTGGCTGCTGAAATGATGTCAGAATGCACTATAAAAGGCGCCGCCGCCATTTTAGCGTCACTGTGCTGTGAACTCAGTTAGGGACAGAACGCTGCTCTGCTGACTCTGAGGGACAGTTAGAGATTGCGATTTTGTGTACTGTGCTTTAGGCAGGCTAGTTTACCAACCGCTGTGTAAAGCTTCCTTTTGCCTTGCAGTGTTGTTTTAACAGCTCTTTGCAAGGTGTGTGTGTGAGAGTGCAGGTGACGCTGCAGTTTGCTCTGCATCCACCGCTGTTTGTAGGCATCTGCACGTGTCACTCACTGACTCTTTTTTTTATTTTATTTTGTGGAATTGGTGCAGCTCCATTCAATTGAAATTAACAGTGATCTATTAGTGTGACGCGCTTCCATCCGTATACAATACATTGGTTGCAAACACTATAGAAGTACAGAAAGGAGCCTTTCACAGACAGTGAACAGTTGTGTGCAGTGTTCACTGTAGTCTGTGAGGTTTTCATTTTTTGAGTGCAGATCACGCTCCAGTTAGTTCTTCAACCACTGCTGGTTGTAGTCTGCTGAGCGTGTGTCACTGCCTCATCCTTCACATTTTTCTCTAATTGGTGCTGCTCCATTCTATTTTAAAAAAATATAATCTATTAGTGTGACTCGCTTCCATCCGTATACAATACATTGGTTGCAAACACTATAGAAGTACACAAAGGGGCCTTTTACAGCTACTGAACAGTTGTCTGCAGTGTTCACTGTAGTCTGTGAGCTTTTCATTTTTTGAGTGCAGATTACGCTCCAGTTAGTTCTTCAACCACTGCTGGTTGTAGTCTGCTGAGCGTGTGTCACTGCCTCATCCTTCATATTTTTCTCTAATTGGTGCTGCTTAGTGTTGAGCGATACTGCTCGATATCTAAAAATATCGTATCGAAATGGTATCGCCGATATCACTAAATATCGTCGATATCCGATTCTGATACCGGAAGTCCCATGTAAGTCTTTGGGAACAAAATATCGCAACAAAAAAAACCCTTTCTTTCGTTGTAAACACAAAATATACACACATAGAATACATATATATATATATACATGTCATTGTGACATATATATATAATACATATATTTATAGTTTATACACTTCTACATAGTAAAATAGACTCTGATTCAATTGCCGGGTAAAGCCGTGACGTACCCCATAGAAGTCGACGGGCTCGGTGCCGAGTACCCCCAAAACCTCTGGCTCTGTGCGACTCAACTTGGGCGTCACGAACAGGATTCTGTAGCTCGCTATAAGCGAGTCCTGTGTGCCTGAATTAAACTGGTTTTGAGCTTGAGAATTGCTAAAATCATCAGAGAATGTATTTGCCATTTTTCAGCCATATCTGCGTCACGACGAGGCACTGGTGAAGAAGAAGGGCGTGCTCTTCGTGGGTGTACACTCACTCAGTGGCGCGAAAACGATGGCCGACCACTGTAAATGGTACTGCAATGTAAGATCGTGCCCCACAGCTCTTCAGTTCCGCCTCCTCATCCTCCTCAGTGTGCGGAAACTAACACGAAGGTCCCGCCTCCCTACAAAAGAGGGGCCCTCTCCAGATGCTAATGACACATGTGACTTGGCAGAGATGGCTAATGGACACGAGCATAAGTGTGAAGGGATGGAGCAGTCAGAGCTCTCCCCCCACGGAAGCGACCCGATCGCCACGGAACCACCGTTGGGCACCCGGCCTGGAAACCCTCCTACGCTGCAAGAAGCGGAGGATACCCTAAGAGGCCTGGCCCGGCACGGGAGGAGGTCGCCAGGATGGAAGCCAGCTGGCGTGCCCTAAAACTAAACTTGGAGCGGCGCCAATCCCTCTTACCTGAAGTGTCTGTACCGGAAGGTGAGGCACCCGTTCTAGTAGAGGAGTCCGTGCGGGCATCCCAGCCCTTGCAATGTGATCCGGTTGACGTTGTCGCAGTGGAGGCACCCGTTCCTGCAAAAAACTGCACCGGCAGCACCCCAGATCCCGCTGTCTGCCCCCGTCGCTGAGACAGAAGAAGCGACACCCGTCCTCATGGAGGAGGCCGCGCAGGCACCAGAGCACTACCTGCCTGTACCGGAGCCCCGACTGTCATCTGTTCAAGAGCCGGCTGCTTCCTCCGCAGGTGAGCGCCGCCAGGACTGGGGGGCGCCAGGAGAGCTGCCGCAAACCGGACACTGTAAGCTGCAGTTTGATGGTGGAGACATGGAGCTGCTGGTGGAGGAGAATTTCAACCGGCGTCAGGAGGAAGAGTGGAGACGTTGGGAGCGGGAAGCAGAGCGACAAAGGGAGCAGCGAGAAACCCAAAAGCTTCGGCAACGTAACCTGGAGAAGGACCGGGCAGATAAGGACCGGATGAGAAAAGATAAAGGAACTCTGTGGGAGCCGTGGCGTAAGGGTGCAGTACGGAGCTTTAAATTGAAAGGTGGTTGGGGCTTCATCCAGGAGCCTGGACTTTATTTAGAAGTTTTTGTGAACCGGCGGGACGTGGAGGCTCACCTCCCAGAAGGACACCCGGGGAGGGACCTGTTGCCAGGAGACTTGGTGACTTACACCCGACACTGGGGTTACAATGGATGGTACGCCCTAAATGTTACCAGGTGCGACCCCTACTCCCCAGAGTGTCAGGAACCTGTGAGACCCTCGGAGCCTTCTGCCTCCCACATCCAGGCCTCTGCAAAAGTGCCCACCCCACGCCGTAAATCTCCCCAGCCTCCCTCAGTGGTCTCCTCAGCAGCCCCAGCTATGGACATGATAAGTATAGCTGGCCCGTACCCGGTGCCTGTTAGGCCCCCTGGGGTTCGTTCAGTCGGGACATAGGGTTCCAGACCCGGAGGGAGATGAAAGAGGTGGCCACACAGACCCAGATAGCGGGTCACGACTTGACTGTACAGACCACACGACGTCATCAGGTCCTGGTGGTCCTTGGTGTCTCGGATGTTTGGCAAGCATCAGAAGAGTACCAGGTGGTACCTGGAACACCCCTGCCAAAGAATTATAAATAACCCGGACAGGGTCCCTGTATGTAAATAGTTAAATTGTTGATGTACCCGGACGGGTGAATGTTCATAAAAAAGTTTTTTAATTTAATAAAAAAAAAAAAAACACAGTTTTCATTACTTTTATTACAGTCTCAACCTGCGACGCCATCGATCTCCTGTAAAAAAATGAAAAAAAAAAAAGTATACCACCTGACCGACGCAGTCCATAGTAACGAGTGTCCCACGACAATCCAGCTCTGCTACATCAGAATGACAGGCAGAGCCTGTCATCCCGGCGCAGCACAGCTGATTACCTGCTTCCCCGGCGGTGACGTCATCGGACTGGTTTACGGCCGGGATTACCCTGCAGTCACTGCAGTTATCGCGAAAAACTGCATGTGACCGCCAGGGAGAAGATAATGGCGGCCATCAAGCAGTCCAGGACGTGACCGCCGGAGATCTTCTGCCAGGTAAGTGCCGCTGACTCCTGACAGACCTGACCGACGGACACTCACAGTGACAGTGACAAATCCGATTCCGGTATTCGATATGACGAAAATATCGGTATTCGGAATCGAAAGCCCGATACAGCTAATATCGGCCGATACCCGATATTTGCAGTATCGTATCGCTCAACACTACCCGTGAGCGTTCCTTTATGCGCACTTTTGTAGGAGCTCGGCGTACCCCCCTGCTGCGGTAAGAACAAATTGAAGCCGTTGTTGGTTGGATGGCAGCCAATGCATCGACTTCAATTGCTTCCACCTCCTCTCAGGACCACAGCACTGTTGAACAACCATCTGTCTCTTCACCGCCTGCCAAATTGCCCAGGCAGTCAGAGAGCTCTGTAAAGGAGCCAGCTGAGTCTCTGCTTCTGTTCTCAGAATCTGTTGGCTTGCAAACAGGGGCCCAGCCAAGCAGCATTCTGGAATGTGAAGAAGAGGGAGTATGCAGTGATGCGCAACAGCTGTGTCTCTCTGAATCTGAAGAGGCGGGTGAGCCAGTGCCGATGGTCAGCACACCGCAGAACGCATCTGATGATGATGAGACTCAGGTGCCAGTTTCTGTTGAGCATGGTGCTGGCCAGACCACCCAACAGCAGCAGGTGTTGGAAGAGGGTACTGGAGATGATGAGGTCCAAGACCCAACATGGCGTGAGGAACAGGAAGGTGGTGGGAGCAGCTCTGAGGAAGAGATTGCCCCAACCGTCCAAACAGTAGGGAGAGGTAGGCTGCAGACTCGGTTGCCTGTAGCCTCCAGTTTGGCACCCGTTCGTAGCAGTTCTCTTACAACAGCCAAAACGGGTGGTCCTTTTTTGACACACTTGCAGATGATATTTGCTCTGTCAAATGCAAGCTGTGCAATCAAAAAGTAAAGAGAGGTAAAAGTGTCAGTAACCTTAATACCACAAATATGTGGAAACATGTGCGGACAAAGCACGTGGTTGAGTTACAAAGACACACTGGAGATGTAGGCCAACCTACAGCAGCACCTACATCTTCAGCTTGTGTTGGAGCCTCTTCCTCCAGCTCACACACAGCTGGTTCGGCTTCCTCACAGGATCGCCATGGAAGAACCTCTGTCACTGTTGTCCAGAGACCCAGTGTTATTCCACCCACAGCTGCAAGTTCCCTGTCATCCTCACACTCACAGGCCACAAAACAGCCATCGGTAGCACAGGCATGGGATAAAAGACGGCCATACTCGGCAAACCATCCACGAGCACAGGCTCTGAATGCTGGCATTGCAAAACTCCTGTCCCTTGAAATGCTGTCATTCAGGCTGGTGGAGACTGACAGTTTCCGTAACTTAATGGCATTGGCAGTCCCACAATACAATGTGCCAAGCCGATTTTATTTCAGCAGGCAAGCCGTCCCTGGTTTGCAAAAGCATGTTGAGGGAAAAATTAAACATGCGCTACTAAACGCCGTCAGTAGCAAGGTCCACCTGACCACCGATGCGTGGACCAGTACCCATGGCCAGGGACGATACCTTTCCCTCACTGCCCATTGGGTCAATGTTGTGGAGCCGGGTACAGATCTTGCGAGTGGCGCTGTACGTGTTCTGCCAACTCCAAGGATTGCAGGAATCCAGTCTGTCCACATTGACTCCTCCTCCTACTCCAGTTCCTCAGAATCATCGCTGCAGGAGCCGTCACGGTCTACCTCCACATGGACCCGTGAACGCTTACCTGTTGCGACCGATATGAGCACAGCCGTGGCCAAACGTCAACAGGCCGTCCTGAAATTAATTTCCATGGGGAATCGAAGCCACACAGCGCAGGAGCTCTGGAATGCCATCAAGCAGGAGAGCGACGTGTGGTTTTTGCCAGCGAATCTCCAGCCAGGCTTGGTAGTGTGTGACAATGGCCGAAATCTGGTGGCAGCTGGCAACCTCACTCACATACCATGTCTGGCACATGTGCTCAACTTGGTCGTGCAGAGTTTTTTGAGGGACTATCCGGATCTTGATGCACTGCTGCACAAGGTCCGCCTAGAGTGCGCTCATTTGCGACGTTCCAGCATGGCCAGATCGCGCATTGCAGCTCTGCAATGCAGATTTCGCCTTCCTGAACATCGCATCATATGTGACGTACCCACCAGGTGGAATTCCACGTTACATATGTTGGAGCGGTTGTGTGAGCAGCAGCCAGCAGTAATGGAGTATCAGCTGCATCAGGCGCAATCAACTCGCAATTTGCGCCGTTCACACTTCACCACTACTGAGTGGGCCTCTATGAAGGACATCTGCCACGTTTTGCGTGCGTTTGATGAGTCAACGCGGATGGCGAGTGCAGATGATGCACTAGTCAGCCTGACTGTCCCCCTTATCTGCCTGCTTCAAAAAACACTGCAAGCACTAAGGGATGAGGTTTTGGAAGAGGTGGAGGATGAGGAGTCACAAATTCCATCACCTTCTGGACAGTCAGCGCAACGTGGTTCCTCACAAAGGGCTGGGCAGGGCTCACTTTGTGAGGAGGATGAGGAGGAGTCAATGGAGGTGGAAGACATCGCTCCAGAGGGAGGTACAAAACGCTCTAGTCAGTATGTAGAGCGAGGGTGGGGTGATGCAGAGCAGGCAGAGATGACGCCTCTTGCAGGGGACAGCGTTTCTTGGCCAGTTGGGAGTCTGCAGCACATGGTTGATTTCATGCTGCAGTGCCTGAGAAACGACCGCCGCATCGCCCACATTCTCACCACGTCTGATTATTGGGTGTACACCCTCCTAGACCCTCGCTACCGGGACAACTTACAAAGCCTCATCACACCGTTGAACCGGGAGCGTAAAATGCGGGAGTACCAAGACACACTGGTGCAATCCATAATGTTCTCCATTCCAGCCGAGAGCACTGCTGCTGCTACTGCTTTACAAAGCAGCTCTGTGCGTCGAGGCAGTGGAGACAGCTCTGCAACAAGAGGGAGCACAAGCATCGCCTCTGCACAGGGCAAGACCAGTATGTTCCAAATGTGGCGAAGTTTTGTGGCAGCGCCACAAATGTCTACACCATCCGAGACGGCTCCAGTCAGCAGGAGGCAACGTTTCCGTAAGATGGTGACAGACTACAAGTCTTTCCCTCTCAGTGTACTCCCAGATGGCTCTTCCCCATTCAAGTTTTGGGTCTCTAAGCTGGATACATGGCCAGAGCTTAGCCAGTATGCATTGGAGGTGCTGGCTTGCCCTGCTGCCAGTGTATTATCGGAGCGAGTCTTTAGTGCTGCAGGTGGTGCACTAACAGACCGTCGCATGCGACTATCCTCCGATAATGTAGACCGGCTTACTTTTCTGAAAATGAACAAGGCATGGATCTCGCCTGAATTTGTCTGTCCATTTTCAGATTAAATAACTGGTTCGCAATGTTATCCATGTCTCCTGTTATGTTCATCTTTCTACCACCTGAACTCTACTCCCTGGGCTACAACACTGCCAGTTGCTGCTCAGAAGTGTCATGTCCACAGACCAATACACAAGCTATAGTGTTAGTGGGGTTCAGTAACGCCAGCTGTTTCCCTGCTGTGTGTCCGGCAAGAAGTCTCCTGTTCCCTACACATGCACAGAAAAACCCATGTCGAACATGATCCAAATAGGGAAGAGCCGTCACCCTGATTGTTATGCTTAAAACAGGAAATTGTGAAGTTTTCCAGGCCTAGAATGATAAATTTTTATAACAAATATGGACAAATAATAATTTGTCATCACAGCGCATATCTGCACATGTCTATTAGAAATGGTAACAAAAACTAAAACATAGTGTTCACTTTTTGAAATTAATGCATAAAAGTACATTTCATACTTATCAATTAATGCTTTTTAAGGAACTTTATCTGTACCTGTAAGATAATGCAGTCAATGGATGTACGAATCATAAACATCCTCATCATCATCATCACGAGTTATATTTATGACAGACATTATAAAATACACAGACTGATGCCAACTGTAACTTCACACACCATTATGAAATGGCCAGCATCTAAACCTGGTATTAATGTGCAATAATAAATTATTACATCTAGAAAGTGCATCATGCATACTGACAATAGGTAGTTATACCTGCAAGTGCTGTTGAAACAACCACAACAGATATAAATTAATAATGGTATATAGGTATCACAGTGCATAGTTACTCATGGACAATGTCAATGTAATACTGTACCTCAATAAAGTCAGCGTCAACCATTATGCTTGTTAGTCTTGTAGATTGTTAAAGAGGGAACGTGCTTTTTTTGTTGGTCATAGGTGGAGTATTAGACAGTAAATGATTACTGCTGTCGTATTTTTGGCGTCCCTAGGGCAGAATAACGCTGCGTAAGGTCACATTTTATAGAGAGTCATCTAATAGACACACGCTACCCTACCCTACGCGTGACAGTAGGAAGGTAGTGTTGACGGATAAAGCCTTGCGCAACCAGACATGCTTTTACCCTCTTCAACACTGTACAAGCAAAAAATGCATGATTGCAGCCACAGACTTTATTGACGTACAGTATAGCATCGCCATTACCCATCAGAGGCTGTCCACTGTCTGATACAGACATAGAATATACCTTTGCTATCCGTAGCCTTTGTTTCACCTACACTTGCAGGCACACACTTAAATTGTGACAATGCATAATGTTTTTTTAAATGGTTATTTTTTATCGTACATTATTGCGTCATCACATTGATGAGTCCATGCTGGACATGTCATACATGCTGTACAAAGTAACGATTTTATTAACTTAAATAATTGAAATGTCTGTGACTGTCACATATAAATTGCAATGATGATGATGAGTGACTATTACAAAATCCATTGTCTTCACTATGTTATGGTTTAACATAGCGTTCCTTAAGCATTATTCATAAATACAAAAAATGGACTTTTATTCTTAAATTTACAACACTAGATTTTGTAAACTAATTTTTGGGTGGTGTGTTGTTCCATTTCTTGTTGCCATGTGCATATATGCGTTTATATTTGCAGGGTCTTTATTTTTATTCTTGAAATTAGGAAAGATGTGTATCTTCGTACCGTCTTAGCCAGTAGATAGAAAAATATTTAGACTTGAGAGTCCGCAGTGGTTGATACCTTTTAATGGATAACTGAAAAGATGGTAACAAATTGCAAGCTTTCGAGGCTACTCACGTCTCTTCATCAGGCAAAGACTAAAACAAAAAATGAAGAATCACATATTTCTATACACAACAGGACACAGGAATAGTGCAATAGGTAAGACAAGTGACGTGCAGCAGAACTGTCATTATGCCAGAGGGATGAACATAAATATTGGAACAGTTCCTAGATAAGGATAGAAAGTTTTATTGCCCTCTGATTGGGGTCTGGTTTTGTGTTTTCATGCCCCTGGAAGGGCAGAGACGCAGATTCCTTAATTGATATAGAATGACATGAATCCGTGTGATCTATTCATTCAAGCACTAAGAGTGTCAAAGGTCATGATGAGCTTATATTCCGAAACCTTTCTATCTTTCTCAGATTTGAAGTTAGATTTTAATACCAGTAATTCCATATCCATCATGCTATGACCGGGCATACCAAAGTTTTTTGCCACAGGTAAATCCATTATTTTTTCTCTTATTGTGTGGCGATGATAATTCATCCTTGTTCTCAGTTTTTGGCCGGTCTCCCCCACATACAGACCCCCATTTGGACATTTAGTACATATAATTAGGTACACCACATTAGATGTGATGCAGCTGAAAGTAGCTGGGATCTTGTAGTCATGATGGGAGTTGGGGATCTTTATCTTGTCCGTGGTCCTTATAGATGCACAGGTTTTACATTTCTTATGGTTGCAAGGAAAGGTTCCTGCAGCTGTTGGGGAGGACAGGGAGCTTCTGACAATGATGCTTCTTAGATTTGGGGGCTGCCTAAAACACAGTAGTGGGGGGTTTGGAAATATGGATTGTAATATCGGGCATCTTTTTGTAGTAAAGGTTGTAGTTTAAGTGTAGCTCCCCTTAGCACCTCCAGATTTAGATTGTAGGTGACCACTAGAGGCACCCGGTTATTTTCTTCTTTACCTTTGTAATGTAGCAGGTGATTCCTTGATATTCTGTTGGCTCTTGAAATTTGGTTTTCAATTGTTCTTGGATGGTATCCCTGGTTCAAAAAAATCTTTCTGAGGCGACCCCCCACTACTGTGTTTTAGGCAGCCCCCAAATGTAAGAAGCATCATTGTCAGAAGCTCCCTGTCCTCCCCAACAGCTGCAGGAACCTTTCCTTGCAACAATAAGAAATGTAAAACCTGTGCATCTATAATGACCACGGACAAGATAAAGATCCCCTACTCCCATCAGGACTACAAGATCAAAGGTACTTTCAGCTGCATCACATCTAATGTGGTGTACCTAATTATATGTACAAAATGTCCAACTGGGGGTCTGTATGTGGGGGAGACCGGCCAAAAACTGAGAACAAGGATGAATTATCATCGCCACACAATAAGAGAAAAAATAATGGATTTACCTGTGGCAAAACACTTTTGTATGCCCGGTCATAGCATGATGGATATGGAATTACTGGTATTAAAATATAACTTCAAATCTGAGAAAGATAGAAAGGTTTGGGAATATAATCTCATGATGACCTTTGACACTGTTAGTGCTGTAATGAATAGATCACACGGATTCATGTCATTCTATATCAATTAAGGAATCTGCGTCTCTGACCTTCTAGGGGCATCAAAACAGAACACCAGACCCCAATCAGAGGGCAATAAAACTTTCTCTCCTTATCTATGAACTGTTCCAATATTTATGATCATCCCTCTGCCATAATGACAGTTCTGCTTCACGTCACTTGTCTTACCTATTGCACTATTCCTGTGTCCTGTTGTGTGTAGAAATATGTGATTCTTCATTTTTTGTTTTACTCTTAGCCTGATGAAGAGACCTGAGTAGTCTCAAAAGCTTTGAATTTGTTACCATCTTTTCAGTTAGCCATTAAACTGTATCAACCACTGAGGACTCTCAAGTATAAATATTTTTCTATTCTTGGAATTGAAATTCATCATTTTATTGTCCTAGTAAAACTTCATTTATTCTTGTTTGAAGTACATACATTTGCAATGGCCACGTAACAAGGCAATAACTCAATATTTTATTTCAAAACCCTCCTTGACCCTGGGCTTCAACACCGCCAGTTGCTGCTCAGAAGTGTTAGATGCACAGATGAAAACAATCGCTGATGTGTTTGTGGGGTTCAGTAACGCCTGCTGTTCCCCTGCTGTGTGTCTGGCAAAAATTACTGCTGCTAACTACAAATTCAACTTCAAACATCTCATACTAGGCCTCTGCCTACACCCTCCTTGACCCTGGGCTTCAACACCGCCAGTTGCTGCTCAGAAGTGTTAGATGCACAGATGAAAACAATTGCTGATGTGTGTGTGGGGTTCAGTAACGCCTGCTGTTCCCCTGCTGTGTGTCCGGCAAAAATTACTGCTAGCTACCTACACATGGTGAAAAAAACATGACATGTCAAAGTGTCTAGTGCTACACAGATATGAGGCTACACCCTGATTTGTAAGCTGTAAACAATTGAAACGTCAGCTTTAAAACCATAAAATGATTAGTCTTTGTCACAAATCTGTTACAAAATAATTGTGACATATTATTTCAGATATGCACATGTCGAAAACAAATGCTAACACAAAAGCCTACCTATGCTATAGGATACTGATGGTCAACCTTGTCACTCCACAGCTTCGACAAATCCAACTCACATCATGACTCAAATGCTGCAATGTTGGAAGTGCATAATGTGGGTTGAACTTTGACAACAGCTGCAGTGCGAAGGTTAGACTTCAGTGTTCTTGGCTTTTAAATAAAAGCATACAAGTAAATATAATAATCCAATGTTGATTAAGGGACGTGATGTACACCTGTAATATTGTGCAAACAATGCATGTAGGAATAGTCCTCTTCAACATTACTTATATTTGTGTCATTTTAAAAAATACATATTTAATTAGAAATTTAACAGCCCATATCATAAAGGTCCTTCATGTAAACATGATAATCGGTAACAAAAATCATGCATTACCTTGTTAAAGTCAATAGTGCATAGTCACAATAGCAAAATATATACCTGTAAGTGGTGCTGAAAGAACGACAACTGATAGAATAGGTGAATGATATCTATTTATCAGACTGAATAGCGACACCTGTACAATGTCGATATAATACTGTACCTTAACAAAACAACTGTGTCACACCTCACACGCGTTTTTCTTGTAGCTTGTTATGTAATAGGGCACATGCGTGTATGTTTCATCATAGGTGCATGTTTACTGAGTAAAGCAGTCATGACAACGCCTTTGTGTTGTCAGTACGCTTGCGATGATGAACGATGCGCACCGTGAATGTTAGTCTGCGTCATAAGACGCACAGACGCTCCAATACCCAACGCGTCACAGCAGGAAGCCAGTCTGTGCGTCCAAACAAAGGCGCAACCATACATGCACGTAACCTTTTATAAAGCTACATAAAAAAAAGTATGTAGTAGTAACGCACACTTTATTGAGGTACAGTATTACATCGCCATTCACCATCTGTGGCTATGCAGTCTCATCTATATATACCTTATCTATCCTTTGTCATGCTTGCAAGTCCACAGTCAGGCATAAATAGCTGTTTTCACTATGCACTATGCACTTTTTAAAGGTTTGGTTTGTTAATATAAATGATTGGCACATATTATCAGTATTACATGATGGAAATTTTAGATATTTTTAAAAACTTTTTAGTGATATTATTCAGCAAATGTAAAGTTTTATGAATGTCACAGATAACTTGTAATGCTGATTATGTTTTTAAGTCAGCCATTCATTGTCTATACAATAAAAATGGTGTACATACTGTTACTTATCCATCATTAATGGATTCTGATATGTACTTGTATGCTTTTATTTAAAACCGTATAGCAGATTATTTAACCTATTTTTATTGTGGTTTGCATTGCTTTTCAACATGTTAATGTATGCGTTTATGTTTGTAAATTATTAATTTACATATATTTTTTAAAGTAAAATCATCATCTTATGGTACTAAAGGTTATATTTCTCTTGTTTGGAGTATAGACATTTTTAATTGACACGTAACAAGGAAAATACTTGATCTAGTATTTAAACATCCTCCTTGACCCTGGGCTCCAACACCGCCAGTTGTTGCTCGGAAGTGCTGTTAGCACAGTCAACACTTTCTCCTGTGTTACTGGGGTTCAGTAATGTCAGCTGTTCCCCTGCTGTGTGTACGGCAAACAGTCCTGCTGCCTCCACCCTGTTCTCTTCTCATCCCTGGGCTCCAACACCGCCAGTTGTTGCTCGGAAGTGCTGTTAGCACAGTCAACACTTGCTCCTGTGTACTGGGGTTCAGTAATGTTAGCTGTTCCCCTGCTGTGTGTATGGCAAACAGTCCTGCTGCCTCAACCCTGTTCTCTTCTCATCCCTGGGCTCCAACACCGCCAGTTGTTGCTCGGAAGTGCTGTTAGAACAGTCAACACTTGCTCCTGTGTTACTGGGGTTCAGTAATGTCAGCTGTTCCCCTGCTGTGTGAACGGCAAAAAGTCCTGCTGCCTCCAACCTGCTCTCTTCTCATCCCTGGGCTTCAACACCGCCAGTTGTTGCTCGGAAGTGCTGTTAGCACAGTCAACACTTGCTCCTGTGTTGCTGGGGTTCAGTAATGTCAGCTGTTCCCCTGCTGTGTGTACGGCAAACAGTCCTGCTGCCTCAACCCTGTTCTCTTCTCATCCCTGGGCTCCAAAACCGCCAGTTGTTGCTCGGAAGTGCTGTTAGCACAGTCAACACTTGCTCCTGTGTTACTGGGGTTCAGTAATGTCAGCTGTTCCCCTGCTGTGTGTACGGCAAACAGTCCTGCTGCCTCCACCCTGTTCTCTTCTCATCCCTGGGCTCCAACACCGCCAGTTGGTGCTCGGAAGTGCTGTTAGCACAGTCAACACTTGCTCCTGTGTTACTGGGGTACAGTAATGTCAGCTCTTCCCCTGCTGTGTGAACGGCAAAAAGTCCTGCTGCCTCCACCCTGTTCTCTTCTCGTCCCTGGGCTCCAGCACCGCCAGTTATTGCTCGGAAGTGCTGTTAGCACAGTCAACACTTGCTCCTGTGTTACTGGGGTTCAGTAATGTCAGCTGTTCCCCTGCTGTGTGTACGGCAAACAGTCCTGCTGCCTCAACCCTGTTCTCTTCTCATCCCTGGGCTCCAACACCGCCAGTTGTTGCTCGGAAGTGCTGTTAGCACAGTCAACACTTGCTCCTGTGTTACTGGGGTTCAGTAATGTCAGCTGTTCCCCTGCTGTGTGAACGGCAAACAGTCCTGCTGCCTCCACCCTGTTCTCTTCTCATCCCTGGGCTCCAACACCGCCAGTTGTTGCTCGGAAGTGCTGTTAGCACAGTCAACACTTGCTCCTGTGTTACTGGGGTTCAGTAATGTCAGCTGTTCCCCTGCTGTGTGAACGGCAAAAAGTCCTGCTGCCTCCAACCGGTTCTCTTCTCATCCCTGGGCTCCAACACCGACAGTTGTTGCTCGGAAGTGTCATTGGCATGGGTACTCACTCCTGCCCAGACTGGTTACAGCACGACAGCTGTTTCCTGTCAGTGTAAACGTCACTTAGCCTCCAATAAGTTGTCTTGTCGTGTTGCGGTCGGGTTAGCCGACTCTATGGTGCCTGGAGTTTAGGTGCTTCCTATGTGTGCTGCGGGATATGCAAATAAATATTGGCTGTTTCCGTTGTGACAATAGGACAATCACCCACTGTAGTACTGTGGGATTCGGTAACTGCGGCCGGCTCGCGGCCTCTCAACTTAAATTTCCATGGGTACCTTCTGCTACCCGTCCGGGTTCCAGTACCGTCAACTGGTTCTCCGCAGTGCCTTTGGCCTAGGTGCCTCCATCTCGGTATCCGAGTTCCAGCAACGTCTGCTGGTCCTTGGTAGTGCTTGGGAGCACAGGTACCTCTTGCTTAGTAACCGTGTCCCAGTAACGTCAGCTGATCCTCGGTTGTGCCATTGGCTCTTTTCCTTCTGCTGCCCCTCCGGGTTCCAGCACAGTCAGCTGGTCCTCGTTACTTGCATTGGCTCTTGTACCTTCTGCTACCCGTCCGGATTCCAGTACTGTCAACTGGTTCTCCGCAGTGCCTTTGGCCTAGGTGCCTCCATCTCGGTATCCGAGTTCCAGCAACGTCTGCTGGTCCTTGGTAGTGCTTTGGAGCACAGGTACCTCCTGCTTAGTAACCGTGTCCCAGTAACGTCAGCTGGTCCTCGGTTGTGCCATTGGCTCTTTTCCTTCTGCTGCCCCTCCGGATTCCAGCACAGTCAGCTGGTCCTCGTTACTTGCATTGGCTCTTGTACCTTCTGCTACCCGTCCGGGTTCCAGTACCGTCAACTGGTTCTCCGCAGTGCCTTTGGCCTAGGTGCCTCCATCTCGGTATCCGAGTTCCAGCAACGTCTGCTGGTCCTTGGTAGTGCTTTGGAGCACAGGTACCTCCTGCTTAGTAACCGTGTCCCAGTAACGTCAGCTGGTCCTCGGTTGTGCCATTGGCTCTTTTCCTTCTGCTGCCCCTCCGGGTTCCAGCACAGTCAGCTGGTCCTCGTTACTTGCATTGGCTCTTGTACCTTCTGCTACATTTACAAATTGAAGATTTTTTAAATGTTTTTTTGGGTAATCACTCTGGATCTCCAACAATGAAGACGACGACCCTGATGACCACCCCGAAGAAGATGACGACCACAAGGACGACGAGCATCAAGCCAACCAGCCTGAACACCATCACAAAGAAGAAATAAAAGATTACCCAACAGGACTAAGAAGGTTAAGACAAACTACAAGATACAGAACAAGAGACTTAAGAACAATAAGCAGAAGATCAAAAAGCAGAAGAACATGAAGTATAAGACCAAAATGAAGAGCAAAATATATGCTCTAAATTATAAGCAGAAGAAGACTAAGCAGTGTATGGGGGTGAGTCCGTTCCTCCTCGTGGTGCCCCTGGAAAATGCCTGCTGCTGCAGGCTAAACTGAACACGGACAAATACTGTTGTAATTTAAATCTTTTGTGACAGCAAGAACGGAAGGATGAAAAATTCATACTTTTACAGATTACAAGTACAGGAATCTCTGTCACAAATAAGAATATGATGAAGAAGATGAAGCACAATATGAAGAAGAATAATAGTTGAATAAGAAGAATATGAGTAATGTTAACAAAAAGATGAATAGCAAGAAGTTTAAGAAGAAGATAAAGAAGGTGAAGATGAAGAATAATTTGATGAAAAAGATGATGCTGCTGAAGATTATGAAGGAGAAAGTGTGTCAAAAGTTAAAAAGGTGAAGAGCATGGAAGTTGTGAAATATACATATTTGCCAAAATAGAAAAACGTTAACAACATTGTCAATTTATTCGTCAATCCGAACATCTTTAAAAAAAAAAATATTTATGCTATTCCATTTGATTGGGTTAAACATCTATGCCTTTAATGTCTCCTCAACCTTCCCCAATACATTCTACATTACTCTTTGTTGTTTTCCTTCATGTACAATTAACCAACAAGGCAAGAATGGTTTTTTTTAATTCCGATATTTTGTTCCCATAGACTTACATTGGATTTCCGGTATCGGTATCGGGTATCGCCGATATTTTTTGGGTATCGGCGATACCATTCCGATTCCGATACTTTTGGCTATCGGAAAGTATCGCTCAACTCTATTCCCCATATGTTCCACAGCTTATGCCCCCATGTGCTCCATATTATGCCCCCATATGCTCCAGATTATGCCCCCATATGCTCCATATTATGCCCCCATATGCTCCATATTATGCCCCCATATGCTCCAGATTATGCCCCATATGTTCCACAGCTTATGCCCCCATATGCTCCATATTATTCCCCATATGCTCCAGATTATGCCCCCATATGCTTCATATTATGCCCCCATATGCTCCAGATTATGCCCCCATATGCTCCAGATTATGCCCCATAGTATAGGTCTCATATGCTGCTCCAAAAAAAAAAAAATAACATACTCACCTCTCTTCGCTGGGGGCCAGGTGCCGGTGTCCTGAGCAGGCAGTGACAGCGGCGCGCTATGGGGGACAGGTGCCGGTGTCACCACTCGCTCAGGACCCCGGCACATGTGATATTTACCTGTCCTCTCTGCACCGCAGCGCTGCTCCCTCGGTCTGACTCCTCTGGCTGTTAATGATCTGGCAGGGGGCGGGGCATGCACTAACGACGTCATCGAGCCCTCTGCCTGAACATTCACAGCCAGAGGAGTCGTACAAGGGAGCAGCTCTGCGGTGGACCGAGGGACAGGTAAATATAGCTATACTCACCCCTCCGCCGTGCATCCCTGCAGTCTCTCCTCTTCTCCCGGCGCTCTCCGCAGCGCTTCAGTCCTGCAGCGGTCACGTGCTACCGCTCATTAAAGTCATGAATATGTGCATATTCATGACTTTAATGAGCGGTGCCATGTGACTGCTACAGGAAAGAGCCAGAGATCGTGGTAGAAGCAGGGGGCTGCAGAGACCGCGCCGGCGGAGGGGTGAGTATGATCCGACACCCTCGCTCCCCCTCCCCAGCCGACCCCCGTATATGACCCGCATATAAGCCGAGAGGGGGACTTTCAGCCCTAAAAAATGGGCTGAAAATCTCGACTTATACATGGGTATATACGATATACAGAAATTACAGTAAAGGGTCACAGCTGATTCTTTCAGTGAGGTAAAACATGGATTTAAACAGGAAGGGAAAGATTTTATCCCCCAGAAAGAATAATTTGCAACCCCATGTTGTCCTGTCTTTATACTCTCTTTTGCTTTCCCTCCTGACCAGGAGATGTGGTATGATAAGATGATGTTCCTGCATGGTCAGACACAGGCATTACACAGTACATAGCAGAAGAATATTTATAAGATTATCTCAGCACCAGAACATTTTTTTGAACACATCCAGCTGTGGAACATATTATTATCCCAAGATGTATTGATGTACTTTTTTGGGGGAGAAATCCTATAAATCTCAAAGGGTAGCAGAAAGATGTGATCTTGATTAGTAGCTACCTTAATTTCTTTCCAATTTTGTGCTTGTGCAGATTCAGTGTATTTTACAGGTTAACGGTGTCCTCAGTCAGCCTTGTATCAGAACAACTCAACTGAGTACCTGTAAGGGAGTGAAGGAGTATTCCTGCCTTTCTCTGCCCCCCCTTAAGTGCTCTTAATGTATATATGTGCTAATTATTGTGTTGCTGTAAATATTTCGGTGGTACTGCTACATGAAAAATGTATTACCACGCATAGTAATGGTATTGCCACATTCCCTACTATGTTACCATTTTATGTACAATAATTGTATATGCATTGTGTTCCTTTAGTATAATATATGTGATGTGTACTAATTTTCGTGTACAGTTTAGGGAAAGCTAGGTGCTGTCTTCTGGGGACACTAAAGAAGGGTACCTTAGTATATAGTTCTTATACATTGGGTAAGTGTGGTTGTGTTGTGGGCCACTAGATGGGGGCATACTAGTGAGCACTGTTAGGAACAATTGATAGGATGCTTATAGAGGGTTAAGTGTAGGAGGGGCTGTGGGATAGTAGTGAGAAGTTTCTAGGTAGTTAGCTCAGACGGGGCCAGTGTGCCCAAGTATCCACATGGGCTATAGGCCCGGACAGCCGGCAGCCACGTAACGTTCAAGTGCTGTAGCCCACGTTACCCATGGCCACTGTATATCATACCAGTGGGCCTGTACAGAGAAGGAAGATGTGGGCCAATGCTTTTAGGGCAGAATTTGGCTGGACTAAGGAGATTAAAGGAGTTGGAACTTCGACTGGATCGGTACAGATGGGCCAGATGCTTCACCAGGGGTCGCCAAACATAGTAATTGATGAATTCATGTCTGGGGTGAAACAGGCTGAAGGAAATGTCATTATAGCGAGGTCAGACCTGGAAAGAACTGGGGAGCAGTCTAGGACGGGCCCATCCTGGTGTGTACTGCACAGAAGTGACAGCAAAGCAGGGAAAGATAAGGAAACAAGTTCAACCCATGATGTACCAACTGTGGATGTAACGTGTGAAATGTTAAGTAAAGAGAATGTTCAAGTTATCCTGGACTGTGTCTCCATTACTGGGGGTCGCCTGAAAGAGGGACTGTCGTTGCCTAGAAAGTGCCCGGGAAAGCTGAACTTGGAGATGCAGGTACACTATAGAGAAGAGTACAGTTTTCTGTAGGGGAAGGACTGGACACAAATGTTGCAATAATTCAGGCCACGACTACAGTCCTGTCCCTCCCTTACATACCCACCACATGCAAAATACATTACCGCACGGCGCCTGCATCATATACAGTTGTATGAAATTCTTTTAATAAAAAGGTGAAGTTATATATAATAAAGTACATTTTACTTATACCTATATATATATATATAATATACATATATAATATTATATGTATATATATAATATATTCATATATATATTATAATATATATATATATAAAAGCAAGTAAATCATAATCTTTATTTAGGCCTGTTGGACCCAGAGCTTGAATCTCATGGATCCAAAAGGCCTCCCTATGTTTAAAATGCCGTATACAGTTGCCACCTGGTCTCAGGAGAAGTATGTGCTCAATAACTTAAAATTTTAGTTTTGAGATAGTTGTCAGACTTTTTCCAGCATGGAGCACCAGTTACATCAATATTATTGTATTTTATTAGATATTTGCTTGCTGTGTTTTATTAGTGATTTGCTTGCTCGTCAGTTCATCCTCAGGAGTCAATGCTTCCATTCAGTGACAGCAAGCAGAGGAATGCATGCCGTTTGGATCTTATGTATACCTAAGGCCATACAGGATATTGCCAAAGGTATATGTAAAACAATCCTTTTATCAATCTCATCTGTATCTCAAGGTCTCAAACCATTGCACTCCCAGCCCTAGGCCCATTGTCTGGATGGTTATTATAAACCCAAGGGAGCCGTCACCACAGGGGGCCTCACATGCTGTCCTAGATGATGGGCTTATGAAATATGCTTCATTCTGTGAGCTAAGGGAAACTGTCTAAGGGAATGGGAGAAAAAGACACCACAGGTGTATTCAGGCAGTAGTTGCAGTGACTTCAAAGGGAGAGGAACCAAGATGGGATGGATGGTCTATGGAGTTTTGGAGATCGGCTGCCGGCTGGGCTGGATCCCCCTGCTATGGTTGAGGGATCTGTCATCTAGATTTCACAAACTTTCTTAAGGATTGTTGGTCCTGGATACATGGACATCTGTTGTATAGACAGTGAATATTGCCTGTTACGGGGCAGTGGGAGTACTGGCCCCAGGGAGGGGATCTTGTGGACTTATGATATTGTATTTTGGCCATCTAACTGGATTTGTTGTAAAACCATAGATGTGTGGAATCAAAAATAGTTGCATTGTTAACTTGCCTAGGTGATTATTACTACCCACAATCTCAGATCTTCACAATGTCTGATCATATTTTTTCCCATTCTATTCCCAGACATAACTCCAAACTCTACTTATGGATTCAAGATTGTTTCTCTTAGTTACCATTGCGATACGCTAGTATCCATACGTCACCTGATGGAGCGCACAGTGCCTCTCTGTGGAACGCATAGTATTTGGAACGCACACTTCTACCTTCCTGGAATGCACTCTGCTCACACAGACTCACGACTCTTACTGTCCGATATAACTCTCTGCCTAACAACCACTGACGTCACTTCCGCTAATTGCGGACAATACTCTTTCTCTATTGGCTGCTTCCACGCTCATGTTTCTGCGCCTACCCTTGTTTAAACAGGGCTTTTTACAGTACACTATCACACACAGAACAAGTGGTGGACACTGTGTTCAGTGATGCCATACCTCCTCTTGTCCTAACCTGGGTAGGTTCTTTATGTGCTTCCCACCAATTCAGTTGTGATATCACTAAACTCTATATTACTAACTTGTATTTCTCATGTCACCTTATAGAAATACATCTTATATGACACTGGGTCCTATCTTTCCTTCCTCCTCTCCCTTAATCTGTGCAGTCTGGTAGGTTAGCACTGTTTGTGCATTGTATCTATATGTTTAAGATATACTGACTTGACTGTAGATTTCCTATAGATTGAGAAATTATCACATTGTATGAGAAATTTTGTTTACATTTATCTAAATGTTTTTACTTTCCTTTATACGTATTTAATTGTTGACAATTCCTCTGTAACAAGACATCCAGAGATCCAGATACTCTTTACAAAACCACAGCTGGGAGCACTCTACAGGACAGCAGCCAGGACATCATGGCTCCATCATGAGGGACACAGATTTGACATTCTATAGGATGTCAGCATAGGGGACCAAGGCCCCAGCTTAAAGAATACAGATTTGCTTCATTGACCATCATTGAACACATAGATAAGAACTGGTCACCTGGCTCCATGGAAATTTTCAGAGAAGCCAGGCTGCAACTCTCTGGTCACTTGGCCTTGTACATCAATGGACTGAAAGCTTCAAAATCTTTCCATTACCTCCTCTCTGTGCTTGCCACAGGTAGAGTTAGTCGGCCCTAGAAGCTCTGAAGTCGCAGCTGATCTAATCCTGGCGAGTCAGTAGAAAAGTAAGACTGCAATTTGCACCATCTTGGATATTTTACTGGGACACTTCTATGTGTTTTGGTCTGTTTTGCGATTCAATAAAGTATTGCCACTCTGTTTTACCCTCACCCTGTGTTGTCTGAGTAGTATTATGCCAAAGGTAAAAGGAGAGCGGGTGTTCAGTGGGATGAGCCCTGGTCCATGTGTTCCCAAGCCAGTGGACTAGAGCACCCACTGACCCCCCATATCTCCACATTTTGATGGCAGCAGTAGGATACTACTCAGCATCAGCAGATCTGGGGGAGCTGCAGGAGACTGGTGTTCAGAATCAGAATCCACTGATACATAATATATAACTTATAACTATCATATGTACAAACAAAATATTTTACCAACCTCATGCTAATCACAATTTATACAAAATCCTCAAAACATCAGTGAGGATAAGAAGGCAAATAATATATAACTTATCAAACTGTCCATGTGCCCAATAGAAGACCAAAATAAGTGTGTCAGGACACTGCAAATATAATAGATCCTACAGAAAACATGGAGTCATTGTCCAAGCAAAAATGTAATAAAAAATTACCATTAAGTTTATTCAAAAAAGTATAAGGCATAATACATAAAGAAAATTACAAAAGAAACAAAGCACAGAAAAATGCTCATGTGTGAAGAACATCCAAACATTGAAAGTATTGCGGGGTATGTACAGTCATGGACAAAAGTTTTGAGAATGACACAAATATTAATTTTTACAAAGTCTACTGCTTCACTTTTTCTAATGGCAATTTGCATATACTCCAGAATGTTATAAAGAGTGATCAGCTTAACAGCAATTACTTGCAAAGTCAATATTTGGCTAGAAAATGAACTTTATCCCCCAAAACACATTTCAACATCATTGCAGCCCTGCCTTAAAAGGACCAGCTAACCTCTTTTCAGTGATTGCTCCATTAACACAAGTGTGGGTGATGAGGACATGGCTGGAGATCAATCTGTCATGATTAAGTAAGAATGACACCACTGGACACTTTAAAAGGAGGCTGGTGCTTGGCATCATTGTTTCTCTTCTGTTAACCATGGTTATCTCTAAAGAAACATGTGCAGTCATCATTGCAATGCACAAAAATGGCCTAACAGGGAAGAGTATCGCAGCTAGAAAGATTGCACCTCAGTCAACAATCTATCGCATCATCAAGAACTTCAAGAGAAGAGGTTCCATTGTTGCCAAAAAGGCTCCAGGGCACCCAAGAAAGACCAGCAAGCGCCAGGACCGTCTCTTAAAAGTGTTTCAGCTGCGGATCGGGCTACCAGCAGTGCAGAGCTTGCTCTAGAATGGCAGCAGGCAGGTGTGAGTGCATCTGCATGCACTGTGAGGCGGAGACTCTTGGAGCAAGGCCTGGTCTCAAGGAGGGTAGCAAAGAAGCCACTTCTCTCCAGAAAAAACATCATGGACAGACTGATATTCTGCAAAAGGTACAGGCAGTGGACTGCTGAGGACTGGGGTAAAGTTATTTTCTTTGATGAATCCCCTTTTCGATTGTTTGGGACATCAGGAAAACGCCTCATTCGGAGAAGACAAGGTGAGCGCTACCACCAGTCTTGTCTCATGCCAACTGTTAAGCATCCTGAAACCATTCATGTGTGGGGTTGCTTCTCAGCCAAGGGAATCGGCTCTCTCACAGTCTTGCCTAAAAACACAGCCATGTATAAAGAATGGTACCAGAATGTCCTCCAAAAGCAACTTCTCCCAACCCTCCAAGAGCAAAATTCTGACAAAATGAAAGCATTGATTGTGCAAGAATGGACTGCTATCAGTCAGGATTTGGTCCAGAAGTTGATTGAGAGCATGCCAGGGAGAATTGCAGAGGTCCTGAAGAAGAAGGGTCAACACTGCAAATATTTACTTGCTGCATTAACTCATTCTGTCAATATAAGCTTTTGTTACTCATATGATTGCAATTATATTTCTGTCTGTGATAAAAACATCTGTCAAACACACATAAAAACCAGAGGGCAGCAGATCATGTGAAAATATAATATTTGTGTCATTCTCAAAACTTTTGGCCATGACTGTAAAGACTGGGCAAATAGATTATCAAAAGACCATAATTAATAATGCTCAAAGTGCTAAGTGCATGTAAAGTGCAGCATAAGAGTCCGATCAGATGATCCCAGAGACCATAAAGTCATGTATAATGGGTAGTGACTATTGTAAAAAGATCTGTATCCACATCAAATGTCACAATTCCCTAATAAGGCATCATGAAATGCGCTGCTTACCCATGCTACTGCCTGCCAAAGTGATGTCCTGTGCAGCCCCAAAGCGCATTTTGCATGGGCTTCCTTTGGGGGGGCTGTTATGATACCTCTTTATGTGGTCTATAATATGTCACATAAATTTATTTACACCAAAATTGTATTAGATTGTGCAGCCATTATAGCAGATGAATAATTACCCAAATCAGTCATTAAGAACCAGTGCCCCGTCACTCATTTCCCACATTTGCTTCCTAGGAGGGGATGTGTCTACCTGCCGAAAGCCCTCTATTTATATGTTGCGTCACCCAAAGAAGTAGCACAACACATGAAGTTTAATGTTACCTTATTCTAATAGGGATCCGGTTCTTGTGGTTTGTGCGCATATAATGGTTCCTGCAAGTATATCCGGAGTATTGTTGTCACGCACAGTGTAGGAAAGACTAAGTGCAACACGGAGGGATGAGGGGAAGAGAGCCCAACACTAGAGAAGGGGGAAGTGGGGACCCTTAGGCAGATCTAAAGTCACCCTGTCTTTCCTAAACGTCCCTAAACGTCCCTATATAGGTTCTGCATCTATCGTCGAGAAGGAACCTAATCCCTGCCTGACCCTGGCAATAAGCCCTGCTTAGGGAAGTACGGGGTAAATGCTAGAAAATCCCCACTATAACTAAAGACAGCTGGGATAGACGAACAATGGGAATACTTATCTTGAGAAGACTCAGAGAGGTAACACAGACATCCGCCATCAGCACCAAAGAGGAAGATAGCCAACTGCTATAGCTCCAAGCCTCAACAGGACAAAATGGAAAAATCACCTGTGATTCCCAGAAGCAGACACGAAGTCTATAAGCACCCAGACCAGGAGTGTCAATTAGAGCTGGGGGAAGGTTGCCACTGGGTCCTAGAGTCAGAAGGACTAGAAAGGCGTCTGCAAAGCCAACCGCAGAGACCTTCTGCAGCCAGATAATGTGCGACTGTAAGCAGCCTCTGACACACCCATGACAATTGCTTAATAAACCCGCAAGTCAAACATTTGTTAGGGTCTGCGGAACGCACCAAATATATGAGGTAGAGAGGTGCGTTCGCAGCTCGGGGTCCACCGTGCAGGCGGAACCTGCTGCTAGTAAAATGGCAAAAGTAGCGAACTCTGTTATCCCGCAGAGTCGCTAAAATAAACGCCGTAGCGCGTTGTGGCAGTAAGTGCAAACTCTGTTAATACCCAGAGCCGCTAACGGAAATGCCACAGCGCTATATGGCGATAGGTGCGAACTCACTTAGCTTCAGTGAGCGCAAACTAAAACGCTAGGGCGCTGTCTAGCGTCGAAAGCAAACCCTGTTACGTCACAGGGCCGCTGAGGAAAAGTGCTGTGTCCTGAAAGGCTCTCAGGTACACAGTTAAGTGCTAAGCGTACATAACGCGTGATCATGTGCTAATGTCCTCGCGGGAGTCACCTGCAATCTATGGCGTCTGAACGCCAGACCCTGAATACGGCAATCAAAACTCCTCACCGGTTATGCCGGTCATCTAGGGCATCTAAGACACCGACCCTGACCAGCTAGCATACCAAACTCCTCACCGATTAAGTCGGTATTCTAGGGGCTTATTTCAGCCGGGCCCTAACCACACACATGCATGACCACACTGGCGCATAGCATACAATGGTTGATATTAGCGCATGGCGGCCCAGCCATGCTACCCTTTTATAGCAACAGCTACAGGACCTTCCAGGAACAAAAACCAATGAGAAGCTGTTACAAACCCACGTAGCTACATGACCTTCCTGGCGGACCAATAGGAGCCGCTGCAGCACCTGAACATGTGACCCCTGATCTCCAATGAGAGATCTCACTCTGGGCATGCTCAGATGGGAAAATGCAGGACTTTGTCTCAAAGACGACTGCTCCAGCACTGGCTATAATAGCAGATCCAGGAAAGGCAGCAACAAGTCACTGCACAGTAGAGGAGTGGGCAAGACGCCTGGACCGATGTCTCTGCTGAGCAGGCTCCACTGCGGCCGGAGATGAATGGGAGACCGCAGCGGGACGGGTTCGAGACTCCCCTTGTGCAGCAGCGGGAACTCGAACCCTAACAACATTACTCTTGTTGTTACGTGTACCAATCAGGGACATGTTCGTAACCCATAAATTCCAGGGGTGCGTTCCACCCCAAAATGCATAAAACTAATAGACTGGAATTACATACCGTATATACTCTCGTATAAGTTGAGATTTTCAGCCCATTTTTTAATGCTGAAAGTCCCCTCTCGGTTTATACGCGAGTCATATACGCCAGGGGTGGGCGGTTGTAGAGGGTGCGGGGGTGTCAGATCATGCTCACCCCCCGGGGCGCGTCTCTGTAGCCCCTGCTTCTCCCATGGTCTCAGGATCCTTCCTTCAGTGGTCACATCGTACCGCTCATTAAAGTCATGAATATGCACATATTCATGACTTTAATGAGCGGTACCACATGACCGCTGAAGGAAGGAGCCTGAGACCGTTGGAGAAGCGGGGCTGCAGAGACTGCGCCAGGAGGGGGTGAGTATATGCGATATTCACCTGTCCCCGGTCCACCGCTGCACGCCGCTCTGACCTCCTCGTCCTCTGGCTGTGATGTTCAGGCAGAGGGCGTGATGACGTAGTTAGTGCGCGCCGCGTCCTCTACCTGAACGTCACTGACAGAGGACCCGGAAGACAGAGCGGCGCACAGTGGTGGACCGGGGACAGGTGAATATAGCAGGTGTCAGGGCCCTGAGCCAGCGGTGACACTGGCACCTGTCCACCATAGCGCTCCGGTGTCCAATCAGCTCAGGACACCGGCACCTGGCCCCCAGCGACGAGAGGTGAGTATGTCATTTTTTTTTATTTGCAGCAGCATATGGGGCCTATGCCATGGAGCATCTTATGGGGGTATAATCTATGGAGCATCTTATGGGGGCATAATCTATGGAGCATCTTATGGGGGTATAATCTATGGAGCATCTTATGGGGGTATAATCTATGGAGCATCTTATGAGGGCATAATCTATGGAGCATCTTATGGAGTATAATCTATGGAGCATCTTATGGAGCATCTTATGGGGCATAATGTGTAATAATAATAATAATAAAATAAAATATATTGAGCAGCATATGGGGCATAATCTATGCGGCATATTATTCTATGTAGCATATTATGGGGCCATTATTAACCTTTGTGCAGTGTTATATGGGGTGTATTTTGTATGGAGCATCTTATGGGGCCATCATGGACTGTATGGAGCATTATATGGGGGTCCTGATTCAGTATGGATATTCAAAAACATTTAACCTACTGATGTCTCAATTAATTTTACTTTTATTGGTATCTATTTTTATTTTTGAAATTTACCAGTAGCTGCTGCATTTTCCACCCTAGGCTTATACTCGAGTCAATAAGTTTTCCCAGTTTTTTGTGGCAAAATTAGGGGGGTCGGCTTATACTCGGGTCGGCTTATAAACGAGTATATACGGTAATTCAGCATTTCACTTTGGAACACGTTTCCATTATACAGCGCTCCACTATGGAATGCAAAGAGACGAGAATTTGTAAATATTTATAACAAAAGATTATATATCCCAACGTTCCATGGTGGGGCGCAAAATCCCAGAGTCACAAATGTAGAAAAAAATAAATTGTGTTTTACACAGGAATGTAAATGCTTGTATGATGGGAAGTTAGTCCTAGGAATATAAAGGAATATTGCTCTTCATTAACTAATCATCAACTAATTTAAGTATCAAATGATATTAAATTAATAATATAATAAAATATATGACCTACAAAAAATCCTTCAAGCTCTGCACAAAGTGATATGAAATTACGTAGAAACTACATGGTATATTGGTTTTAAGATGCATGATAACCACATGTTAAGTTGGTTTTGAAATGTGCAATATTCCCATGGTCTTCCAATAAGTCTCATAAACACACAGAAAGAGGCATGTCAATCATGCTATGAAAGAGACCTGTCAATCACCTGCAGTGGTGCTGGGAGAAGCCTGAAGGACAAGTCTACAGTAGTTTCAGTGATTCAGTGAGGCTCTGACTCATGCTGCTGACGGTTTGTGCAGCCTGAATTAGGCACAGGCTCCCTTTCAGACTCTAATTGTTTTTTTTTCTATAAAAAAATAGAATGGAAAGGAGCTTTATATATTCCCATAATTAAATGTGTTTTGAGAGAACATTAAAACTGTGACTAAAATGTGGTAAAGAATTCAGTGTATGTTACAGAAAATAGGAGCTTTAAAAGCAGCGACAAAGGATTCACTGTTCTATAAAAAAACCCTTACCGAATCTGATGTGTTCCTGTAGTTTTTGAAGCTGCAGCGCTTGCTGCCCTCCTATTTTCTGCATCATCACTTGTCTTCTTTTTCTCTGGATTCGGAGGGCAAGGAAGGAAAACCGTGACGGGCTTGTGGAAAGCCTGAACTGATGGCTGTTTCACTTGAATGAGTGGGCTGCTTGACACGACTGGATGATATTTATCATGTTTCGCCTTCAGTACAGAGATCAACGATGCATCTATTGGTTGAACCTGGAAGAATAATATAAAAGTTACAAATGGCTTTGAAACTGTAGAAGTAGAAATTTGCTGTGAGAATTTGACCATTGCCATTTTGTGATGAAAAACCAATACAATGTCCAACCACCAAAAATACCACACAATTTAAAAAGTGCACTCTAGATTCACCCTATG
Source organism: Oophaga sylvatica (assembly GCA_033576555.1). NCBI lineage: Eukaryota > Metazoa > Chordata > Amphibia > Anura > Dendrobatidae > Oophaga > Oophaga sylvatica. The sequence continues at coordinate 71,542,148 of JARQOD010000001.1, read as the reverse complement.
ATAAGGGCCCTTATCTCAACACCTGCCTGCCAGCGGAGGTTGACACTCTAGGTATATCTGCATGACAGATGGCTCCCTTACTCCTCGGTGGCTATCCCTCACTGCCCTGGAGGACCCTTGAAATAAGTGAAAACAGTCACTCATTCACCCATTCACATCAAATTGGGAATTAATGAAAGGTAGATGTTTCAGGTGAATGAGCAGAGTGCATTTTTTAAATTATGTGGTGTTTTTTGTTGTTTGGACATTGTATGTCTTTTTTAAGTCAGTTTCATTAAAAGTTATATTTTATAGCTATTTTGGGGCCCTTTATGTCAGCTAATTGTCGATTTGAATCCCTTACTCAACATTTTCCCATTTTTCACACTTGAGATATGAGTGTAATAAATGTATCTATCGAGAATCTTTCAAAGAGAATGGGAATTTACAAATGTAACATTAATGGAAGAGCTGCTTTCTGATAATGTGCAACTACTTCGTTTATTGGCATCATTTTTGTTTGTGGAAAAAACAAGCTTTTCGTGTATTTGTTTACATGTACCTTTAAGAGGAGTTGTCCACTACTAGGAAGAGCTCTTCTCATTCCTCATGTTTGGAGCCTAAAAAATAAAAACACCTATACTCACCTCCCGTGCCGACGTCATTCAAGCGGTGTCAGCACTCATGTTCCAGGGGCTTACGTGTGGATGTTATGACACGTGAGACCTTTGTCCAATCACCGCTGACGTCACTGTCCCCACTTTCAGACATATTAGTAATTAATAGCAAGTGAGCAACCTGCTGCAGCTCCCATTTCCTCTTGAGTGCTAACATTGGTCAAACGCCATTGGCACCGGAGTTGAGTATAAATGTTTGTTTTAATTTTAGAAGGGCCAAACATGGGGAATGAGAAGACGTTTCCTAGTAGTGGACAACCCTTTAAAGAGAAGCCTATGGAAAACTTATAATAGAGATGCCGCACTTAGATGATGATGCTTTGGAAAAAATATGCCAGGGCACAGAAAAAATCTAAGTATGAAAACCAGAAAAAAAAAATAGCCCACTGTTTGAAATTGGTTTCATATTTTCCTGGTGACATGCAGCCAAAAGCTTAAAAAAAAAGTGTCTTATATAAAAAACATCCATACAAAAAAAAAACTGAATGCACCATAAATAATGTAAATGCGGCTTAAACCTTAGAGATCACTTTGTCATAGTCAGAAGTAATAGATAAGGGAATAAGTCCTGGGATGAGATGGAAGGAGACATGTAACTAACACAGCACATTAGAACTGAACTTTGTCTTCCTACAAACACAATTAGGCCGGGGTCACACTTGCGTATGGCATCGGATGCGATATGCTAATGACCCTCGGTTCCTGCTCTGCTGCGTGCAGGAGCCGTGTGTCATGTTACCGTGCTCTAAGCCTCTCGCACAGAGCAGACTGGAGCACAGCTGCGGAGGAGGCAGAGAAACTAATTTCTCCATCTTCTCCATTGTCGGCGTCAGCGTATATCGCACAGCACTCGGATGATATCCAAGTGATGTGCGCTGGGTCACTTGCACCCATAGACTTATATGGGTGCGAGTGCGCTGAGACTCGGTGATGGGAGCTGCCCCATAGATTAATACTGGTCTGAGTGCTATGCGTTGTTTTATCACAAAGCACTCGTCCGTATTCATCGCTAGTGTGACTCCGGACTTACTGCAGCTCTCACAGCTCTGCTGTACAGAAACATTGGCTGCCTGTGAGATGGAAGATGAAGCACTGAGAGGAACCTGCAGATGTGTCAGGTATAATCACACACAGCTCTGCAGTGAGATCAGGAAAGCAGAGAGCAGCTATTACATATCACACTGGTAACTTCCCCTTCATGTAAAATATGCCTCGGAGGCATATTCTCATGCAGATCAGTGTTAAGACCACAGCCCTGAACAGCTCATTTACATATAAGAAAAACAGTGATTTCTCGGGAATAAAACATTGGATTGCAGATATCACGGTGTTATTTTAATCGGCTTCCTATGCCTTGTTTTTTCATATAGATGGCTTAGTAGGGTTGATCCTTCATTCCTTTAAGATAAGTCATCAGCATCAGATAGGTGGAGGGGTCTAACACTTGGCAACTCCACCAATCAGCTGTTTGCTGCTGTAATGACAGCTTGATGTAAGCAATGCACAGAGCCAGAACTGTGCAGGTGCGTGCATTGTTTAGTGCCTGCTTTAGGGTAGTGTACCATGTCCCATTTACTTGAATAATAGATAAGGTTCAGTATCTGGGAGCTGTGAATAAACAATTTAGAGAGATGTGTTTCCACCACCAAAGGCAATAACAACTGATCGTGGGGGTGCCAGGTGTTGGACCCTCGCTGATCGGAAACTGATAACCCATTGTATGGATAGGTCTTCAGTGTGCTAGTCTTGGACAACCTCTTTAATTATATGACTACATTTCTAGTGTGTTCCATTTAGTGATTCATAGTCATTTTTTTCTGGAACTCCAGGGCTTTGATGAACTTGAGCAAATACAAATTGGAGTCTGTGGTCCTCAGAGTTCACTTTTCAGCATCTCTAGATTCATGAACTTGGATAATATGGTTTCATTATTCCCTTTGTTAGAAGTCCTATTTTTGAGGCAAGCTCTTTCTTACACTCACCAAGTGAGCTGGATCCTCAAAGCCCAAGGTCTGTTTAGGCATATGGGCCATTGGAGCAGCAGACAGGTGAGGCATGTGGGAAACAGGCAACAGACATACTGGAGACCATAGGTGGACATAAGACCAAGAAGCATGTAGCAGATGTCCAGGAGACCATAAACAGGTAGCAGAGGTCCTGGAGACTCCAAGTGGACAAGAGTCCAGTAATGGGCAGCAGAGGACCTGAAGACTATAGGTAGACACTACAGTTGAGCGAAACAGGTCGTTCATTTTCAAAAGTCGCCGATTTTTGCCAAAGTCGGATGAAACGAAACCCGACCGTGGAGGGAGTTCGGTCACGTGTTCGGCGACCATTTTGCTGGAGTCGGTTTTCCCCTACACTTTAAGTGCCTTTTCTCGGCCAATGAGCAAGGACGCAGGCTGTGGGCAATGGGATGACATAGCCAGCAGCCAGCAACATCTTAGTGAAGGGCATTGCAGTGATTGGCTGGCTTTCAGTGTATAAAGATAAATCGTGTGCACAGCCTGAAAGGTTCCAGAGTAGGTTCCTACACCGTGAAGATAATGAAAAGAGAACTCGGCACTCAACTTAGCGAAAAGGGTAAATATTTATTGTAGTCCACGGTAGTGAAACGTTTCGGTCCTAAATTTCGGACTTCATCAGCCACATTAAGTACCGGGAGGGGGTAGAAATACCCAATTCAGAGGTAAGCAGTAGATACTGTTGGGATCAGGTAGATCTCCAAAGTAAGGGTTAAAGGTGAGTATCTGGGTGAGAGTTTTAAGTCAGGTCTCCGCTGCATGCCGTGGGAGAGACCTGACTTAAAACTCTCACCCAGATACTCACCTTTAACCATTACTTTGGAGATCTACCTGATCCCATCAGTATCTACTGCTTACCTCTGAATTGGGTATTTCTACCCCTCCCGGTACTTAATGTGGCTGATGAAGGTCCGAAATTTAGGACCGAAACGTTTCACTACCGTGGACTACAATAAATATTTACCCTTTTCGCTAAGTTGAGTGCCGAGTTCTCTTTTCATTGGCTGGCTTTCAGTGGCGTCACAGTGCATATAAAATCCCTCAGCGTCGACCGCCATTTTACATCTGCCGAACTCAGTGTAGGGGAAGGTTGCTGGCGGTGTGTCTGAGCAGGGAGAGTGTTAGGCAGGGCCTAAAAAAAACATTACTTACTGCTAATAGTGATTAGCTGTACAGTGACTGTGCAGTGAAAGGGGAGGATTTTGCTGTGTGCAGCAATGCTGGTTCTTAAGGTACTGCCACACTAAACAATCCCGCTAGCGATCACGATAACGACGCATACTAATGCGATCGCTAGCGGGATTGTTTCTATATCGCTAAGTGCGGCCACATTTAGCGATATAGTTAACGGCGCTATCGCCGTTAGCGATCTTCTTAACGACTTTAGCGGTACAAAAGTACCGCTAAATCGCTAAGAAAAGGTGCCACACTAGCGATATATACTTACCCAGCGGGAGCGCCGACGAGAAAATAGGGTCCGGAACGATTCCAGTGACGAGCGAGATCACAGCAGGAAGCTCGTCGCTGGCAGCTGCCGCACTGAACAACATCGCTAACGGGATCGCTAAATAGTGACGTTTTTTAGCGATCCCGTTAGCGATGTTGTTTAGTGTGGCATACCCTTTAGGCTGCCTGCCTGCCAGTGAAATTGCTTGTGTGGAGCATCACATCTGATTAGTAGGCTGCCTGTCTGTGATAAGGGGGCAATTAATTTGGTGGAGAAGCAGAGCTGCCTGCCAGTGACAGTATACAAATTGCTTGTGTGGAGCATCACATCTGATTAGTAGGCTGCCTGCCTGTGATAAGGGGGCAATTAATTTGGTGGAGTGGCAGAGCTACCTGCCAGTGACAGTGTACAAGTTGCTTGTGTGGAGCATCACATCTGATTAGTAGGCTGCCTGCCTGTGATAAGGGGGCAATTTATTCCCCATTGACTTGCATTGGGGTCAGATTTTCGACTCCGACCCAACCATTTCCGTTAGTCGGCCGACTTCCTTTGACTCGACTTTTGAGAAAGTCGGGTTTCACGAAACCCGACTCGACCCGAAAAAAGGCAAAGTCGCTCATCTCTAGTAGACACGAGACCTGAAAAAGGTCCTGCAAACTGCAGACACATAGCAGGGGGTTGGACCATATGACCCTGGAGGTACCTTCCAACTCTACCTTTCTATGATTCTATAATTCTATGATAACAGAGATGCAGGAGACTGTACACAAATATAACAGGTCATGGAAACCGCAGGTGAAAAAGAGACAGGGAATAGGTAACTGCAGATAGGTAGCAGAGATCCTAGAGACTGCAGACAGGTAGCAGAAGTCATAAAGACTGCAGGTGGACAGAAGATACAGAGGTCCTGGAGACCACAGACAGGAAGCTGAAGTCCTGAAGACCGTAGTTGGACAGGACACTGGGAACGGGTAGTAAATGTCCTGGAGGCTGCAGGCAGAGAGGAGTCCGGAACACTTAGTAGTCTTAACACCAAAACGCAGGTGTGCGTCATATTAGGCTTTATATAGGTCCAAGTAGATGAACTCATGGGATCACTCATCTGCAAAGGCCGGCGTTGAGCACAACAGAAATCAGCGGATCGAGGATGAAAACCTTGATCCAGGACAGGTGGGTAACAATTTTGTGTCTGCACCATGTTACTGAACTAATAGTTTCCAATACATTAATTTTAATCAAATTACAAACAGACATGTGAAAAGTTTATATAATGCATTTCACATCCTTTTACATAGTAGTATTACTTTTATTGAAGAGATATTTTATGAAAAAAATATAGCTATATATATATATATATATATATATATATATATATATATATTATCATCAACCTGCATATTCTAACAGAATATTACTGGTAAGTAGCTACTCTCTTCCATACAGCTCTATTACTAATTCAGATGATGTCTGATCAACCCAAGGGGTTCATTTACGAAGTGCGAAATTTCCATGAACATTAACTATGATTTTTTAAAACTGAAAAGAGTTCAGTTCATCTTGGAGATCAATTATCTGGAGGAGTCTTTATACCTGCAGATGGTGAAATTTAAGGTGCGTACATAAAAGTCAGTTTCTTGAATTACTTACCCCCTTAGGAGTACTTATCATTGCCAGCACATTACAATGAGTCTAAGTTGTAATAATGCCTTTCCCACTTTTGTCTCAAGGACTGCTGCTTTGGGAAATAACTCTGACGATTTATGTTCCAGATGTAACACATTTTAAAGAAAAGATCCAAATTCAGACTTACCTTAAACTGCACAATTACTGAAGAGCTGAAACAGCCTGGGGGGTAATTTAAGGAAATCCGTGAATCCACGCTCAGCTTTAAAGATAATCCTTTTTTAAGAACATTGAAATTCTCCTTTTTCAGACATGAAACCACAGAAAACGTGCCAAGTTTATACACTTTAACCTCTGCAAAACTCCCCTGCATTAAACAAATGGCAGAAATAAAACTGTATAAGAAGCCTGTGAGATGTTAATATGAAATTGCTGCACATAACATTTTACAGAAAATATAAAGAATATGAGCCAAACTGAAATGAGCATGTCTAGAGTATAAAGTCAGCCTACAATTATACTCGTGTTCAGGAGATTAGGAAATTAACTTGTAAAAAAAAACAATGGAAGCACGTTCAGCATTTGCAGTAGATTTTTCTGCTGATATAAACAGTGTTGGCAGGAAAAACTGCAAAAATTAAGTGCGTTTTTGCTGCATTTTTTATGTGTTTTTTCTTGTATTATTTTTTTCTTATTCATTTGAGTGAGTGAAAAATGCTGCAAAGCGCTGAAAGGATTGACATCCTACAGATATGAAAAACATTTTGAAGGTTAAAATCTTTAATGAAATAATAACCAGCATGCGCTCAAGATGTTATTCATGTCATTCACTTTGGTTCTGCAAAACACTGATTTTTCAGCTCAAAAACATATGGAAAAAACATAGTGTGTAAAGAATCCCTAATCAAGCCAGAAGACAAGAGCATGCATATCAAAGGTTCGTCCCTGCCACTTGTTTATAGACAGGAAAAATAAGAGTAGATGAACTACAAAAGTACCATAATTTGTCATTGCTAGGGAATATATACTCTTTGTCGAAATCCAGCCAAATTAGGAAACCTAAAAATAGATGTCAAAATGATAATGTATCACTTATCTGCAGAATAAGTGATAAATGATTGATTGCTGGAGTTCCAACAGTTGGCCTTCCCATGATCATTAGAATAGGTAGTCCCGAGTCCTTTTCTTCTCCTCACTGCATTACCACAGTAAACAGAAGCTTGAATGGAGCACCTGAACATTTGCCCTGCTGCTTTATTCACTGTTTATGGGGTTTACGGAAACACAGAAAATTGTAATAATGTTAAAAGGCTCTTTGGAGAGATGGACATTAACTATGTATCCACCTATACATGTCACTAAGAGGCAGCATCTATCCTTTTGAAAAACAGCTATCAGGTATATATTTACTGAGACAGTTATTATCACTAGAGTTGAATGAAACAGGTCGGTCAGATTCATAAGTCGCTGACTTTCGCCAAAGTTGGGTTTCGTTGATCGAAACCCGACCATAGCGTGCAGTCGGCCATGCGGTCGGCTAAACGAGCGCCAAAGTCTGTTTTCCCAGAATGCTTTCAGGCGCCTTTTTTCAGCCAATGAGCAAGGACGTACACTGTGGGCAACGAGATGACATGTGCAGCGTTCACCACCATCTTAGAGAAGGGCATTGCAGTGATTGGCTTGCTTTGGGCGGCTTCATAGTGTCTATAAAAGCCCTGAGCGCCAACCTCCATTTTACTTCTGCCGATACTAACAGTAGGGAGAGGTTGCTGACGCTGTTTATCAGTAGGGAGAGAGTTAGGGCTGGAAAGAGAAGTTCTTATGTGCTTGTGCTGATAGCAATTGTGCTGTACAGTTAGGGTGCCGTGACACGGGAGGATTTTCTTGTGTGCAGCAGCGCTGGTTATTAGGCTGCCTGCTAGCTGTATTGCTGTGTGTACACTGCTGTGCAGACTGCTTTTTACACAGCACTAATACTTTTATTCTTTTTTTATGCACAGTTACCGACCGTTCATTTTTTCCCACACCGTATAGAGCTGTACGCTACTCACACACTACCGTGTACCGGCTGGTATCACGGACAAATACATGCTGACTATCTGTGTGTGACTCCGGAAATGTATACGGAGATTGAAATTTTCCCCTACACCGTATACAGCTGTCCACTTCTGATGCAGTACCGTATATCTGCTCTTTGTATTACTGTCAAATCCATACTGAGTGAGCGTCTGTGTGTGACTCCGGAAATATATACGGAGATTTAAATTTTCCCTTTCACCATATACAGCTGTACGCTTTTGATACAGTACCGTTTTTCTGCTTTTTGTATTACGGTCAAATCCATACTGAGTGAGCGTCTGTGTGTGACTCCGGTATATATATATTGAGATTTAAATTTTCCCCTACACCGTATACAGCTGTACTCTTCTGATACAGTACCGTTATTCTGCTTTTTGTATTACGGTCAAATCCATACTGAGTGAGCGTCTGTGTGTGACTCCGGAAATATATACGGAGATTTACATTTTCCCCAAAACTGTATACAGCTGTACGCTCCTCATACAGTACCATATATCTGCTGGTATTTTTGGTACATTTTCCCAAACATGAGGAAGTAAGGTGGAAGAGGCCGCGGACGTGGGTGGGGGGGCAGCTGATACTGATGGTGTTGGTGGTGCTTCTGCTGGTAGTGCCAAAAGCACGATAGCATTTAAGGCAGGAGGTGTTGAGCCTGCGTCATCGTCTGGCTCCAGAAGGCCTTGAAGGCTCCCTTTTCTGGGAGTAGGTAAACCGCTTTTAAAGCCGGAGCATCAGGAACAGGTATTGGCTTACATTGCCGAAACAGCCTCCAGCTCTATCGCCTCCACTTCTGAAGTTTCAAAAAATGCAATCACTGAGTCGCCAGTGCAGGCTTCTGGTCAGGAACAATCCCTTTCCTTGTGTCCTTCACCCCCACCAAAAGTGAAGGATGCGGCAGGCCACACTTCAGATTACTCCATGGAGATCTTTTCACATACCATGCCTGGGTTATCAAGTCAAATCATGAATTCCCCAGTCCAAGATGAATCTGACATGGAGTGCACTGATGCACAGCCACTGCTATATGATTCTGATGGTAAATTCAACCAGAGCTCTACATTGCCCTCGCAGTCTACTGAGCCAGAATGTGACCCTGATGAAACTCTTTTGCATCTTCCTGCATACTATACCACCTTACACGGTGACACAGAGGAAGGTGCAGATGAAATTGAAGAGGAGGTGATGGATGACCCAGTTGTTGACCCGGATTGGCATTCAGTGGGGGAAGACGGTGCCGCTGGCAATAGCTCAGAAGAGGAGGAGGATCCGCAGCAGGCATCGACATTATATGGCAGGCCCGTAGCAGTCCAAAAACGTGTTAAAAAAACAAAATGAGTTGCAGGACAGCTTGGCCAGACAGTCAAATTAGCACAGTGTGCAAGCCCTGAAAAGTTCTCCCATAGTAGGAAGAGTGCAGTGTGGCACTTTTTTGACCAAAATCCTATTGATGAGGCAAAGGTTATCTGTAAGAAATGCGGAAGGACCTTTAGCCGAGGGAAAAATCTCCGAAATTTGAATACCAGTTGTATGCTTAGACATGTAAACACCATGCACTTGCAAGCATGTACGGACTACAAAACCTCACTGGCTTTGAATGCCTACATTGCCAAACTGATCTAATTAGAGATGATGCCCTTCCGTTTGGTTGAAAGTGCAGCGTTCCAAGAGTTCATGGCCTACGCTGTCCCACACTATGACCTACCCTGTCAGCACTTCTTTTTTAGAAAAGCCATCCCTACCCTCCACCTGCATGTGAAAGACCGCATTGTCCATGCACTCAAACAATCAGTGAGTGGAAAGTTGCACTTCACAACAGATGCATGGGCCAGTAGGCATGGCCAGGGCCGTTACGTGTCCATCACTGCGCACTGGGTTAATGTGGTGGATGCAGGTTTAGGCAACGGTTGGCTGTAGGCGTTCGACCCTACTCCTCCTCCTCCAGAAGCAAAAGCTCATTGACACAGCGCAGTCACATGAGCACTCCATCCGCAGCTGCCAGTGTTGCACACGAGGTGTGCCACTATCGAACAGCTAGTGGTAAGTGTCAGCAGGCTGTTTTAAAGATGATGTCTTTGGGCGACAACAGACACACCGCGGAGGTACTGGCCGACTACTTGCAGCGAGAAACTGAATCATGGCTGGGCAGTCTACATCTTAAGCCAGGCAAGGTAGTCAGTGATAAGGGACGTAATTTTGTGGCGGCCAAAGCCTTCGTAAAACTCAGACACATACCTTGCCTGGCTCACACCTTGAACCTGGTGGTGCAGTGCTTCATAAATAATCATCTGGAGTTACCAGCCCTGCTCCATAAGGTGCGAAGACTGTGCTCACACATCCGTCGCTCGCCCGTAGACTTCAGTCATATGCAGAGGCTGCAGCAATTGCTCCACCTCCCCAAGCACCGCCTAATCATAGACGTTGCAACAAGGTGGAACTCCACCATGCACGTGGTTGAGAGGCTGTGCGAACAGAGGCAGGCTGTAATGCATTTGTGGGAGGATACACGGGCAGGCAGTTTGAGGGCAGAAATCGAGTTGTCGGGTGTGCAGTGGTTAAAGCTGAAAGACCTCTGTAAAGTTCTTCAGTGTTTTGAGGAATGCACACTGCTGGTAAGCGCAGACGACGCCATCATAAGCAGGAGCATCCCACTTATGCGTCTGCTCATGCAAACTTTGACGCACATTAAGGATCAGGCGTCTGCAGCGGAGGAGGAGGAGGAGAGAAGCCTTGATGACAGTCAGACATTGTCCGCTCAGGGAACTGTCCTGGACGAGGTGGAGGAAGAAGAGGAAGATGAGGAGGATGAGGGGGATGATTATTTTGGGGAAGATGATGCTTCTCAGGGCGCAAGAGAAAATGTTGGCTTGCCAAGGGTTTGTGCGTGAATGGAGGGATGTGGATTTGGCAGAAAGTTATCCTTCACCCACCACTGGCAGTGCATCATTGAAACCTGGAACATTGGCCCACATGTGTGATTATGTCTTGCGGATCCTAAAAAGGGACCCCCCCATTGTCAAAATTTTGAAGGATGATGACTACTGCATCCTCGATCCATGCTATAAAGGCAAATTACAGAACATCATGCCACAGGAGAACCTAGAGCTAATATTGGCGAACAAACAAGCAACTCTGGTAAACCATTTGTTAGAGGCATTCCCAGCACACAGCAGCGGTGCAGGTTCTACCACGAGCCGTACTGGGCCAAATGGAAGAGGTGTTCGTGGTGCACACAGCCGAAGTGGCGATGGAGACTGGGGTTTCATGTCCATGTTGTGGTCTGATTTCTCGAGTAACGCTCAAACGACTGGTATTACTGAATCGATTGCAACAGACAGGAGACAGCAGTTGTCAACTATGGTTCAAAATTACCTCTCCTGCCCCATCTGTGTTCTCCCTCACAGTTCATTCCCCTTTGACTACTGGGCCTGTAAACTGGACACCTGGCCTGAATTGGCACAATATGCCTTACAGGAGCTCGCTTGCCCTGCTGGTAGCGTGCTATCAGAAAGAGTCTTCAGTGCTGCTGGATCAATCCTGACAGAAAGAAGGACCTGGCTGTCGACCCAAAATGTAGGTGATCTCATCTTCATTAAAATGAACCATGCCTGGGTTTCAAAGGATTTTGTACCAACTTCCCCTGATGACACATAGGTTGCCAGCAAAATGGCTCACTTTGTCCTCCTCTTCCTCCGTCTTCTCCAATTCCTCCATTTGCAGCTGCTGAATGTCCAGCCTACACCTCAACATATGCCAGTTTTTCCACCCCCCTAACTGGGCTGTACCCCCCAGAGCCGGCGTCAGCACCTGGCGCACCCGGGCAAGTGCCGGGGCCCTGAGCAGTTGGGGGGGCCCACTCGCCGTCAGAGACACCGGCGTACTATGAGGGGCCCTGTGCCAATGCCGGCGCCCACAAGTGGGCCCCCCTGCTTGCTCAGGGCCCTAGCACTTGCAATACTTACCTCTCCCTGCTCCACCTCTGTGACATCTACCGCTTTTCCTGACAGTGACATTCAGGTCAGAGAGCGCAATGACGTCACGTCTGTGCGCCCTCTGCCTGAACAGTCACAGTGCAGAGAGCTGGAAGATGGCGATGCTGAGGAGTCCAGAGTAGAGCAGTGCCCAGCAAGGAGAGGTATTTCATTTTCTTTAATGTTTGAAGCAATATATGGGGAGCATTTTACACTGGAGAATTATATATGGGGCCCATCATACACTTGAGCATCATAGATTGGGCCCATTATACACTGGAGCATTATAAATGGGGCCCATAATACACTGGAGCATCATATACGGGGCCCATTATACAGTGGAGCATCATATATGGGGCCCATTATACACTGGAACATCATATATTGAGCCCATTATATACTGGAGCATCACATGGAGCCCATTATATATGTAGCATTATTTATGGGGACCATTATATGGGGCTCATCATACACTGGAGCATCATATATGGGGCCCATCATATACTAGAGCATCATATGGGGTTCATTATTTATGGGGCATCATATAGGGCCCTTTATATATGAAGCATCATATGGAGCACATATGGGGCCTATTCTGTATGGAGCATTATATGGAGCCCATTCTGTATGGAGCAATATATGGGGCTCATTATTCTGTATGGCGCACTATGTGGTGCCCATAATACTGTATAAAAGAGTATACTGTGCGTTTTTTGAGCTATTGTAGATTTTAACATAGATATCAGTTATGTCATATAAAAAGTGAAGTATTTTTCATTGTACTATACCTATATTTCAGAGCTGTATCAGAGCATGATGAATTGTGGTATGTGTTAAAGGGGCCCAATGACACTCTTTGGACCGGGGCACACGAAAACCGGGAGCCAGCCCTAACCGCCACCTCAAGTTTATCCAAATAACCCCCAGTTTTCAATGCATAACTAATAGTATAAAGTTTATTAAGGTTGCCAAGCTTAAGTAATAAGAATTGATGTAGTTGGCATTGATATGAGCACTGTAGGTGTGTTTACTGTCCTCCACTCACTGGCGACTGTTATTCCCCATTGACTTGTATTGGGGTCGGGTTTCTTTTTTGGCCAAACTTTAACTTTTGCCGTGAGTTAGTCGGCCTATCTTGTTCGACTCGACTTTTGGTAAAGTGGGATGTTCCGAAACCCGGCTCGACCCTCCCGGAGGCAAAGTCGCTCATCTCTAATTATCACAAACTAGAAATAGGCCATATGCTATTGCATGGGGAGTGCGGTGAAATGAACATCTGTGTATCCTTAGTGGTGCTAACACCGCAGGGAGATCGACAATACCGCTAACAGCTGATATATCGGCAACCCGGCAGCGGGTGACCAATCACATCAGCTGCTAGCGATATTCAAATCTGGCGCCAATACCGCTAGCAGCTGATGAGCGGCTCGGGATTCAAATTCTCCGCCCGCCGGCTGAGCCAGTGGGCGGTACCGCATGAGATTTGAATCCCCTGCCAAAGCCGCACAGCTAGGAGTGGCTCAGCCAATGAGCGGTGCCGTGCGGCTTTGGCGGGGGATTTGAGGGTATGTGCACACGTTGCAGATTTGACTGCTGAATTTTCTACACAAAAACAGGACCTCTTGGCAGAAAACGCAGATGCTTTTTTGATGTGTTTTTTCATGCGGATTTGTATGCATTTTTGTAAGCTAAATAAAGATATGTTATTTAACAAAAAAAAAAGGTGTGACGTCATTTCTTGTCCAATCTCCTCTTTTACATTTCTCCAACCCACACTCCATTACACACACAGATAGATAGATAGATAGATAGACAGAAAGACAGATAGATAGATAGATAGATAATAGACAGATAGAAGAAATAGACAGATAGAAAAGATAAATAGATAGATAGATAGATAGATAAATAGATAGATAGATAGATAGATAGATAGATAGATAGATAGATAGATAATAGACAGATAGAAGATAGACATGTAGATAGAAGATAGACAGATAGATAGAAGATAGATAGATAATAGATAGACAGATAGATAGATAGATAATAGACAGATAGATAGATATTAGATAGATAGAAAATAGATAGATAATAGATAGATATTACATAGATAATAGATAGATAGAATGGTACATAAATAGTTAAAGACGTGCACACACACAAAAAATCTTCACGCAATAGCTTTAATTTAAAAAAAAGGGGAAAAAATGGCATGCTCTCCGGCGCAATTTTCTGCGCCAGAGGGAAAAGCTGACGGCTCGGGCCAATATTTCTAGCCTGGGAAGGGGTTAATACCCATGGAGCTTCCCAGGCTATGAATTTCAGCCCGCAGCTAGCCTTTACTGGCTATTAAAGTAGGGGGGACCCCAAAAAAATGACGTGAAGTCCCCCAGTAATTTATAGCCAGAAAGGCTACGCAAATAGCTGCGGGCTGATATTCATAGCCTAGGAAGGGGCCATGGATATTGGCGCACCCCCCTGGCTAAAAATATCAGCACCCAGTCACCTCAGAATTGGCGCATCTGTACGATGCGCCAATTCCGGCACTTAGCCCCCTCTCTTCCCACTCCCCTGTAGCGGTGGGATATGGGGTAATAAGGGGTTAATATCACCTTGCTATTGTAAGGTGATATTAAGCCTTTTTAATAATGGAGAGGCGTCACCCGATGTCAGTGTTCTACACCAGAGATCATCGTCGGACACTCGTTATTATCTGGACTACGGCGGAAAGGTGATGTTTAGGTTGCTTTATTATTTTATTTTTATTACAGGAGACGATGGCATCGGGGATTAGGTGATTGGTGCGTATGTACTCTATGTTATGTGTTGTATGTTATATGTATGTTCTGTATGTTATATGTTATGTGTATGTACTGTATGTTCTGTATGTTATGTGTTATATGTATGTTCTGTATGTTATGTGTTATATATATGTTCTGTATGTTATGTGTTATATGCTATATGTTATATGTATGTTCTGTATGTTGTGTTATATGTATGTTCTGTATGTTATGTGTTATATGTATGTTCTGTATGTTATGAGTATGTTCTGTATGTTTTGTGTTGTATGTTATATGTATGTACTGTATGTTCTGTGTTGTATGTTATATGTATGTACTATATGTTCTGTGTTGTATGTTATATGTATGTACTGTATGTTCTGTGTTGTATGTTATATTGTCTCTGCCAATGAGCGGTGCCGCACCACTTTGGTGGGGGATTTGAATCCCGCGCAGCTCATTGGCTGAGCCGGCAGGCGGCTCAGCCAATGAGCGGTGCACGCGCGGCTTTGCCGGGGGATTTGAATCCCGCACGGCACCCCTCATCGGCTCAGCCGGTGGCTTAGCCAATGAGCGGTGCATGCGCGGCTTTGGCATGAGATATGAATCCCGGCCGCCATATTGGAATACCCATAACTTGGGTGTTCCAATATGGCGGTCGGCGTACTTCCGGTCGCGGTGCATTGTGGAAGCGACACAAGCTCCGGAAGTGTGTGACAGAATGTATTGGTAATTATATATTAGATGATATAACAATATAGGCCTTCATGTCACCATCTGCTCTGCGAACTGAGTAGGGTGGAACTAAAAGATTGGGGAAATATTTCTGGAGGGATGGACTTGAAGGGTAAGCTTGATCAGGTGGTAGCAGTGACGCAGTTATCAAATAGAAAAGTCTAGAGTGGTAAGGCAGGAAGGTGGTTGGCACCAGCAAGTGAGACAGAGAGGATGTGTGAGAGTTGTAATGCAGAATGACCAAAGGGTGGCTGGAGGCTGAGCACGTGAGACATCGTTGAAGAAGCATCAAAGCCCAGACCTTGCCGGTTAACACTTGAGGCCCAGACTCCGTTGGTCAAGACCCAAAGTCTAGTCTTCACCAATCAAGATCTGGTATACAGATGCCATGGGTTAAGCACCGAAGATCAGATGTTGATGATTGTACGAGGCTGGACGTCTACCTTGGTGGCAAAGAGACCCGAGTGAACTAGGCCATTACTTCCAGATTAGACTTACGGTACAGGATGTGGGCCGGAACCACACGTCAGAATGAACCGAGGGTGGCTAGTGTGATGAGCTCACACAGGGTACTGAGTGACTCACTTATGAAGGACTAGAGTGAACTACCGGTGATCCCTGTTAGTGCCAGTATAATAATCAAAGGTGCTAGAAGAACATATTACGATCATGGGCCTATAATTGGGATTGACTCCTATTGAGCTAAGACAGAAAGACATTGATAGTTGTTTAACTGAGAAATAACCAGATAGAACATAGAACAAGAATATTGCAATTGCTATACTGTTGTTAATGTCATTATTGCTAAGATTGTGTGATTTATTTCCCTATACCCGAATAACCATCTGTTCCTATAGTTAAACTTTCATTTTGGGGAAGGAAAATAAACAGCTTTTGTTGATAACTTCTGCATCATCATTATCTGCATTATTGCATCCCAGTAGCTTTTTTAGTGGAAATCCAGATTTTGTAGCCAAAATTTGATTGTTAATATATAGCTACATTATGACTTTGTGAGATCAACTTATTACAGAAGAATGTTTAGAATGGTATTAAAAGTATGTATAATAGAAGTTATAAACTGTATTACTTACCTTGTGTTCTCCATGACGTCCTTCTAAAGAACTAGGTGTTAAATAACTTGAATGGAACTTTTTATCAATGACTTTTACCATTATATCCTTATAACTTCCTCTGTAATGACTACTAAATGGAATTGAAATACTAATTGGATAAGGGATTTTTAAGCGATCATCAAGACAAGATATATTCAACACCTTGCTGACCAATTCTTCTGAATTCGATACCACTAAAGAGCTAATCTCATCCATAAATCTGCACTGTAGTTTCTGCAAGATGGAAGAAGGTGCTCTAATAAAGCAGGCAAGAAGTTCTTCACCGACCTCATCATCTTGTAGAGTAAATCTATAACAAAAAAAAGTCACAATTACAATTCAAAACTGCCAATCTACGCAAAAAATATTGCAAATATAATAAAGTTGACCACTCTCATATTTCAAACTACAATGGGCATTTTTTTTCAATATTGGTAAAATCTAAAGGTTCCAAAAAAATAAAACTGGACTCCTTTTTGTGTATGGAAAATATACATAGAATATGATTGTAAGTGTTGAATGTTTTATACCTTCATGTAATAAAACCTTAAAAGGTCACTGTTGTTTACCAATCTTTGAATAGATCAATAGTACAAGCAAATATATCTAAAAAACTTTTAAATATATTCAATCATGGAAATATGTTTCTGTCTTCACGTATGAGCATTTCTACCCTCACCCCTTCAATCATTCACTTTTAAAAACTGTTTAAATCTGTATTGGTCAAAGAAAAGACAGACTACTAAGGTCATTGAAGGATAATATTACAACTGCTTATTGAAAGAGAAGTGGAGCAGAAACAAGGTGCAGAGAGAAGCACAGACACAGCCTGGGCTGCAGCTCTTTAGTACTTATCTTTCTTCAGTAATGGATTCACAGCTAGACCACTCAGTATTGATATAGAATGGTTGTAGAAAGTTTGTGAACTCTTTAGAATTTTCCATAATTCTGCATACATTTGACCTAAAATTAACTCAGATTTTCAAAAACTTAAAGAACCAAATCAAACAAGTGACTCAAAAATATTACACTTTGTGATTAATTTCAATAAAGAAAAGTAACCAATATCACGTCTACAAGTAGCAAAATTATGGGAATTATTGCTTTTAGAATGAACTGTAATAACTGCATCTAGATGTTTTAAGTAATAGTTGATCAGGCCCTCATCCGGCATGCAGGAATTTTAGCTCATTTCACCCTACTAAACATCTTTAATTCTGTTACGTTGGTTAGTATTCTCTCATAAATTGCTTGCTTCAGGTTTATCCACAATATTTCTGTCATAGAAGAAAATTAAAATCCATAATACATCTACAGAAGAGAAAAGAGCTGGCACTTCATCCTCCTTGAAGTAGGACTACAAATTGAACAAGTGAGGCCAATTAATGATGGTAAGTTGTCCTGGCCTCAGTGCTGCAAAAGTGGCCCAATCCATGATACTACCACCACCACCATGTTTCACAGATGGTGTGATGTTCCACTAGAATTTTCTGTGTAAATATTCAGATTTGTTATGTGGTATAACAGCACCATCTAGTGGTCGTTTTATAGAATGTCTTTGGTTGTTGATACTGAGGTTTTTTGACATATCTACCACACCGTAGTTCATGAGTCATAGCTTTGATGACTCATCAGCCAGCCCCAGCAGCCATGTTTCTTTGCTCAGTATACAGCTAAGACAGTTCATTTCTGAGTACCTCCTGACATCAGAATTCCAATAGTGATCTCTTACATCCAGATCTGTAGCCGCACAATCGGTAGGTCCTAAACACATTCACCATGAACTTGACAGCCGTATAAATATTGGGATGTTTACATCATGCTGTTATGAAAATGTGAGAGTTGTAGTCCATGCTTTTCCGACTGGTCATAAGCATGGGATATACCGCATGTTATATGTAACTACATGTTATGCATATAGTGTGTTCCCTCACCACTGTATATTGTGCATATATTGTATGCTTGCCACATGTTTGTGAGCACATAGTAAAATACTGTTATTTGTTCCACAGTTTTTTACCATATTCGATTCCTGCAATAAACTTGGTAACAGACATCACGTGTCTATCAAATCACTGTTGGGATCAAGGTTATGCTGTCTGCAAGGATTATGTACACATACACATAAGACGGGCAGAACAGTAAAAAACGATTAACCCTCACAGGCTGGATAGAAGAACTGCGGATTCTCACATACTGATCGCAGTAAAACTGCCCGCTACAAGCTGGATAGAAGATACCGCAGCTCGCACATAGTGATCGTTGTGAAACCAAGCTTCTGTCAAGCCTGAAAGAAAGGGCGCAATCCTGTCAGAGCGTCACCATGTCAGCCGCAGAAGGTAGATCATTCACCACAAGATCTGCAATCTCAGCCAGCTGCAAAAGCTCAAAGAAGTCAGTGAGCAGCTCTACCATCGCCATAGCCCGCGCAAAAGCAGAAGCTGCCAAAGTGCGAGCATCGTTTGCTGAACAAGAAAGGCAATTAGAAGCAGAGGAAGCACAAATGAAGGCACACATGGAAGCAGAGGAAGCACGCATGAAAGCAGCTCTGGCCGAACAACAAGCACACATGAAAAAACTAGCATTGGAGAGGGAAGCCGCAGTTGCACTGGCAGAGGCTGAAGTTTTGGAGGAGGCAGGAAGCATCGCAAGTAATAGACGCAGCAGTATTCTTGGATCAGAGCTCAGTCAACAGGAAAAAGCACGACACACTTCAAAATACGTACTGCAGTATGCTAAGTCAGATGACGGTCTGTATTACGGTCCAGGAGCTGAGTCAACCCCTGCTTACAAACTCCAGCCTAATCCTGTCACACAACAAGCAGCCTCAGCCTTCCAAATGCCATACATCAAGCAAGACAGTAACTTTATATATCATCGGTCCCCAATGCAACCTGCATTCCAACCGACAGACAACTGCAGAGCAGCTCCAGCCTTCAAGAAGGAACAAGTAGATGGTAGTTATTACAACAAAGACAAGTTTAAAGACTACTCTAACCCACATGGACCTCTGCACCTCAGCTCGTTTTCAGATTCATCAAACAGAAATCAAGGTATGTCAGATGTTCTCAAATTCCTTGCTCGACGTGAGTTGATAACCCAAGGACTCTCCAAGTTTAACGACAAACCTGAAGGCTATAGAGCATGGCGATCCTCATTCAGAAATACAATCAAAGATCTGGATCTGTCTGCAAACGAGGAGGTCGACCTTTTAGTCAAGTGGCTAGGAAATGAATCCACAGAGCATGCAAAACGGATTAGGGACATCAATTTAGACTATCCCGACAGAGGACTAAACCTGATATGGGAGAGACTGGAGGAGTGTTACGGCTCACCAGAAGTGATAGAAAACGCACTCTTCAAAAGAATTGAGGATTTCCCCAAGATGCAAGGCAAAGGTTTCCAAAAACTGAGAGAATTGAGCGATCTGTTGACAGAACTTCAAGTTGCCAAAGCTCAAGGAGACTTACAAGGCCTAGCATTCTTGGACACAGCACGCGGTGTAAATCCCATAGTACGCAAACTTCCGCAAGGCCTGATAGATAAGTGGATTGGTCAAGGCTCCAAATACAAGGAACGATACAGCGTCCCATTTCCTCCATTCTCATTCTTTGTGGACTTTGTACACCAACAAGCAAAGATTAGAAATGACCCCAGCTTTGACTTCTCAATGTTTGACACCACGTACCCCAAATCAGGTAAACCTGTCTCAATGCATAACCTGAGAGATACACCAGTGGCAGTACACAAAACCAGTGTATCTCTTCAAGACACTTCACGCAAAACTTATAGTACTGCAGAGACTGATAAGACCTCATCTAAAGACCCGTGCAAAGAATGCCCTCTGCATAAGAAACCACATTCGTTGTTGAAATGCAGAGGATTCAGAGAAAAACAGCTCAAAGATCGCAAAACTTTCCTCAAAGAAAACCACATTTGCTACAGGTGCTGCGCAGCAACTTCACATCTTGCAAAAGACTGTACAACAAACATTAAATGCTCAGAATGTGACAGTGAAGAGCATAACACAGCTTTACACCCAGGACCAGCTCCATGGACTCTCACACCCTCAGACCAAGTGGCAGAGCACGGCGAGGAGCAGAGAGACCCTACACCTCCTGAAGTGACACCTCAGTGCACCCAAGTCTGTGGAGAAGGACTTAGCAACAAATCTTGCTCCAAGATCTGTCTTGCCACAGTTTACCCCATTGGTCACAAAGAGAAAGCTGTAAAGTAGTATGCCATCCTTGATGATCAGAGCAACAGGTCTCTCGCTAATTCAACTTTCTTTGATATCTTCGACATTAAAGGAAACAGCTCGGCATATTCACTTAAGACTTGCACAGGTGTGAGTGAAGAAAAAGGGAGAAGAGCTACTGGTTACCAAATTGAATCCTTAAATGGTGAAACATCCCTGCCTCTGCCTACGCTGATAGAATGCAATCAGATCCCAAACAACAGAGAAGAGATTCCTACACCTGCAGCAGCATCACATCATGGACATCTAAAAAATATAGCGCACCTAATTCCTGAAGTCGACCCAGACGCTCCAATAGTACTTCTGCTTGGAAGAGACATCATAAGAGTCCACAAGGTGAGGAAACAGATAAACGGTCCTCACAGTTCTGCTTATTCTCAGAAGCTCGGCCTAGGGTGGGTCATTATAGGCGATGTCTGCCTAGGAAGCGTTCACAAGCCAACCACTGTGAATTCTCTCTTCACAAATACATTGGAAAATGGACGTCCATCCCTCTTTCAGCCTTGTCCTAACAGATTCCTTGTAAGAGAGAAGCCTACAAGTGTGTTATACCCGGACTGTGCAGAAGATGAAGATCATCTGGGGTGTACAGTGTTCCAGAGGACAAAGGAAGACAACAAGACCGCTTGCTCTATTGAAGATGAGACCTTCTTAAGTATAATGGAACAAGGATTCTCTAAAGATGAAACAAATACCTGGGTAGCACCACTGCCTTTCAAAACGCAGAGAACCCACCTTCCTAACAACAGAGTTCAAGCCACAAAACGCTTCAGTTCTCTCAGGCGCAACTTTGAGAAAAGACCAGAAATGAAGGAGCACTTCTTCTCATTCATGAGCAAGATATTTGAAAATGACCATGCAGAAGTAGCCCCGCCTTTAAAAGAAAAAGAAGAGTGCTGGTATCTGCCAATCTTTGGTGTTTACCACCCCAAGAAACCAGGTCAAATCCGAGTAGTATTTGACTCCAGCTCACAACACCAGGGAGTAGGGTTGAGCATTCCGATACTGCAAATATCGGGTATCGGCTGATATTGGCTGTATCGGAATTCCGATTCCGAGTTCCGATATTTTCGTCATATCGGATACCGGAATCGGGATGTCACTGTCACTGTCAGTGTCCGTCTGTTGGGTCTGTCAGGAGTCAGCGGCACTTACCTGGCAGAAGATCTCCGGCGGTCACGTCCTGGATTGCTTCATGGCTGCCATCCTCTTCTCCCCGGCGGTCACATGCAGTTTCTCGCGATAACTGCAGTGACTGCTGGGTAATCCCGGCCGTAAAGCAGTCAGTCCGATGACGTCACCGCCGGGGAAGCAGGTAATCAGCTGTGCTGCGTTGCAATGACAGGCTCTGCCTGTCATTGCGATGTAGCAGAGCTGGATCGTCGTGGGACTGTCGTTATGGACTGCGTCGGACAGGTGGTATACTGTTGTTTTTTTTTTTTAATTTTTTTACAGGAGATCGATGGCGTCGCAGGAATGAGAGAGTAATAAAAAAAATGAAAACTGTGTTGTCTCTTTTATTTCATTAAAATACTTTTTTCTTGCTGTGTCTTTTTTTTTACACATTTAAAAACTTTGGGATTAATAATGGATCGGTGTCTTATTGACGCCTATCCATTATTAACCGGGCTTATTGTCACCGTGCAATCAACGGTGACATTAACCCCTTATTACCCCACTTGCCACCGCTACAGGGCAGTGGGAAGAGCCGGGTAAAGTGCCACAATTGGCACATCTTTTGATGCGCCAAATGTGGGGCTGCTGTAGCCTGGTATTATCAGGCTGTTGAGGGCCAAAATCCATGGGCCTTGACAGTCCTTTAATACCAGGCCGCAGCAGTCTGCATTTTACTTGGCTGGTTAACAAAAATAGGGGGACTCCTACGCCGTTTTTTTTTCGAGGGGATCCCCTATTTTTGTTAACCAGCCAAGCTAAGCAGACTGCTGTGGCCTGGTATTATCAGGCTTGCAAGGTCCATGGATATTGGATCCTTACCAGCCTGAAAAACCAGGCCTCAGCGGTCTGCTTCATCTGGCTGGTTAACAAAAATAGGGGGGACCCCACGCCATTTTTTTTTCGAAGGGAACCCCTATTTTTGTTAATCAGTTCCCTCTGACGTCACTGATGGTGTCCCTGGCTGACCTGAAGTGAAAGTGGAAATTAATCAATTAAGCTTTCCACTTCCTCTCCTGTCAGCCAGGAGAGGAACTCATTCATTTGGGGGTTTACTGTGAGGCTGCAGCATTAGCTGCGGTCCCTGCAGTAAACATTAACCCTTTCTGAAGGATTACACCGTGGGACCTGACTGTGCATCGGATTGGTAAGAATAATTTTGCTTTATTATTTTATTTTTATTACAGGAAATGGTTTTAGCAGGTAAATAAAATATGGTCAAAAACTGTGTGATTATTTCATTAAACTTTTTTATTAAAGTGTGTGTGTTTGATTTTTCTTTCATACAATAGGATTAATAATTGATAGTTGTCTAATTGACAGCTCTCAATTATTAACCTGGCTTAAAGTGACCTTTCAATTGCAAGGTCATTTTAACCCCTTATTAACCCATTCGCCACCGCTACAGGGCAATGGGAATAGACGGGCAAAGTGCCAGAAAGGGCAAATCTAATTAGAGATTTGCCCTTTCTGGGGTGTCTGGGGGCAGATGTTAAGTAGCCGGGGGGGCCAAAAAAAATGGTCCCTCTCTGGGCTATTATTATCTGCCCCCACTCACTGGCTTTGTCTGTCTGGTTGTGAAAATAGGGCGGGAGCCACGCATTTTTTTTCAGCAATTTTACACCTCATATATATATATACATGTCATTGAATTTGTGACACATATATATATATATATATATATATATATATTTATATTTTAGTTCATACACTTCTACATAGTATAATAGCCGCTAATTCAATTGCCGGCTTTTGTGAAAATGCAGAACCCGACATGAAATTACACTTGGTGTACATAGGGTTAACCATGTCTTTTCATGTAGTTTGATATCTGATTTGCACAAACAATTACATGAGTGTAAGTGTGCAAAATTTCACACCTGTAGGGGTTAATTAAAGGTGTAAATTCGTAGCAAAAAAGTCCGGTTTTTTTTACAACGAATTTACACCTTTAATTAACCCCTACAGGTGTGAAATTTTGCACACATAGACTGATTTAATTGTTTGTGCAAATCAGATAGCAAACGACATGAAAAGACATGGTTAACCCTATGCACACCAAGTGTCATTTCATGTCGGGTGCTTCTGTCTTTTCACTGAAGCCGGCTTTACCCGGCAATTGAATCAGAGGATATTTTACTATGTAGAAGTGTATAAACTATACATATATGTATATATACATGTCACAATGACATATATATATATATATATGTATTCTATGTGTGTATATTTAGTGTTTACAAAGAAAGAAAGAGGTTTTTTTAGTTGCGATATTTTGTTCCCATAGACTTACATGGGACTTCCGGTATCGGTATCGGGTATCGCCGATATTTTAATGGTATCGGCGATACCAATCCGATTCCGATACTTTAGGATATCGGAAAGTATCGCTCAACTCTACCAGGGAGTTTCCCTAAATGATGTTCTTTTATCAGGACCAGATCTAAATAACACGCTTTTTGGTGTCCTCATCAGATTCCGTAAAGAATCTATTGCCATAGTCGCTGATATACAACAAATGTTCTATTGTTTCCTAGTTAAAAAAGAACACAGGAACTTCTTGAGGTTTTTTTGGTTCAGAGACAACGACCTACCAAAGACGTCATAGAATACCGCATGAAGGTACATGTTTTTGGCAATAGTCCATCTCCTGCTGTCGCCATTTATGGACTGCGACTCTCTGCCCAAGAAGGTGAAGAAAACTATGGGCAAGACGTTAAGAAGTTTGTTGAAAGAGACTTCTATGTGGATGATGGCCTAAAGTCACTTCCCTCACCAGAGGCTGCAATCAGCCTACTCAAGAGGACTCAACGTATGCTTTCCTGTTCAAACCTCAGACTGCATAAAATAGCTTCAAACAGCGAAGATGTTATGGCAGCCTTCCCAGTTCAAGATCATGCCAGCGATCTGAAAGACCTAGACTTTGCAACGGACCCCATACCC
The DNA here is from genome assembly GCA_033576555.1 of Oophaga sylvatica. Lineage (NCBI taxonomy): Eukaryota > Metazoa > Chordata > Amphibia > Anura > Dendrobatidae > Oophaga > Oophaga sylvatica. Next base: position 71,517,350 of record JARQOD010000001.1, on the reverse strand, counting down.
ATGCAACGCAGCTTAGGGCTCAGCTGGGATCTCAAGTCTGACACCTTTACCTTCCAGGTTGACCAAGAGCAAAAGCCCTTCACACGACGTGGTGTCTTATCCACCATCAACAGCCTATATGATCCACTTGGATTTGCAGCACCAGTCACCATCCAAGGTAAGACTCTCCTCAGAGATTTAACTGCAGACACATGTGATTGGGACTCTCCACTTCCCCCAGAGAAAGAAGCTCTATGGGTAACCTGGAGAGACTCTCTAAAGACATTGTCTAATCTACACATTCACAGACCATATGCTCACATCTCTGCTGCAGAGGTTCAGACTAAGCAGTTGTGTATATTTTGTGACGCTTCAGTAAAGGCGATAGCTGCAGTCGCTTACCTTAAAACAACAGATATCAAAGGTCAAGTCCAGATTGGCTTCGTGATGGGAAAGGCAAAATTGGCACCATGTCCTGAGCTTACCATACCAAGACTGGAACTTTGTGCTGCTGTTCTAGCAACAGAGCTAGCTGAGCTCATTGTGACAGAGATAGATTTAAAGCTTGAAGATACGGTGTTCCATACAGACAGTAAAGCAGTGCTGGGTTACATTCACAATGAGACTAGAAGATTCTATGTCTACGTAAATAACAGAGTTCAAAGAATCAGGAGGTCAACACGACCTACCCAGTGGCGTTATGTATCAACTGATCACAACCCAGCAGACCACGCAACAAGAGCTGTTCCTGCAGCCCATCTTAAAGACACTACATGGCTCACAGGACCAGCATTCCTCTACAAATCAGTACAAGACACTTTTGAGAAAGACACATTTGAAATGTTAGAACCAGATTCTGATGCAGAGATTCGTCCTCATGTTTCTACCTTACAGACCCGGAATAAATGGCAAGCCAGTAAACCCAACATGGAGGTTGGTAATGTTGTTCTTGTCAAAGACACTCAGTCAAAAAGAAATGACTGGCCTTTGGGACTGATAACCAAAGTGTTTCCAAGTGAAGATGGAAAAGTTAGGAAAGTGGAGGTCAAGATCTGCAGGCAACACGAACCTAAACTTTTCCTCAGACCAGTCATGAACTGATTTTGTTGCTCTCTCCAGAGGTACCTTAAAGTGGTATCTTTAAGATACCAGGCGAGGAGTGTGATGTTCCACTAGAATTTTCTGTGTAAATATTCAGATTTGTTATGTGGTATAACAGCACCATCTAGTGGTCGTTTTATAGAATGTCTTTGGTTGTTGATATTGAGGTTTTTTGACATATCTACCACACCGTAGTTCATGAGTCATAGCTTTGATGACTCATCAGCCAGCCCAGCAGCCATGTTTCTTTGCTCAGTATACAGCTAAGACAGTTCATTTCTGAGTACCTCCTGACATCAGAATCCAATAGTGATCTCTTACATCCAGATCTGTAGCCGCACAATCGGTAGGTCCTAAACACATTCACCATGAATTTGACAGCCGTATAAATATTAGGATGTTTACATCATGCTGTTATGAAAATGTGAGAGTTGTAGTCCATGCTTTTCCGACTGGTCAGTAAGCATGGGATATACCGCGTGTTATATGTAACTACATGTTATGCATATAGTGTGTTCCCTCACCACTGTAAATTGTGTATATATTGTATGCTTGCCACATGTTTGTGAGCACATAGTAAAATACTGTTATTTGTTCCACAGTTTTTTACCATATTCGATTCCTGCAATAAACTTGGTAACAGACATCACGTGTCTATCAAATCACTGTTGGGATCAAGGTTATGCTGTCTGCAAGGATTATGTACACATACACATAAGACGGGCAGAACAGATGGTATGAGGTTTTTATGCTACAATGCAATGTTTTTCATAATGCTTCTCAATTGAACAAAAAAAACTGAAGTTTAGTCTCATATCTGTCCACAAAACTTTCTTCCTATGGCCTTCTAGCTTGTTCAAGTGATCTATAGCTAACTGCAGATATGCTTTCTACCTAACAATCCTGCCATGCACACTATCGTTGTTCAGTGTCCTCCTGATGGTGGAATAGTCATGATCATTAACTATTGTGAGAAAAGCTTTTAGTTGGCTAGAGGTTACCTTGCTTGGTTGCTTTGTGACTTCATGGACTATTGTATGACTTGCTTTTGGAGTGATCTTTGTTGGTCGACACTAAAGGGGAAGGTAAAGGTTATGACTGTCTTCTATTTGTACGCTCCATATTTAACAGTGGATTGGTGGCATCCAAATTCTTAAGTTGTTTTTCAATCTTTTCCAGTCTGATCAACATCAACAACTCTTCTAATGATGGCCTCTCCTTAGTGTATGTCTTGATGAACTGTACTGTCATAAGCATGTTTTGTGAAAAAAAGACTTTGATAGATATCGGTTCTTTAAGTATAACGAGGCGCTCACTCACACTGAATTGTCATCTTTTTGATTAAAAACACCGGACTCTAACTTCACTTTCAAATTATCTGGTAATCCTAAGAGCTTTTGCCATCTACAAATATGTGATAATGGATTATTTTCCTCAATAAACAAAAAAAATTCAAAGTCTAATATTTTGACTCATGTGTTTGATTTTGTTTTCTTTAACCCCTTCACCCCAAGGGTGGTTTGCACGTTAATGACCGGGCCAATTTTTACAATTCCGACCACTGTCTCTTTATGAGGTTATAACTCTGGAACGCTTCAACGGATCTTCGCGATTCTGAGATTGTTTTCTCGTGACATATTGTACTTCATGACAGTGGTAAAATTTCTTCCATATAACTTGCATTTATTTATGAAAAAAACGCAAATATGGCAAAAATTTTGAAAATTTTGCAATTTTCAAACTTTGAATTTTTATTCCCTTAAAACAGAGAAATATGTCACACAAAATAGTTAAGAAATAACATTTCCCACATGTCTACTTTACATCAGCACAATTTTGGAAACAAAATTTTTTTTTGTTAGGAAATTATAAGGGTTAAAAGTTGACCAGCGATTTCTCATTTTTACAACAAAATTTACAAAGCCATTTTTTTTCGGGACCACCTCATATTTGAAGTCACTTTGAGGGGTCTATATAGCAGAAAATACCCAAAAGTGACACCATTCTAAAAACTACACCCCTCAAGGTACTCAAAACCACATTCAAGAAGTTTATTAACCCTTCAGGTGCTTCACAGGAGCTGAAGCAACATGGAAGGAAAAAATTAACATTTTACTTTTTAGTCACAAAAATGATCTTTTACAAACATTTTTTTTTATTTTCACAAGGGAAAAAGGAGAAAAAGGACTGATAAAGTTGTTGTGCAATTTCTCCTGAGTACGCCGATACCCCATATGTGAGGGAAAACCACTGTTTGGGCACACGGCAGAGCTCGGAATGGAAGGAGCGCAGTTTGACTTTTCCAAACCAAAATTGGCTGGAATTGAGAACGGACGCCATGTCGCGTTTGGAGAGGCCCCGATGTGCCTAAACAGTGGAAACCCCCACACGTGACCCCATTTTGGAAACTAGACCCCCTAAGGAACTTATCTAGATGTGTGGTGAGTAGTTTGAACCCTCAAGTGCTTCACGCAAGTTTGTAATGTAGAGCCGTGAAGAAAAAAAATCATATTTTTTCCACAAGCATGATGTTTTAGTCCCCAAATTTTTTTTTTCCCAAGGGTAAGAGGAGAAATTGAACCACAAAAGTTGTTGTCCAACTTATCCTGAGTACGCTGATACCCCATATGTGGGGGGCAACCACTGTTTGGGCGCACGTCAGGGCTTGAAAGGGAAGGAGCGCCGTTTGACTTTTCCAAACCAAAATTGGCTGGAATTGCGAACGGACGCCATGTCGCGTTTGGAGGGCCCCTGATGTGCCTAAACAGTGGAAACCCCCCACATGTGACCCCATTTTGGAAACTAGACCCCCTAAGGAACTTATCTAGATGTGTGGTGAGCACTTTGAACCCTCAAGTGCTTCACGCAAGTTTGTAATGTAGAGCCGTGAAGAAAAAAATCATATTTTTTCCACAAACATGATGTTTTAGTCCCCAAATTTTTATTTTCCCAAGGGTAAGAGAAGAAATTGGACCACAAAAGTTGTTGTCCAACATGTCCTGAGTACGCTGATACCCCATATGTGGGGGGGAACCACTGTTTGGGCGCACGGCAGGGCTTGAAAGGGAAGGAGCCGTTTGACTTTTCCAAACCAAAATTGGCTGGAATTGCGAACGGACGCCATGTCGCGTTTGTAGGGCCCCTGATGTGCCTAAACAGTGGAAACCCCCCACATGTGACCCCATTTTGGAAACTAGACCCCCTAAGGAACTTATCTAGGTGTGTGGTGAGCACTTTGAACCCCAAGTGTTTCACTACGTTTTAATGCCCTGGCGTTAAAAAAAAAATATATTTTTTTTTTCCACAACATGATGTTTTAGTCCCCAAATTTTTATTTTCCCAAGGGTAAGAGGAGAAATTGGACCCAAAAGTTGTTGTCCAACTTGTCCTGAGTACGCTGATACCCCATATGTGGGGGAACCACTGTTTGGGCGCACGTCAGGGCTTGAAAGGGAAGGTAGGACGTTTGACTTTCAAACAAAATTGGATGGAATTGGCGACGGGCGTCATGTCGCGTTTGGAGGCCCCTGATGTGCCTAAACAGTGGAAACCCCCCACATGTGACCCCATTTTGGAAACTAGACCCCCTAAGGAACTTATCTAGATGTGTGGTGAGCACTTTGAACCCTCAAGTGCTTTTACGCAAGTTTGTAATGTGAGCCGTGAAAAAAAAAAAATCATAATTTTCCACAAACATGATGTTTTAGTCCCCAATATTTTTATTTTCCCAAGGGTAAGAGGAGAAATTGGACCACAAAAGTTGTTGTCCAACATGTCCTGAGTACCTGATACCCCATATGTGGGGGGAACCACTGTTTGGGCGCAGGCAGGGCTTGAAAGGGAAGGACGCGTTGACTTTTCCAACCAAATTGGTGGAATGCGACGGACCATGTCGCTTTGGAGGGCCCTGATGTGCCTAAACAGTGGAAACCCCCCACATGTGACCCCATTTTGGAAACTAGACCCCCTAAGAACTTATCTAGATGTGTGGTGAGCACTTTGAACCCCAAGTGCTTCACGCAAGTTTGTATGTAGAGCGTGAAGAAAAAAAATCATATTTTTCCACAAACATGATGTTTTAGTCCCAATTTTTTATTTTCCCAAGGGTAGAGGAGAAATTGGACCACAAAGTTGTTGTCCAACATGTCCTGAGTACGCTGATACCCATATGTGGGGGGAACCACTGTTTGGGCGCACGGCAGGGCCGAAAGGGAAGGAGCACGTTGACTTTTCCAACAAAATTGCTGGAATGCGAAGGACGCCATGTCGGTTTGAGGCCCCTGATGTGCCTAAACAGTGGAAACCCCCCACATGTGACCCCATTTTGGAAACTAGACCCCCTAAGGAACTTATCTAGATGTGTGGTGAGCACTTTGAACCCTCAAGTGCTTCACGCAAGTTTGTAATGTAGAGCCGTGAAGAAAAAAAATCATATTTTTTCCACAAACATGATGTTTTAGTCCCCAAATTTTTATTTTCCCAAGGGTAAGAGGAGAAATTGGACCACAAAAGTTGTTGTCCAACATGTCCTGAGTACGCTGATACCCCATATGTGGGGGGAACCACTGTTTGGGCGCACGGCAGGGCTTGAAAGGGAAGGAGCGCCGTTTGACTTTTCCAAACCAAAATTGGCTGGAATTGCGAACGGACGCCATGTTGCGTTTGGAGGGCCCCTGATGGCCTAAACAGTGGAAACACCCCACATGTGACCCCATTTTGGAAACTAGACCCCCTAAGGAACTTATCTAGATGTGTGGTGAGCACTTTGAACCCTCAAGTGCTTCACGCAAGTTTGTAATGTAGAGCCGTGAAGAAAAAAAATCATATTTTTTCCACAAACTGATGTTTTAGTCCCCAAATTTTTTATTTTCTCAAGGGTAAGAGGAGAAATTGGACCACAAAAGTTGTTGTCCAACATGTCCTGAGTACGCTGATACCCCATATGTGGGGGGAACCACTGTTTGGGCGCACGGCAGGGCTTGAAAGGGAAGGAGCGCCGTTTGACTTTTCCAAACCAAAATTGGCTGGAATTGCGAACGGACGCCATGTCGCGTTTGGAGGGCCCCTGATGTGCCTAAACAGTGGAAACCCCCCACATGTGACCCCATTTTGGAAACTAGACCCCCTAAGGAACTTATCTAGATGTGTGGTGAGCACTTTGAACCCTCAAGTGCTTCACGCAAGTTTGTAATGCCCTGGCGTGAATAAAAAAAAAAAAAAAAATTTCCACAAATATGATGTTTTAGTCCCCAATTTTTTATTTTCCCAAGGGTAAGAGGAGAACTTGGACCACAAAAGTTGTTGTCCAATTTGTCCTGAGTACACTGATATCCCATATGTTGGGGGGAACCACTGTTTGGGCGCATGGCAGGGCGCAGAAGGGAAGCAGTGACGTTTTGGAATGCAGACTTTGATGGAATGGTCTGCGGGCATCATGTTCCGTTAGCAGAGCCCCTCATGTGCCTAAACAGTGGAAACCCCCACAAGTGACCCCATTTTGGAAACTAGACCCCTAAGGAACTTACCTAGGTGTGTGGTGAGCATTTTGAACCCCCAAGTGTTTCACTAAAGTTTATAATGCCCAGGTATAAAAATAAAAAATCCTACTTTTATCCTCACAAAAATGATGTTTTAGTCCCCAATTTTTTATTTTCCCAAGGGTAAGAGGAGAAATTGGACACCAAAAATTGTTGTCCAATTTGTCCTGAGTACACTGGTGCCCCATATGTGGGAAAAAACTGTTTGGGCACAAGTCGGGGCTCAGAAGGGAAGTCGTGACGTTTTGGAATGCAGACTGATGGAATGGTCTGCGGGCGTCATGTTCCGTTTGCAGAGCTCCTGATGTGCCTAAACAGTAAAAAAAAACCACAAGTGACATAATTTTGGAAAGTAGACTCCCAAGGAACTTTTATAAATGTGCCCCCTTCTGGAACTAATCTTTCCTGTAAAGTAAATTAGTAGTGCATTGAGGTGTGGTACAATTTGAAACAATCCTTCATACACAGGCCAGGTTTTTCGGGGCAGGTGTCGCATTGGTAAGTGGTGTCCTTGCGTATTCCCCTTTTGTAACACACTCGGCACCTTTTTTGCGGCTTACCTTTGCTTCCAGTTGGCGGGACCACCCCCGGGAAATGCTGACCTGGTATGATACGAGCACCTTCAGTTCCAGAAGTACTGGGGCCCGCTGTTTCCTGAGCGCCAAACATCAGGGCCTTAACCACTACCTCCTGGAACTGAAGGTACGTCGTATCGCTGTTGCGTGCACATCGTGACAGCAGGAAAGCGTTGAGCATTGCCATTTGGACGATGTGCACGGACAGCTTCTTGTACCACACCTTGGCCTTTCTCAAAGCACTGTACGGTTGGAGGAGTTGATCAGAGAGATCAACACCCCCCATGTATTTATTGTACCCCAGTACACAGTCCGGTTTGCGGACCTGTGTAGAGGTACCCCGTACAGTGCTGAGGGCGCTGCCATCACCATGTATGGTGGTCAAGAGAAGGACATCCCTCTTGTCCTTGTACTTGACCACCAACAGGTGGTCGCTACATTGGGCTCTGCTCTCACCCTTTCTGAGCATCTGCCCAAGTAGCGTCTTCGGGAGGCCTCTCTGATTTTTGCGGACGGTACCGCAAGCTGCGGTACCTCGCGCAGAGAGGGATTTGTAGAGTGGGACGCTGGAATAAAAGTTATCGGTGTAAAGGTGATAACCTTTATCCAGCAGTGGGTGCACCAAATCCCACACAATTTTCCCACTCACTCCCAGGACGGGGGGACACTCAGGGGGTTCAATCCTGGTGTCCTTTCCTTCGTAAACTCTAAAGCTGTGCGTGTACCCTGAGGTACTCTCGCACAGCTTGTAGAGTTTAATTCCGTACCTTGCCTTCTTGCTGGGCAGGTACTGGCGGAATCTGAGCCGTCCCTTAAAATGAACCAAGGACTCATCCACGCAGATGTCCCTTTGGGGCACGTACACTTCAGCAAACTTTTTGCTGAAGTGTTCGATGACCGGCCGAACTTTGAACAGACGGTCAAAGTTGGGGTCATTTTGTGGGGGACACTGTGCATTATCATTATAATGCAGGAATTTGTGGATGGCCTCAAAACGCGTCCGAGCCATGACCATTCGGAACAGTGGAGTGTTGTATAAAATATCAACACTCCAATATTGCCGAAGTTCTGGCTTCTTCAGGATCCCCATATGGAGGACCAGGCCCCAAAACTGCATCATTTCACCTGCGTCTACAGGAGACCAGTTGGAAAATGATGACACTGGGTTTTGCGCCAAAAATTGCCGAGCGTACAAATTAGTTTGCTCCACCACGAGGTTAATAAAATCCTCAGAGAAAAAGACTTTGAAAAAGTCTATTTCTCTGAGGCCCGTGGTGTCAAACTTGATTCCTGATTCTGCCACAAAATCAGGAATCAGTGGCTCGTAATTTTCGGGGGGCGGGGTCCATATGGGGTCCGAAGAGGGGTGCGCTGGTTCATTTTCAGGGGTGGGCACTGCCTCATCTTCTGTCCTGGGGCGTCTGCGTGGCGGTTCCGCAGGACCCGAGGAGGAAGATGAGGAAGAGGAGGAAGAAGAAGAAGAGGATGAAGAATCTGAAAAGTAAAGAAATGTGGGATCCTCTCCCTCGCTATCAGTGTCGGAGGCAAGTAAAGCGTATGCCTCTTCCACTGAATAGCGCTGTTGGGAAGAACGTGGCGAGCGGGACATTTTTTTTGTGAATGTGGTGCTTTGTGTGAACTTTATTTATAACTGTGTGTGTGTGGGGGGGGGGATAGTGGTTGGTGCAAACTATGCTGAAAGGAAAAAGCTAAAAGAAAAGAAAGAGAATAGGGAAAAAAATGCCTGTGAAAAAAAGTCTAAACCAGCAGGCAGGAGCTCTGATAAGTGACTGGTGTCACTTATCAAAGTTCCGCGGCTGCCGGATGTGCGCACAGGAGTGGCGGAAAGAGAAGTGAAAAAAAAAAAAACGGCAGGAACGAGCTCTGATAAGTGACCGGTGTCACTTATCAAAGTTCCGCGGCTGCCGGATGTGCGCACAGGAGTGGCGGAAAGGGAAGTGAAAAAAAAAAAAAAACGGCAGGAACGAGCTCTGATAAGTGACCGGTGTCACTTATCAAAGTTCCGCGGCTGCCGGATGTGCGCACAGGAGTGGCGGAAAGGGAAGTGAAAAAAAAAAAAAAAAAACGGCAGGAACGAGCTCTGATAAGTGACCGGTGTCACTTATCAAAGTTCCGCGGCTGCTAGATGTGCGCACGGGAGTGGCGGAAAGTGGAGTGAAAAAAAAAAAAACTGCAGGAACGAACTCTGATAAGTGACTGGTGTCACTTATCAAAGTTCCGCGGCTGCTGGATGTGCGCACAGGAGTGGCGGAAAGGGGAGTGAAAAAAAAAATGCAGGAACGAGCTCTGATAAGTGACTGGTGTCACTTATCAAAGTTCCGCGGCTGCTGGATGTGCGCACAGGAGTGGCGGAAGGGGGAGTGAAAAAAAAAAGACGGCAAGAGCGAGCTCTGATAAGTGACCGGTGTCACTTATCAAAGTTCCGCGGCTGCTAGATGTGCGCACAGGAGTGGCGGAAAGGGGAGTGAAAAAAAAAAAAAAACCGGCAGGAACGAGCTCTGATAAGTGACCGGTGTCACTTATCAAAGTTCCGCGGCTGCTAGATGTGCGCACGGGAGTGGCGGAAAGTGGGGTGAAAAAAAATAAACTGCAGGAACGAGCTCTGATAAGTGACTGGTGTCACTTATCAAAGTTCCGCGGCTGCTGGATGTGCGCACAGGAGTGGCAGAAAGGGGAGTGAAAAAAAAAAAAAACTGCAGGAACGAGCTCTGATAAGTGACTGGTGTCACTTATCAAAGTTCCGCGGCTGCTGGAAGTGCGCACAGGAGTGGCGGAAAGGGGAGTGAAAAAAAAAAAACAAAAACGGCAGGAACGAGCTCTGATAAGTGACCGGTGTCACTTATCAAAGTTCCGCGGCTGCTAGATGTGCGCACGGGAGTGGCGGAAAGTGGTGTGAAAAAAAAAAACTGCAGGATCGAGCTCTGATAAGTGACTGGTGTCACTTATCAAAGTTCCGCGGCTGCTAGATGTGCGCACGGGAGTGGCGGAAAGTGGGGTGAAAAAAAAAAAAAACCTGCAGGAACGAGCTCTGATAAGTGACTGGTGTCACTTATCAAAGTTCCGCGGCTGCTGGAAGTGCGCACAGGAGTGGCGGAAAGGGGAGTGAAAAAAAAAAAATAAACTGCAGGAACGAGCTCTGATAAGTGACTGGTGTCACTTATCAAAGTTCCGCGGCTGCTGGATGTGCGCACAGGAGTGGCAGAAAGGGGAGTGAAAAAAAAAAAAAAAACTGCAGGAACGAGCTCTGATAAGTGACTGGTGTCACTTATCAAAGTTCCGCGGCTGCTGGAAGTGCGCACGGAGGGGGGTGCAAAAGAAAAACGAGCACGAGTGTTGATCGGTGAACTGCGTCACCAATCAACGCTCGGCGGCTGCTAAATGTGTGCAAAGGGGGGGTAAAAAGAGGGGGAAAGGGAAGGGGGGAGGGGGGAATGGGGGATTGGGGTGGATCGGGCAGGGATCGGGGCTCAAAAACTCACGTTTGTAGTCTCTCTTCTTTCTTCT
>JARQOD010000001.1:71492926-71506533 GCA_033576555.1 Oophaga sylvatica | reverse complement strand
GGCTGTGGTGCCCCAAAATCGTCCTCATGGCTGGCGAATACCTTTTGGTAATGGCCCAGTAGAGCTTCCACCTGGTGTTTGAGGTCAGAGAGTTCGGCTCGCATTTTCTCCAAGATTGCTCACCCCGCCTGCTCAGGCGAGGGCTCTGCGGTCCGGGCGGCGTGCACAGTTACAGCCCAGGGGTCCTTTGGATTCACTCCCATCTGCAACGTCGGAGGCGGGAGCACCACTTCCAATGGTTTTACCACTTTTGCCAACTCTACATGGGGCTTCAGGTGAATGTCCTGGTCCTCCAGGTTGACACACTACACGAGGACGGTCCCCTTTCACACGGTAGCCAGGGTGCGAGCCACCAGGAGCCCGGAGGGTAGATGCTCGAGGAGGCATGGCTCCACCTACACCTCTACTCCTTCCAGTTGTACATGGGCCCGGACGGGCAGAGCAACAACTGTCTGTCCTGGCGGTAGCATCAGCTGAGGAGCTGCAGGCGCAGTCACTCTCCCCAGCACCTCTCCCACCTGGCAAGCCTCCTGAACTCACACTCCCGCACCAGCTGCTGGAAGATCTGCCCCTGCAGGGTACAGGAGCTCCATTGCTTCAACGTCTCTTGAGCAGGTTCATGGAAAAGGAGACTTTTAGTACATTCATGCCCAAGGTTACAACGTATCCATCAGTTTTGCCTCCCTGAGTCAGGAGCACGCCTCGCCGCGTCCACCATGCAACACATGGCACGGCCTTCAATTTCCACCCAAACCAGCGGGCACTTCTTACCCCGTCAAGGACACTCCCGGGCAAAATGACCCACCTCTCCACAGTTAAAGCAAGCGACGGGCCACTGATGCCAGCCACCCCGAGCGTTACGGGGCCTTCAAGTTGACATGTTAAGCCCTGGTAGGCTGCCTCTAGCTCCGGCCTCCCTTTTCACTTTAGCTAGTTCGCCTCTGATACTCTCCAGCTCCTGTCAGATTTCTCCCACCCACTGTAGCTCACTGATGGCATTCAGAGAGGCTTCAATGCTCTGGGCCTTCCCCACTGGGGCTGTCACCTTTTGCTCCTGCTTTTGCACGCGGGTCTCACTCCCTACCCCGGAGAAGGTCAAACGCGGGTCTACCCGTATCCGTTCTTGCAAGGCTTGCTTAGTCAGGGGCTTGCCATTCCGGTCACCAAGAGGTCACGCAGGGTAATGTCAAGGGGCCACATGCCCACCCCGTCCTTTCGTTCGATGGCCGTATAGAGCTCCTGCAGCACATTCATATACTCAGTGACCATCTCCCCCTCTCCCTGCATGCGGCTGTACAGCTGAGTTCTCAGTTCCCCTACATCAGTCGGGTCCCCATGGATCTCCTCCAAGATCTGCAATACTCAGACAAAAATATTCCGTTGCCCCAGGGGCCTTAGGATCACAGAGTCCCGGGCCTCTCCCTCCAATGCTATGATGGCCACCTCAGCCTCCAGATCAGGGGTCATCGGGTGCATCCCCCGCATTCGCTCTGTCCAGCTCCCCAGCATGGTATTACTGCCAGTGAACTTGGGCAAGTTGTTCAGCATGGCCCCAACGTCAGACTGGTCCGGGGGCCACTGTCACCCCCTGTTCTGTGGCTTCCCCGCTCATGCTCAGAGACTGCTTCCTGCCGACTATTCCAAATGTGATATCCGCAGGTACGCGGGATGAAGTGACAAGACGGAGACGGAGCAAGCTAAAACTGAACCTTTATATGCTGGTTAGAGAAATAACTGGGTGGCCAACAGAGATTCTCCTCACAGGGAAGCTATACACCAATACACAATAACGTAAGCGACCGGCTATTAGGCAAGTGCCAATAACTATAGGGCCATGATAGGGCCGACTAAATGTCCTAGAACTATATTTAACAACAAACAGAGTGGCACTTATCCGACTCTGATATCCTGCAGAGTCGAGGTCCGATAGATGTCCGTTTGGCGTCTCAGCCTCTGGGCCCAGCAGAAGAGGAGTTGCTGTAGACTTCGGGCATTCTTACACCCGGGTGTAGATTGGGCGCAACAGGCCCTGGATAAGCACACTGGCATTGAGTCCACCCCTCCCGGGGGCGAAATGGTGGCAGCTGAGAGCCCTGCTATGTAGGCCGCAGCCGCGGGCTGTAGTGGGACAATGGCCACTGTGGATGGTACAGGACAGGCCACAGCCGCGGGCTGAAGTGGGACAGCGGCGGTTGCAGGTGAAGGTGGACAGGCCGCAACCACAGGCTGAAGTGAGGCAGTGGCAGTCGCGGCTGGAGGCAGACAGGCCGCAACTGCTGACTGAAGTGGGGCAGCGGCCGTAGTGGATGGAGGCAGACAGGCCACAACCGCGGGCAGGAGTGGGACAGTGGTGGTCGCGGCTGGAGGCGGACAGGCCGCAATCACAGGCTGGGGCAAGGCCGAGGAGGCCGCGGCTGGCAGAGTATAGGCCGCAGCCGCGGACTAGAGTAGGGCAGTGTCAGGTGAATGCCTCACAGTTCTCCTCCTTTTGTGCTCCGCTCGGGTTCGTCCTCTCCCCGAGTCACGTGAGTTCCTTAGTCTGCTCACGCGTCCTCTCCACTTCCCAGCAAGTCTCTCCTTCCTTCCTCCTGTCTGTCTCTGCGTCAACTCTCCCCTGCTGGTCTCCTGTGCTCCTTTTTTATTAGCCCCACCCTCGCACCTTCCAGAACAGTCTCCGTGTCGCCCTGCAGTTCCTTTCCCTGGGCACCTTCTCCCTAGGATCTTGTGTGACAGCCCCCTTGGTTCTGGCCTGGGGGGCCCACTACCCTACACATGGTCTGAAAATTGTGACGTAAATTTGTATTCAGCCCTCTTGAGTTTATACTGTGTATTGTAAATTGTAGGACCACCTTTCATGGCAATTACTGCTTTAAGACTTTAGGGATATGTCTCTACCAGCTTTGCACATCTAAAGGCTATAATTTTTGCCCATTCTTCCTTGCACACTCGCTCTAACTCAGTGAGATTGGATGGACATGTCTGTGAACAGCAGTTTTTCAGTTTTGCCACAGATTCTCAATGGCAGTTAGGTGGGTGGAGAGGGGAAGTAATGAGAGGGCTGTCAGCTATCTGGTTTGTTTTCATCTTTACTCTGTAAAGAATGCCTATCACTTCTAAGGTTCCTTTCACATTGTGTTTCTGCACCTGTTCAGTGGGCCCGTCGGAGTTTACATCTGAACCACCAGCAAAACGGAATTCGTACATATGCGCCTACGGGACCAAAGACTGTAATAGTTATGACAAAGCGAACATGAGCTCTGCCCTGAATCATTTTTGATACTGTATGCGTACAGGAGGTGGACACTCAGCTGTCACCATTGCAGTCTCTGGTCACATCGACGCATACATCCCAATCCAGTTTTGTCGGGGGTTCGGATGTAAACTAGGATGGGCTACTGAATGGGTGCAAAAAAGCAATGTGAAAGCACCATAAGAAAAACACAATTCTCATGCAGGTCCATCCCATAGCCTGGAACAACTCATTCACATATAAGAAAAACGTGCATTTCTCTGGATTAAGATATCAGATCTCAGATAACAAGGTGTCAATTTATTCAGCTTCCTATGACCTACAGGCCTCAATAGATGGCTTAGGAGGGATAACCCTACTGACAGATTCCCTCTTAGAGCCCCGGCACACATAGCGACATACCAGCGATCCCGACAACGATATGCACTTGTCAGGATCGCTGGTGTGTCACTACATGATCGCTGGTGAGCTGCCAAACAGGCAGCTCAGGCAGCAATCAGGACAGGGACACTTCGGGTAACGTCACTTAGTTACCCGCAGTGTACGTTGGATACCAGCCCGCTGTTGCAGGGAGCTGGTAACCAAGGTACACATCGGGTTTCCAGGTGCTGCACGGCACCTGGAAACCCGATGTGTACCTTGGTTACCAGCTGGTATCTAACGTACACATCGGGTTTTCAGGCGCCGCATCGGGTTTTCAGGCAATGCGTGCTGGCCAGCAGGAGACCAACGATCAAAAAAGTCCAGGACATTCAGCGACGATCAGCGATACACAGCAGGGGGGCTGATCGTCGCTGAATGTCACACACAGCGATATCGCTGGGGAGATCGCTGTTGCGTCACAAAACTAGTGACTCAGCAGCGATCTTTCTAGCGAGATCGCTGTGTGTGACGGGGGCTTTAGTCTCAGTACCATAATTGGTAAAACGATTAGTAAATTGACTAGATAAGTGATTGAATTATGTTTCTCTTTGAAGAGACCTATTTTGATTTCCAGACTCTTGTAAATACGCAGTTTATTGGTCATAAAGAGATTAGCTATAACTTCCGTGGTAGATTGATTGGAAAGTATCTGAAACGAAATAAAGCTAAAGCTGGGGCCTCATAAAGGAGACTCAAATAGAGCTGGTAGTGGTATGAATATAGATTGTCACAACCAAGGAACAGATGACATTTTCTATGCGACTGCTTTCATAGGCACTGATTTGAATCTGAGCATAAAAAAGTCAACAATGATGAGAAAGATGTCACAAAATTAAAGTTTAATTAATTTCATTTTTTTCGCACATTCAGATTACATCAATTACCTTATTATGGTCAACCAAATACTTGAAGATACAGAGAGAAGCCTGAAGCTTAGTGAAGAACATTTGGAAAACATTGATGCAGAACCAAAACTACTTGGCAATGAAAATAATAACAATGATGCTGCTTTAAGAATTAATTCTGGAAATATCAATGGAATCGCTAAAATTGAGGAAAGCGCAATTACTACAGAATCTTCTGAATTGAGTGAAGATACAAGTCAGGAAAGAAACCTAGAGACAAATGTACAGAGGGAGGAACCTGACAATTTAGTAATAATCAATGACAATGGTGATGAAACCGATGAGCCAGAATGCATGGACAACAATCATTTCTCAGTAACTGAGGAACAAGCTCATCTACAAAACACAAATATAACCTGTGACCAAATAATAAATCCACAACCAGAAAAAAAGCAGGAGAATGTTATGGAGCTGTCTAGTTCAGAGGTCATAGTTAATGGGACACGGCATAAAACTGATTCGGGAGCCTGGACCTATAAAGAGTAAGAAGCAATTTATAGCTTCTCACTATTAAAACATTCATCTTTTTGTGACAGTAAGGGTGAAGCTAGCATTTTTCATTAAACACATTAGACCGATGCATCAAAGATCTCACTCAAGAATTCTGGTGTGAAAGCTTTGAAAAGTAAAAAATGTAGCCGCAACATTGGAGTTGCGCCTAAATTTTGTGAGTTTTGGCATTCTCAGGCCAGTTTCTCCAAGGTCTGACAAAATAGGAAGACCTGAGGTAAGACTGAGGCAGGATGAGTATCGCTCATCAAATTGATGAGGAGCAGCATTCGCTACGCCACACATCTTATTCCAGCAGGGGCTGGAGTAAGATTTGTGACGGGTGCACACAGATGTGTACACCCCTCATCCGGTGCTCCTGATTTATGAAGAAGCATACGCCTTTTTATGAATAAGGAACATCTGACACCGACCTTGATGAATTTGGCCCATCTGGTATGTTATTGCAACATGCTACCAAAACCTTTGACCAGCTGCAAAATATATCACAACCATGCATTGATCAAAACATAGAGACATATTGCATTGACATCTGGTGATAGAGTATCACAAAATCGTGATTTTTTTCAAAGTTGGTAATCTTACACACAACATATCACATGATATGTTGAACCAGGAGGGAAAAGGTATGGTAGAAAACATTTGCAGTTGTCAATTCTCATTGAAGTTATCTGACAGCTGCTGTTACATTATACAGTAGGTTTGATTTTTATTATCTGTATTCTTTCCTTTTCTTTCTACCTGAGAGATAATGGAAACAGCTATTGCTCGTTCTTGCTAACATTCATTTTATTTTAATATATTATCAATAGTGTTTGCTGTCCCTGACTTGTAGGTCTTCCCTTTATTGTATTATAATCCTATTGCAAATATGAGCAGTCTATAAAGCTGTGGCTCTTCGTAAGTCATAAGATTTTTTATACACCTATGACAAAGGCTATTCAAATTTTTTCTACTAGAGCAAAAACTTGCTGATACCTA
Source organism: Oophaga sylvatica (assembly GCA_033576555.1). NCBI lineage: Eukaryota > Metazoa > Chordata > Amphibia > Anura > Dendrobatidae > Oophaga > Oophaga sylvatica. The sequence goes on along the minus strand of JARQOD010000001.1, from coordinate 71,500,464 downwards.
AATTTTTCAAATTTTCCAAGGCAAAGTTCAACATTTATTTCAGTGTCATGGTTTCAACATTGACTGTGGCCAAGAACGCAAGTGACAGCTAAACCGTAAGTGACAGCTAAACCACCTTATGCCAGTTTTGTGAGTGATAGTCCAGTCATCCAATCTGATCCTGGGGCATGCTAGGTTGTCAGAATTTTGATTTACAGCTCTGGTGCGCAATCTGGTCTAGTCTGCAGGCGCTTTCCCAGGTGCTTCCCACCCTTAAGCATTTGCAAGATGTTTAGCTGGCTAGCTAATAGTAGTCAGTGTCAATTGTAGCTTTACTTAAGTTAGGTGTGTTTGCTAGGCCCTGTGTCTCTTTTCTCTGACATTGTTGCCGGACCTAGGATTTGTTGTGACTGTTCTTGTGGATTACACCTCCTGTTCTTGAAGCTCTCTGACTTCATGTATCTGACCCCTGACTTGGCCTCTGACTATTGGTTTGTTTTACTAACTTGTCTTGACATACCTTTCTAGCTTTTGACTGTTACCTGACCATTCCTTTGTCTTATTCCTCTGTAATACCAGTCCTCCTAGTATCTGACCTTGGACCTCCTGACTATCCTGTATCATGGTTTGTCTGTGAGTAGTGACTTAAGGTACTGCCACACTAAACAATCCCGCTAGCGATCACGATAACGACGCATACTAATGCGATCGCTAGCGGGATTGTTTCTATATCGCTAAGTGCGGCCACATTTAGCGATATAGTTAACGACGCTATCGCCGTTAGCGATCTTCTTAACGACTTTAGCGGTACAAAAGTACCGCTAAATCGCTAAGAAAAGGTGCCACACTAGCGATATATACTTACCCAGCGGGAGCGCCGACGAGAAAATAGGGTCCGGAACGATTCCAGCGACGAGCGAGATCACAGCAGGAAGCTCGTCGCTGGCAGCTGCCGCACTGAACAACATCGCTAACGGGATCGCTAAATAGTGACGTTTTTTAGCGATCCCGTTAGCGATATTGTTCATTGTGGCATACCCTTCAGCGTCACATTCAATTTATCTTTTGCTTGTCTCCTAAACCTAGTTAAATAGTATCAATGGGGGGTACTTTATTGATGAGATTAGTTTTATATTGTATATTCGAAGATAACAATGGTATGACATGTTGAAGCATATCTAAAATTTCAACTAACTTTTCAGAAAAGCTGTTCTGTGTTTATATTAGGAATAGCTAACTCTGACCATTATATGACTTGCATACTGTATTTTCCATCAGTTTTCTCAACAAGATCTATCTCTAATTTTAAGTTGTTCCTGAGCTAGAGGGTGAAAACTAGCTGATATAATCTCTTTCATTCATTTGACACATTAACATCCAAGGGATTTGTGAGGATCTGAGGTTGTAGGTTGTAATAATCACCTAGGCAGGTTAACAATGTAACTATTTTTATTCTTTAAGTCCATGGTTTTACAGCAAATATGGGTAGATGGCCAAAATGCATTGCCCCAGTCCACAAGATCCCCTCCCTGCAACAGGTAGTCCCACTGCCCCTGCCCCACTGACTCCCAAATTTTGGTTGGCCCACAGATTTCTTATCTCCCGCCAGTATAGTCTGAACTCACAGTTCATGAAAACCAGATGACAGATTCCTAAACCTTAGCAGGGGGATCCAGCCCAGCCGGCAACTGATCTCCAAAACTCCATAGGCCATCCATCCATGGCTCCAGGACCTCAGCATAGATCTTCTCCCCTCAATGTCAATCTCCCAACTCTCTGACTAAATAAAACACATGGCTTCTTTTTCTCCTTCCACCCTTAAGCATTTGCTTTTAGCTCAAAACAACGAAGTCTGGCCTTATTTATGCATAAGATCTAGCCTGTACGTCTTCCCCTGCTTACTGTCACTGAATGGAAACATTGATTCCTAAGGCTGAACTGACGAGTAAGCAAATCTGTAATAAAACACAACAATAATATAGACGTAATCGGTGTTCCATGCTGGGAAAAGTCTGCATCTCTTAGAGCTGTGGGCTCCAATCTACGTGCATTGATCCAATAGTCTTTAGTAAGTGGCCAGCTCCTCACAGGACTCCTGTTCTTGTTTTTTTTTATTTAGCACAAAGACAAAAGCAGAAGCAGAATGTAGGATAATTTACTGCAGGCTGGAGGATAATATACAGTGATACTTAACATTTTGTTATCCCTCAAAAAATACCTGACATTCCTACATTATTATTTTGCATAGTTCTATTATATTCTGCAGTGCTTTACATTCTTAATTCCCTATCAGTTTTCAGTCTTTGGAGCATGGGAGGAAACTGGAGAACCCAGAGGAAACCCATGCAAATGTGGGGAGAACATATAAACTCTTTGTAGATATTGTCCTTGGCAGGGGCGTAACTAGGAACGGCAGGGCCCCACAGCAAACTTCACAATGGGCCCCCTCGCCATATATATATTTTTAAAAATCACTAATCGCAAACGGCGAATGGATTGAATAATCCAGTCGCCATTTGCAAATTTTTAGCCGCTTCGGTGACCATTTTGGTCGCCATCTGCAGCACTGTAATGAGGCCTGCTGTTTTCGGGGCCCCAGTCCTGCCCTGTCTCCATTCTGCCCCCAGTCTTGCCCTATCTCCATTCTGCCCCCAGTCCTGCCCCGTCTCCATTCTGCCCCCAGTCCTGCCCCATCTCCATTCTGCCCCCAGTCCTGCCCTGTCTCCATTCTGCCCCAGTCCTGCCCCGTCTCCATTCTGCCCCCAGTCCTGCCCCGTCTCCATTCTGCCCCCAGTCCTGCCCCGTCTCCATTCTGCCCCCAGTCCTGCCCACTCTCCATTCTGCCCCCAGTCCTGCCCCATCTCCATTCTGCCCCCAGTCCTGCCCCATCTCCATTCTGCCCCCAGTCCTGCCCACTCTCCATTCTGCCCCCAGTCGTGCCCCATCTCCATTCTGCCCCCAGTCCTGCCCATCTCCATTCTGCCCCAGTCTTGCCCACTCTCCATTCTGCCCCCAGTCCTGCCTGCTCTCCATTCTGCCGCGGCTCCGACTTGCAATATTAAAAAAAAATAAAAATCTCTCTCCTTACCTTGCCGCGTTCCAGCTGTGAGAGATCCACACTCCACAAAAAGCGCGCACTCGCCGGCAACTGACAATGATGTCAGGCGCCGGCGACGTGCGCGATGACGTCAGCTGCCAGCCTCCGATTGGCTGGCTGCGTTAACTATTACCGTGTGGGCACGCACGGTAATAGAGTAACTGAACCTGCGTCCTGGACGCAGGTTCAGTTACTTGAGCGGCAGAATCCTGCCGCTGGGGGCAGGGCAGTGGGGCCCGATCAGTAGGTGACGGGGCCCGGTGCCCCTCTGCTGATCGGGCTCCATACACCAGTCAGGGCTGTAATGCCCTGAAGGCGGCCCTGGTGGTAGGTGAAGCAGCTGCAGCAGGGACGGGCCCCCTTCTAGCCCGGGCCCTGTGGCAGCTGCTTCCCCTGCTTCCACGATAGTTCCGCCCCTGGTCCTTGGTGAGATTTGAACCCAGGACACCAAGTGCTGCGAAGCTGCAGTGCTAACCACTAAGCCACCATGCTGCCATATAATTGTGGCCTAAATTACTGTCTGAAAGTAATTAACCCCTTACTGCCATCGGACGTACTATCCCGTCCATGGTACCTGGGCCCGTATGACCGGGGACGGGATAGTACGTCCAGCCCTTTAATGCGACATTGCGACTTAAGTCGCAATGATCGCATTAAAATTCCGACGCCATCTTACCTCAGGAGAGATGGCGCCGGCATCCCGGGGTCTGTCACCGCCCACCCTCACTCCCGATCGCTGTGATTGGCTGTTCAATTCTGAACAGCCAATCGCAGCCTTTCTCACTGTTTCAGCCAATCCGATGGGCTGAAACAGTGAGATCCCAGGCTAGAATCGAGTACCGATGTACTCGATCCTAGGCCTGGGCATAGAAAGGAGCAGACCCCCCTGGATTGGCGCGATCGCCGATCACATAGATCGCGCCAATCGCAGGGCACAGCCGCTGTGCCCTGCCTGTACCTGCCTGGATCGGTGCAGTAATAGCACCGATCCTAGGCCGGAGCCTAGGACAGGCCCAGTAGGGCCTGCAGCTGCTGATTGGCGAGATCGATGTCATCGACGATCGCGACAATCACAGGGCACAGCAGCGGTGTGACCGCTCTGTGCCCTGCTTCCTGACCTGCCGGTGACCTGCCTAGGAATCGGAGCAGTGAGCTCCGATTACTAGGCCGGTGCCTAGCAACCGGCAAAACAAGGGTCTCCTCTGATTGGTGGGATCGATGTGATCATCGATCCCACCAATGACAGGTCACAGCAGCGATGTGACCGCTCTGTGACCTGTCTGCAAACTGGATCTGACCTGTCTGACCGCACTGCAGGGGTCCTCACACTTGCTGAGGATTCCTGCAGTGCGGTCACACGCCAGATCTCCTCCTGTGCTGGGCCTTGTGGTGCCACAGTAGCCTGTGACACCACAACTCCTGCTGAAGAAAGAAGAGAGAAAGAAAGAAGAAGAAGAAGAAAGAAGAGAGAAGAAAGAAGAGAGAAGAAAGAAGAGAGACTACAAACGTGAGTTTTTGAGCCCCGATCCCTGCCCGATCCACCCCAATCCCCCATTCCCCCCTCCCCCCTTCCCTTTCCCCCTCTTTTTACCCCCCCTTTGCACACATTTAGCAGCCGCCGAGCGTTGATTGGTGACGCAGTTCACCGATCAACACTCGTGCTCGTTTTTCTTTTGCACCCCCCTCCGTGCGCACTTCCAGCAGCCGCGGAACTTTGATAAGTGACACCAGTCACTTATCAGAGCTCGTTCCTGCAGTTTTTTTTTTTTTTTCACTCCCCTTTCTGCCACTCCTGTGCGCACATCCAGCAGCCGCGGAACTTTGATAAGTGACACCAGTCACTTATCAGAGCTCGTTCCTGCAGTTTATTTTTTTTTTTTCACTCCCCTTTCCGCCACTCCTGTGCGCACTTCCCGCAGCCGCGGAACTTTGATAAGTGACACCAGTCACTTATCAGAGCTCGTTCCTGCAGGTTTTTTTTTTTTTTCACCCCACTTTCCGCCACTCCCGTGCGCACATCTAGCAGCCGCGGAACTTTGATAAGTGACACCAGTCACTTATCAGAGCTCGATCCTGCAGTTTTTTTTTTTCACACCACTTTCCGCCACTCCCGTGCGCACATCTAGCAGCCGCGGAACTTTGATAAGTGACACCGGTCACTTATCAGAGCTCGTTCCTGCCGTTTTTGTTTTTTTTTTTCACTCCCCTTTCCGCCACTCCTGTGCGCACTTCCAGCAGCCGCGGAACTTTGATAAGTGACACCAGTCACTTATCAGAGCTCGTTCCTGCAGTTTTTTTTTTTTTTCACTCCCCTTTCTGCCACTCCTGTGCGCACATCCAGCAGCCGCGGAACTTTGATAAGTGACACCAGTCACTTATCAGAGCTCGTTCCTGCAGTTTATTTTTTTTCACCCCACTTTCCGCCACTCCCGTGCGCACATCTAGCAGCCGCGGAACTTTGATAAGTGACACCGGTCACTTATCAGAGCTCGTTCCTGCCGGTTTTTTTTTTTTTTTCACTCCCCTTTCCGCCACTCCTGTGCGCACATCTAGCAGCCGCGGAACTTTGATAAGTGACACCGGTCACTTATCAGAGCTCGCTCTTGCCGTCTTTTTTGTTTTCACTCCCCTTTCCGCCACTCCTGTGCGCACATCCAGCAGCCGCGGAACTTTGATAAGTGACACCAGTCACTTATCAGAGCTCGTTCCTGCATTTTTTTTTTCACTCCCCTTTCCGCCACTCCTGTGCGCACATCCAGCAGCCGCGGAACTTTGATAAGTGACACCAGTCACTTATCAGAGTTCGTTCCTGCAGTTTTTTTTTTTTCACTCCACTTTCCGCCACTCCCGTGCGCACATCTAGCAGCCGCGGAACTTTGATAAGTGACACCGGTCACTTATCAGAGCTCGTTCCTGCCGTTTTTTTTTTTTTTTTTTTCACTTCCCTTTCCGCCACTCCTGTGCGCACATCCGGCAGCCGCGGAACTTTGATAAGTGACACCGGTCACTTATCAGAGCTCGTTCCTGCCGTTTTTTTTTTTTTTCACTTCCCTTTCCGCCACTCCTGTGCGCACATCCGGCAGCCGCGGAACTTTGATAAGTGACACCGGTCACTTATCAGAGCTCGTTCCTGCCGTTTTTTTTTTTTTCACTTCTCTTTCCGCCACTCCTGTGCGCACATCCGGCAGCCGCGGAACTTTGATAAGTGACACCAGTCACTTATCAGAGCTCCTGCCTGCTGGTTTAGACTTTTTTTCACAGGCATTTTTTTCCCTATTCTCTTTCTTTTCTTTTAGCTTTTTCCTTTCAGCATAGTTTGCACCAACCACTATCCCCCCCCCCCACACACACACAGTTATAAATAAAGTTCACACAAAGCACCACATTCACAAAAAAAATGTCCCGCTCGCCACGTTCTTCCCAACAGCGCTATTCAGTGGAAGAGGCATACGCTTTACTTGCCTCCGACACTGATAGCGAGGGAGAGGATCCCACATTTCTTTACTTTTCAGATTCTTCATCCTCTTCTTCTTCTTCCTCCTCTTCCTCATCTTCCTCCTCGGGTCCTGCGGAACCGCCACGCAGACGCCCCAGGACAGAAGATGAGGCAGTGCCCACCCCTGAAAATGAACCAGCGCACCCCTCTTCGGACCCCATATGGACCCCGCCCCCCGAAAATTACGAGCCACTGATTCCTGATTTTGTGGCAGAATCAGGAATCAAGTTTGACACCACGGGCCTCAGAGAAATAGACTTTTTCAAAGTCTTTTTCTCTGAGGATTTTATTAACCTCGTGGTGGAGCAAACTAATTTGTACGCTCGGCAATTTTTGGCGCAAAACCCAGTGTCATCATTTTCCAACTGGTCTCCTGTAGACGCAGGTGAAATGATGCAGTTTTGGGGCCTGGTCCTCCATATGGGGATCCTGAAGAAGCCAGAACTTCGGCAATATTGGAGTGTTGATATTTTATACAACACTCCACTGTTCCGAATGGTCATGGCTCGGACGCGTTTTGAGGCCATCCACAAATTCCTGCATTATAATGATAATGCACAGTGTCCCCCACAAAATGACCCCAACTTTGACCGTCTGTTCAAAGTTCGGCCGGTCATCGAACACTTCAGCAAAAAGTTTGCTGAAGTGTACGTGCCCCAAAGGGACATCTGCGTGGATGAGTCCTTGGTTCATTTTAAGGGACGGCTCAGATTCCGCCAGTACCTGCCCAGCAAGAAGGCAAGGTACGGAATTAAACTCTACAAGCTGTGCGAGAGTACCTCAGGGTACACGCACAGCTTTAGAGTTTACGAAGGAAAGGACACCAGGATTGAACCCCCTGAGTGTCCCCCCGTCCTGGGAGTGAGTGGGAAAATTGTGTGGGATTTGGTGCACCCACTGCTGGATAAAGGTTATCACCTTTACACCGATAACTTTTATTCCAGCGTCCCACTCTACAAATCCCTC
>JARQOD010000001.1:71432477-71492826 GCA_033576555.1 Oophaga sylvatica | reverse complement strand
TTTTCTGGTTAGCCAATAAAGGTATCACCTTAAGAATGCTCTTGTCATAATTGGATGGAAAAGTATTCACATTGTCTATCTTGAAGGAATGTTCATGCGGTATCGCATTTTAAAGTTCCTCTGTTATTCTGTGATGTTCACATACAAATAAGCACATAGGCACTTTATGATTCACTTGTGTTATTAAGTGACTCTTAAGGGTATGCCACACTAAACAGCGTCGCTAACGAGATCGCTAAAAAACGTCACTATTTAGCGATCCCGTTAGCGACGTTGTTTGTGTGCGGCATCTAGCGACGACGTGGCCCCTGCTGAGATCCTGCTGTGATCTCGTTCGTCGCTGACATCGTTCCGGACCCTATTTTTATCATCGGCGTCCCGCTGGTAAGTATATATCGCTGAGTGTGGCACCTTTTTTTAGCGATTTAGCGGTATTTTGTACCGCTAAAGTCGTTAAGGAGATCGCTAACCGCGATAGCGTCCTTAACGACATCGCTAAATTAGGCAGCCACTAGCGATATTATAACAATCACGCTAGCGATCTCATTAGTATGTGACGTTAACGAGATCGCTAGCGGGATTGTTTAGTGTGGCAGTACCTTTAGATATTCTTTTGCACCGTGATTACACTCCGTGATTTTGTGATATATTTTTGCATACATGCACATCAGCACTTTTTTGTCTTTCTTGCATTTTTTAACGTATTATTCAGTTTTTTGTGATACTGTGCCACCCACTGATTGTGCTATTTAGGACACACACTGTGAGATATTTATTTATGTAAAAATATCATCTTGCATGCTGTAACCCTTATGCAATCACTCTTGTTGTTATTTTAAACATGTATACTGTAGTGGATTTTTTAATTCCATAATATCTAATTTTCATTAATAAAAAATTCTATTGGACTTATGGTCGTTTTCTTGTTCTTCTTGTTTTGCTGCATGTGATGAGTAACAACCTCAGTTCTGCTGCATGTGACAAGTAACACCCTCAGCTCTGCTACATGTGAGGAGGGACAGCCTCATCTCTGCTACATGTGAAGAGTGACAGCCTCAGCTCTGCTACATGTGACAAGTGACAGCCTCAGCTCTGCTACATGTGAGGAGTGACAGCCTCAGCTCTGCTACATGTGAGGAGGGACAGCCTCAGCTCTGCTACGTGTGAAGAGGAACAGCCTCAGCTCTGCTACATGTGAGGAGGGACAGCCTCAGCTCTGCTACATATGAGGACGGACAGCGTCAGCTCTGCTACATGTGAAGAGTGACATCCTCAGCTCTGCTACATGTGACGAGTGACAGCCTCAGCTCTGCTACATGTGAGGAGTGACAGCCTCAGCTCTGCTACATGTGAGGAGGGACAGCCTCAGTTCTGCTACATGTGAGGAGGAACAGCCTCAGCTCTGCTACATGTGAGGAGGAACAGCCTCAGCTCTGCTACATGTGAGGAGTGACAGCCTCAGTTCTGCTACATGTGAAGAGTGACAGCCTCAGCTCTGCTACATGTGAGGAGGGACAGCCTCAGCTCTGCTACATGTGAGGAGTGACAGCCTCAGCTACTTGAGGTTGATACTTGTCACCTGTAGCAGAGCGGAGGTTACTTGTCACATGTAACAGAGCTGAGGTGTCACATGTAGCAGAGCTGAGGTTACTTGTTAAATGTAGCAGTGCTGAGGTTGTTACTTGTCACATGTAGCAGAGCTGAGGTTACTTGTTAAATGTAGCAGTGCTGAGGTTGTTACTTGTCACATGTAGCAGAGCTGAGGTTATTTGTTAAATGTAGCAGAGCTGAGGTTGCTACTTGTCACAAGTAGCAGAGCTGAGGTTGCTACTTGTCATAAGTAGCAGAGCTGAGATTGTTACTTGTCACATGTAGCAGAGCTGAGATTGTTACTTGTCAAATGTAGCAGAGCTGAGATTGTTACTTGTCACATGTAACAGAGCTGAGGTTGTTACTTGTCACATGTAGCAGACCTGAGGTTGTTACTTGTCACATGTAGCAGAGCTGAGGTTGTTACTTGTGAAATGTAGCAGAGCTGAGGTTGTTACTTGTCAAATGTAGCAGGGCTGAGGTTGTTACTTGTCAAATGTAGCAGAGATGAGGTTGTTACTTATCACATGTAGCAGAGCTGAGGTTGTTATTTGTCACATGTAGCAGAGCTGAGGATGTTACTTGTCGCATGTAGCAGAGCTGAGGTTACTTGTCACAAGTAGCAGAGCTGAGGGTGTTACTTGTCACATGTAGCAGAGCTGAGGGTGTTACTTGTCACATGTAGCAGAGCTGAGGGTGTTACTTGTCACATGTAGCAGAGCTGAGGGTGTTACTTGTCACATGTAGCAGAGCTGAGGGTGTCACTCATCACTTGTAGCAACCTTGACGCTGTTACTGGGCCAGGGGAAGGCTACTGGTGACTGAGGTCCCGCGCCCAACAGGGCCCAGGGGAAGGTTAGTGGTGACTGGAGGCTTGCGTCAAACAGGTCCCAGGAGCCCGAGGCCTTGTTGGAATGTGGGCCCCCTGCTGCCTGGGCTGTTGTAATGTGGGCCCCTTGCTGCCTGGGCCCTGTTTGAATGTGGGCCCCTTGCTGCCTGGGCCCCCTGCTGCCTGGGCCCTGTTGAATGTGGGCCCCTTGCTGCCTGGGCCCTGCTGAATCGGGCCCCCTGCTGCCTGGGCCCTGTTGAATGGGCCCCCTGCTGCCTGGGCCCTGTTGAATGCGGCCCCCTGCTGCCTGGGCCCTGTTGAATGCGGGCCCCCTGCTGCCTGGGCCCTGTTGAATGCGGGCCCCCTGCTGCCTGGGCCCTGTTGAATGCGGGCCCCCTGCTGCCTGGGCCCTGTTAGATGCGGGCCCCCTGCTGCCTGGGCCCTGTTAGATGCGGGCCCCTGCTGCCTGGGCCCTGTTAGATGCGGGCCCCTTGCTGCCTGGGCCCTGTTAGATGCGGGCCCCCTGCTGCCTGGGCCCTGTTAGATGCGGGCCCCCTGCTGCCTGGGCCCTGTTAGATGCGGGCCCCCTGCTGCCTGGGCCCTGTTAGATGCGGGCCCCTTGCTGCCTGGGCCCTGTTAGATGCGGGCCCCCTGCTGCCTGGGCCCTGTTAGATGTGGGCCCCCTGCTGCCTGGGCCCTGTTAGATGCGGGCCCCTTGCTGCCTGAGCCCTGTTAGATGCGGGCCCCCTGCTGCCTGGCCCTGTTAGATGCTGGCACCTGCCCCCTAGTCACCATTGAGCCAAGCCTCTTCTCACTGGAGAGAGACACACGGTACTCACCCTGCTCGCCTGGGGCCTCCACCTGCTCATCCAGTCAGCCTGCACTGCTGCCTCACTGGTCTGCCTGGCCGTCTGCTGTCCACCCACACATGGCACACACACGCTGCTCTGCTCCGGAATGAGGAAGTGGAGCAGCATGTGTTGTCATGTCAGGATGGACCATAATGCACCGGCCAGCAGCTTAAAGCTACAGTGCTCATTTCTGTTCACCGTCTGCATTTACAACACTGTAAACACCACAGTGTTGTTATGCATCAGCGTTCAGAATCAGAAGCCTGAACAAAATGTTGGGAGGGGGCCCGAGCGCGGATCCGTTTGCCAGCGTGCTCGGGCCCCCCTTTTTTGCTCCTAATCACCGGGCCCCATACAGTAGTAAGGGCTGTAATACCCTGATGGCGGCCCTGACCTCAACCCCTGTCTGTCGGTGTTCCCAAGGCTCAGTTCTAGGACCCCTACTCTTCTCCATCTACACCTTTGGCCTGGGACAGCTCATAGAATCACACGGTTTGCAGTATCATCTCTACACCGATGACACGCAGATCTACCTATCTGCATCCGACATCACCTCCTAACTGACCAAAATCCCACAATGTCTGTCCGCTATTTCATCTTTTTTTTCCGCTTGCTTTCCAAAACTGAACATGGACAAAGCAGAATTCATTATCTTTCCCCCATCTCAATCTACACCTCTACCAGACCAATACATTGCTGTCAATGGCTGCTCACTTTCCCCAGTCCTGCATGATCAGTGCCTCGGGGTTATCCTCGACTCTGCCCTCTCTTTCAAGCCACATATCTAAGCTCAATAGAAGACCACATATCTAAGCCCTTGCCTCCTCTTGCCAACTCCAACTCAAAAATATTTCCCAGATCCGTACATTCCTTGACCAAGAAACTGCAAAAATGCTTGTGCACACCCTCATCATCTCCTGCCTTGACTATTGCAACCTCCTACTCTCTGGCCTCCCCTCTGGCACTCTGGCACCACTCCAATCTATCCTAAACTCCGCTACCCGACTGATCCACCTGTCTCCCCGTTATTCCCCAGCATCTCCTCTCTGCCAAGCCCTTCACTAGCTTCCTATTGTCCAGAGGCTGGCTCCAGTTTAAAACCCTAACTATGACATACAAAGCCATCCACAACCTGTCTCCTCAATACATCTGTGACATTGTAACACTTACAATGCTGCCCTTCACCTCGCCAAACAGACCTACTTCACCACACTGATCTCCTCACTAGCCAACAACCCCAAGAAACTTTTTGACACTTTTCACTCCCTCCTCAGGCCAAAAGCACAAGCCCCTATCACAGACATTTGTGCTGACGACCTGGCCTCCCACTTTATAGAAAAAATAGATACTATCCGTCAGGAAATCTGCTCTCAACCACCAAGTGCTGTGACTCCCATCCCACCCTGCATTTCCCCTGGCTCACTTTCCACATTTGATCCCATCACAGAAGAAGAAGTCTCCAGACTCCTCTCTTCCTCTCGTCCGACTACATGCACTACCGACCCCATCCCTCACATCTCCTCCAGTCTCTCTCTCCAGTTGTCAGAACTCACCTAACTACAATCTTTAATCATTCACTCTCCTCTGGCATTTTCCCATCCTCCTTCAAACACTCCATCATTACTCCATTACTAAAGAAACCCGCTCTTGACCCTTCCTGCACAAACAACTACAGACCGGTCTCCAATCTCCCCTTCATCTCTAAACTTTTGGAGCGCCTAGTCTACTCCCGCCTCACCCGTTACCTCTCCACTTACTCCCTCCTAGACCCTTCACAGTCTGGCTTCCGCCCCTACATTCGACTGAAACTGCACTCATCAAAGTGACCAATGACCTTCTGACAGCAAAACGTAACGGCGACCACTCTCTGCTCATTCTACTCGACCTTTCTGCAGCTTTCGACACTGTTGACCACTGTCTCCTACTGTCTAGGCTCCAGTCACTAGGCATTAAGGACACTGTTCTCTCCTGGTTCTCCTCCTATCTTTCTGACCGCTCCTTCAGTGTTTCGTTCTCTGGCTCCACGTCATCTCCTCTTCCTCTCACTGTCGGTGTACCCCAGGGCTCAGTCCTTGGCCCCCTTCTCTTCTCTCTCTACACGGCCCCAATTGGACAGACCATCAGCAGATTTGGCTTTCAGTACCATCTTTATGCCGATGACACACAACTATACACGTCATCCCCCGACCTTACCCCCACTGTTCTACAGAACACCACCGACTGTCTGTCCGCAGTCTCCAACATCATGTCCGCTCTCTATCTGAAACTTAACCTCTCCAAGACTGAACTCCTTCTGCTCCCGCCGTCTACTAACCTCCCTAAATCTGACATTTCCCTCTCTGTGGGCGGCACCATAATAACACCCCGGCAGCAGGCTCGCTGTCTGGGTGTTATGTTTGACACCAATCTCTCCTTCACCTCCCATATACAATCTCTTGCCCGCTCTTGCCGTCTACACCTAAAGAACATCTCTAGAATCCGCCCTTTTCTCACCATGGAAACAACAAAAACCCTCACTGTAGTATTGATCCACTCCCGCCTGGACTACTGCAACGCTCTATTACTTGGCCTCCCCATTACTCGACTATCCCCTCTCCAGTCCATCCTTAATGCAGCAGCCAGGGTCATCCATCTGGATAATCGGTACTCGGACGCATCTGCTCTTTGCCAGTCCTTACACTGGCTGCCCATTCATTATAGGATCCAATTCAAAGTACTGGTTCTCACCCACAAAGCTCTCCACAGTGCAGCACCCCCCTACATCCTCCCTCATTTCTATCTATCGGCCTAACCGACTGCTGCGCTCTGCAAACAACTTTCGACTAACCTCTGCACTAATCCGTACCTCCCACTCCCGACTCCAAGACTTCTCCCGCGCTGCGCCAATCCTCTGGAATGCTCTACCCCAAGAAATTAGGACTATCCACAATTTGCATGGTTTCAGGCGCTCCCTCAAAACACATTTGTTCAGAGTGGCCTATCACATTCACTAACCAAAGTCGTTCTATGTTTAAGTGTGTATGTGTAGCCCATTCACTATCTCCATCCATGCCTCACTCCCTCAAGATGGCTGGACCATCATTGTAAATGCACCATTGTATATACACACCTGTACTTTGTATCTCCTCCACCTCATTGTAGATTGTAAGCTCTCACGAGCAGGGTCGGCTTATTTTGCTTTAATTATTGTATTGTTAACGTTGTTACCTATGACTTGTGTTTTGAAACTGTTAAACTGTAAAGCGCTGCGGAATATGTTGGCGCTATATAAATAAAGATTATTATTATTATTATTATTATTATTCTTGGCTCCTTAACAGCCTGAAAAACCAGGCCTCAGCAGTCTGCTTCATCTGGCTGGTTAACAAAATAAGGGGGACCCCACGCCAATTTTTTTCGATGGGATCCCCTATTTTTGTTAACCAGCAAAGATAAGCAGACTGCTGTGGCCTGATATTATCAGGCTGGCAAGCAGGGTCGGACTGAGCCACCGGGACACCGAGAAACCTCCAGTGGGCCCCAGCTCCTGCGTGGTGGGCCCTGATTTGAAAGGATAGGTCGCACAGCACGCCGATACAGTTACATTCTGCGGCAGAGCAGGGAGAATCGCTCTCCCTGCTCTACCGCCCGGAAGCTATGGGGCCTGAACAGGCGGTGGGGGGGCCCGGTGCCAGCAGTGGGCCCCCCACCCGTCATCGGAGGGTCAGTTGTATTGGCATCCAGCCGATACAGCTGACCGCATAGAGAGAGAAGGATCGAGCGCTCCTTCTCTCCCATAATCCCCCTCTCAGCGTCTGACAGCGGGCGCGATGACATCACCTGCCGGCGCCCGCTGTCAGACGCTGAGAGGGAGAACAGTGAGCAGCACAGGAGCCGGGAGGTGAGTATTGTTTTTTTTTTTTATTTAATGGGGGTGCATTATACTACAGAGGCTGTATATGGGGGGTGCATTATACTACAGAGGCTGTATATGGGGGCTGCATTATACTACAGAGGCTCCATATTGGGGTGCATCATACTACAGAGACTCCCTATGGGGATGCATTATACTACAGAGGCTGCCTATGGGGGTGCATTATAATATAGCGGCTGCCTATGGTGGTGCATTATATTATAGACTCTGCCTATGGGGGTTTATTATAATATAGAGGCTGCCTATGGGGGTGCATTATACTATATTGATGACTATCTGGTGTATTATGCTGTATGGATGCTATCTAGGGGCCATCATACAGTGTTGGACCCATTAAATAGTTTGGGGACATTAAGGGGTCAGTATATATCCAGTGAGGGGGCATTATTCTGTGTATAGGGGAGATGTACAGGGGGAGACTTGGGACATTATTAAATGTAAAGTGGACACTTATTGTTATAGGGGAACTCGGGTTACTGTGACTGTCAAAGGGGCACACAGGGCATTATTACAGTCTAGGGGACAAAATGTGGGCACTGTTTTCTAGGGCACTTGCACCCGGCATTACTATATTCTAGAGGGGTGCTTTAAAATTTAGAGGTCACACAGAACCACACAGCAGGTGCAGTAATAGGGACACATACGGCAGCAGCAGCTCAGTATTGGGGTATCAGGTGCAGTAATAGGGACACATACGGCAGCAGCGGCTCAGTATTGGGGTATCAGGTGCAGAAATAGGGACACATATGGCAGCAGCAGCTCAGTATTGGGGTATCAGCAGGATGAGGAGTTTGTGCAAGTTGAGAATAGTCCAATTGGTGACCGTGACAGTGCTAAAAATATGAGAAGTGAAATGTGTCTTTGTTGTAATCTCTGCAGTCGAGTCCTGGCTGGAGAAGTCGTCATGTTGGTCTGGGCCAGATGGAAAAGACATGAAAAGTGAACAATTCCATTAGAAAGAACATCAGCGGTAAGTCATTATCTGTACCTGTGCTGTAATCTATTATATGTTCTGTAGGACTGGTATTATTTACCACAGACCATATGGCGGTAATATCAATATTGGTCTTTTTATATATAGATTATTTTTGGCAACAGCGCGGTCATTTGCTGAGGTTCTCTAATTAGGGGCCCACTCAGAAGTTTCGCCCCCACTAAACCAAAACCCTAGCTACGCCTCTGGCTCTCTCTCTAGTCTTTCTTTCTCTCTCTAGTCTTTCTCGCTCTCTGTTCTTTCTTTCTCGCTCTCTGTTCTTTTTTCTCTCTGTTCTTTCTTTCTCTCTCTCTTTTCTTTCTTTCCTCTCTTTCTTTCTCTGTTTGTTCTTTCTCTCTCGCTGCTCTTTCTTTCTTTTCCTCAGTACCAGCCACTGTGCCCTCATTACCAGTCAGTGTGATCAGCAGTGCTAAATGGGTACGCTTGGGGCGAGGATATGGGTGTGATTAGCTGTGAAATGGGTGTGGTCGGGGCGTGGCCTAAAATTTGCTGCAGCAGGCACAGCGTGCCACAGCCTTTGTCCCTCTTTCCCTTCTTCAAAGGTTGGGAAGTATGATGGTGGGCCCCAAGAATAATTTTTCTCTGGTGAGCCCAAGGTACTCCAGTCCGACGCTGCTGGCAAGGTCCATGGATATTGGCTCCTTAACAGCCTTAAATACCATGCCTCAGCAGCAGCAGGGGCGTACATAGAAATCATGGGGCCCCATAGCAAAAGTCTGAATGGGCCCCCCCCCAAAAAAAAACCCAGAGCCATTGTAAATGTAAAGTGCCAGCACAGTGAGGGGACACATTAAACAAAAAAATGTATTATGCCCCCATAGATTGTGCCCCCATAGATGCTCCATAGATCATGCCCCCATAGATTGTGCCCCCATAGATTGTGCCCCCATAGATGCTCCATAGTATAGGCCCTTATGCTGCCGCAGCTGCTGCATCCAAAAAAAAAAAAAGACATACTCACCTCTCGTCGCTGGGGGCCAGGTGCCGGTGTCCTGAGCAGGGGGTGACACCAGGTGCCGATGTCACCGCTCGCTCAGGGCCCCGGCACCTTAGATATTTACCTGTCCTCTCTCCACTGCTGAGTGCCGCTGTCTTCGGGGTCCTCCAGCAGTGAATGATCAGGCAGAGGGCGCGGCGCGCACTAACGACGTCATCGTGCCTTCTGACCTGAACATTGCAGCAAGAAGACGCGAGCAACGGTGGAACGGGACAGGTAAATATCCCTTATACTCACCCTTCCGCCGGCGCGGTCTCTGCAGCCCCTGCTCTTCTCCTGCAGTCTCCGCCGCCAGTGTTCAGCGGTCACGCGGGACAGCTCATTAAAGTCATGAATATGTGCATATTCATGACTGTAATGAGCGGTACCACCTGACCGCTGAACCAGGCGTCGGAGACCGTGGGAAAAGAGCAGGGGCTGCAGAGACCGCGCCAGCGGAAGGGTGAGTATATAGAAGAGCTGCGCTCCCCCTCCCCCGCCGACCCCCTGGTAGTACTGTGTCAGCACAGCTACCCGACCGTCGCGGGCCCCCTCACCTATCCGGGCCCCATAGCAGCTGCATGGTCTGCTTCATTCACGGTACGCCACTGCTCAGCAGTCTGCTTCATCAGGCTGGTTAACAAAAATAGGGGGACGCCACGCCATTTTTTTTTCGAAGGGAACCCCTATTTTTGTTAATCAGTTCCCTCTGACGTCACTGATTGTGTCCCTGGCTGACCTGAAGTGAAAGTGGAAAGCAATCAATTAAGCTTTCCACTTCCTCTCCTGTCAGCCATGAGAGGAACTCATTCATTTGGGGGTTTACTGTGAGGCTGCAGCATTAGCTGCGGTCCCTGCAGTAAACATTAACCCTTTCTGAAGGATTACACCGTGGGACCTGATTGTGCATGGGATAGGTAAGAATAATTTTGCTTTTTTATTTTATTTTTATTACAGGAAATGGTTTTTGCAGTAAATAAAAGATGGTCAAAAACATGTGTCTTTATTTCATTAAAATGATTTTTAATTAAAGTGTGTGTGTTTTATTTTTATTTCATGCAATAGGATTAATAATTGATAGTTGTCTAATTGACAGCTCTCAATTATTAACCTGGCTTAAGGTCACCTTTCAATAGCAAGGTGACATTAACCCCATATTAACCCATTCGCCACCGCTACAGGGCAATGGGAATAAACGGGCAAAGTGCCAGAAAGGGCGAATCTAATTATAGATTTGGCTTTTCTGGGGTGTCTGGGGGCAGATGTTAGTAGCCAGGGGGGGTGCAAAAATAATGGTCCCTCTCTGGGCTATTATTATCTGCCCCCACTCGCTGGCTTTGTCTGGTTGCGAAAATAGGGCGGGAGCCCACGCATTTTTTTTCAACAATTTTACACCTCATATATATATACATGTCATTGAATTTGTGACACATATATATATATTTATATTTATAGTTGATACACTTCTACATAGTATAATAGCCGCTAATTCAATTGCCGGCTTTTGTGAAAATGCAGAACCCGACATGAAATGACACATGGTTTACATAGAGTTAACCATGTCATTTCAAGTTGTTTGATCTATTGTTTTCACTAACAATTACATGAGTGGCTGTGTGCAACATTTCACACCTGTAGGGGTTAATTAAAGGTGTAAATTCGTAGCAAAAAAGTCAGTTTTTTTTACAACGAATTTACACCTTTAATTAACCCCTACAGGTGTGAAATTTTGCACACAGCCACTCATGTAATTGTTTGTGCAAATCAGATATCAAACTACATGAAAAGACATGGTTAACTCTATGTAAACCAAGTGTCATTTCATGTCGGGTGCTTCTGTCTTTTCACAAAAGCCGGCTTTACCCGGCAATTGAATCAGAGGCTATTTTACTATGCAGAAGTGTATAAACTATTAATATATGTATATATGTCACAATGACATGTGTATATATATATATATATATGTATTCTATGTGTGTATATTTAGTGTTTACAAGGAAAGAAAGAGGTTTTTTTAGTTACGATATTTCTGTCCCATAGACTTACATTGGATTTCCAGTATCGGTATCGGGTATCGCCGATATTTTTTGGATATCGGCGATACCATTCCGATACCGATACTTTTGGATATCGGAAAGTATCGCTCAACTCTAGATGTCACCTCTCAGGACTGTACTGTGTGTGATGTTAAGGTGGAGGAAGAGGAGGAAAGGCCATTTGATGCAACACTTGCCATCCACTGGAGCACATGCTCTTTCTTGCCACTTAATGAATTTGCCACAACTTATCAGTTACGTGCAACTCCATGTACCTGGCTGGAAATTGTATTTCAGTGTAACACTGGAATAACATTTCTGGCAGAAAGAAAGCTGCATCTGTTGATGAAATTGCCCCATTCTGCCCTAGCTGCTCATCAGCTCTGATCATTTTGGCAGAGCAGACCAAAACTAGCCAAAAGTCGTAACATTTTTGCATAACTCACACTTCAAAGTGTTTTCTGTCTTAAACGCTTGAATGATTTGGTACCTAAGTGTTTCTCTGAACAGATCATTGGATTACTTTTGTCTTCTGTGAGTGTGAAAGCTGAACCATAACATATGGCTCTCTTTTGAATGAAAAATTGACCATAAAAAATGTGCAAGCACTAAGTACTCTAGAGTTAAAATTAATATTTGCAGCAGGTGACTCTTCTCGACTATTGAGGTCCCTGTTCAGAAATGATGAATTGTCCTGTCACGGGGCAGTAGTGGGAAAACAGGGGATGAGAAACCTGGGCCCCTGAACTGGGGGTACCCTTGAAGGTAGGGAGGCCCAAGTCACCGACCTGTCCCTATCTCCTGTTTAGCTGTGAGCTAAACCCACCAACCACCTCCCCAGGAGATGAGACAGGGAATAAAGTGAATTGCATCAATATAACAAAAAGAAAGAAAAGACAGACACCTAGGGGACAAGGCAACTAAAAAACAAAACTTTGCTCTCTCTGCTGCAATGCACCGCACAGCAGAGTAAGGCACCAGATCAAGGTGATAGCTGAAGTACCATTGCACTCAGCAAGCTCCTGACTCCAGCTTGGTTGGTCTCCAAAGAGGAAGTGTATCACCAACAGTCAGCTGAAGCATCAGGTGACCTTTTAAAGGATTTTGGGAGTGGTCACCATCTGCACCAGCAAACTCAGCAGCAATGTAATTACACCAGCGGCCACAGGGGAAAAGACTGACATTAACCCCCGATGGCCTGAAAGGAAAAGTTTTAATATGAATAACAAAATCTGACACAGATCCAAAAAAGAATCGTGACAGTACCCCCCTTTCAACAAAGGGCCTCTGGACGCTCAACACCACACCTCACCAGAAATCAACTTACGGTGAGGATGCCTTGATCCACCAGAGTTCTCCTCGGCTGTAACCTGACCCTCAGGTTTATGGCAAACGCAGCTAGATGGTAATGACAACAACGTAGGCTCTGGAGGTACAACAAATCTCCAGAGCGCCAACATGGGGAATGAGTTGTGTAAGTTGTGTACCTGCATTACTAGGGGTAGCTCCAGTTGGAAGGTCCCCGGGTCGAGAATGGTCGACACCCAATACGGCCCAATCACCTGGAACTCCAGACCCCAGCAGCATGCTTCCACTGGATGTTTTTGGTGGACACCCACATGTATTCATTCACACACAGGTCCGGAACTGAATGTTTATTGCCACACACACGTTAGCCACAAGATGGTGAACTCTTCAAGGAACTGACAACAGAGGCATCTCCCTGTGTCACCACACTCACACCCTCACAATGCTTAGTGGGAACCACCACCTTCCCCTGACCCTTCCTCCTAAGAGGACTCTGACTCTCAGGGTTAGCTAGTGGTGAGGGTTGAGACTTGCCCCTACTCCCTGGCAGCACCTCTGCTGCCCCCTCCGGAGTAGAAGGGGAAGGTTTTAGAAAGACGGCAGAGACAGTAACACCGGGCAACAGTCCTCACATGACTGATCCCAGCTGACTACTTCCCTGGACCGCCAATCTATGACCAGGTTGTGTTTTTCCAACCAAGGGAAGCCTAAAACAATGGGCGTTGGCATTCCCCTAAGACGTAGCAGGACAGAGACTCTTCATGACGATTCCGTATATGTTGTTGTATATCATCTATGACTTGGGTCAAATTTCCCCTGGCTGAGTGGGACAGAGTCAATGGCATGGAGGCTTAGGGGTTTTGCTAGCGTCCTACACCTCAGGCCAACAGTTTGGGCAAAGTGAGCATCCACTAGATTGACATCTCCACTGTCCTCAAGCACTGGTATACCCTCAGTTACCCTGTCAACCACTTCAGCAGACAGGGTACACTGAGGGGAAAAAATGGAGGAAATATACACTCCCTGGTTACCTCCCTCCACACGACCAGGGGTACGCGGCTTCTTAGATGACACAGGTATTTTGGCGCAAGCTGGGCAGACCCCGATGAAATGACCAGTCTGCCCACAGTAAAAACCTGCCCCCACACCATGGCGAACCGCAGGCAACCCTGTTTGGGAACCAAATCCTCCCACCTGCATGGGTTCATCTGACTGCTCAGGTGTGTCCTCCCTAGCAAGGACAACAGGGGGCAGATTTGGTGTAAGCCTCTCCCTGAGGCGTCTATCCACCCAGATGCCAAGGGACATTGTGGCCTCCAATAATCTGGGCATAGCGTACTGCACCAGAGTATCCTGCAACCTTGGGAACAGAGTCTGCACAAAATGGCTCCAGAGGGCAGGGTCATTCCACTGTGTGTCAGTGGCCCACCTCTTGAACTCAGAGCAGTACTCCTCAGCCGGCCAACCCCCCCTGCTTGATTTTACAGAGTGAGGATTCCGCCAGGGAGACGCCATCTAGATCTCCATAGACCAACGCCAGAGCCGCAAAAACCCATCCGCCGACTGTAAAGATGGTGAATCGGTCAGCAGGGAGAAGGTCCAGGATTGGGGATCACCCTTGAGAAGGGAGACAATAATCCCCACACGCTGTTCCTCACTCCCTGAAGAACTTGGGTGGTGCCTGAAGTATAATTTTACAGGCCTACTGAAAAGCCAGAAATTTATCTCTCCCTCCAAAAAACCTGTCAGGGAAAAATATGTTAGGTTCTGGTTGAGCCTGCACCTGACCTGAGGCCCAGAACCCCCACAACTGCTGTAACTGCTGCACCACCTCACCCCGCAGCATCTTAAGCTCATCTGTGAGGGTATGAAGCAGTTGGGCAAAGGCCTGCATTTGGGAGATGGCTCACCAGAAACAATGTGTCAGTTGGTGATAATGTTACTGGGCAGTAGTGGGAAAACAGTGGATGAGAAACCTGGGCCCCTGAACTGTCCCTCAGGCTAAGGGGGTGCCCTGTCTTTCTTTCACTTGGGGGTACCCTTGAAGGTAGGGAGGCCCAAGTCACCGACCTGTCCCTATCTCCTGTTTAGCTGTGAGCTAAACCCACCAACCACCTCCCCAGGAGGTGAGACAGGGAATAAAGTGAATTGCATCAATATAACAAAAAGAAAGAAAAGACAGACACCTAGGGGACAAGGCAACTAAAAAACAAAACTTTGCTCTCTCTGCTGCAATGCACCGCACAGCAGAGTAAGGCACCAGATCAAGGTAATAGCTGAAGTACCACTGCACTCAGCAAGCTTCTGACTCCAGCTTGGTTGGTCTCCAAAGAGTAAGTGTATCACCAACAGTCAGCTGAAGCATCATGTGACCTATTAAAGGATGGTGGGAGTGGTCACCACCTGCATCAGCAAACTCAGCAGTAATGTAATTACACCAGTGGCCAACGGGAGAAAAGATTGCATTAACCCCCGATGGCCTGAAAGGAAAAAGTTTTAATATGAAAATCAAAATCTGCCACAGATCCGAAAATGGATCGTGACATGTCCTCAAAGTGTTTATCTAGACAAACCACTGGATTACTGTCTTTTGTGGGGCAGAAAATTGAACCTCCGACGATATGCTGTAGGTGTCTGAGTTAGCTGTAGGCAGCCAAAAATGAGTAATACATGGCTGTCATTCAAGGTAAAAAGTTACCATAAACAAACATTCAATCAGTAAGTCCTTCAGAGTGAAAGCTGTTCATGTAGTAGGTGACCCTGCCTGACAACTGATGTTCCTATGCACAAATGGTTACTAAAAAAAGGCAACTGTTACTTCTTGACAGTTCATAAAAAGTTAATTGTTATGGACACATATCACAATTGTCAACTTTCATAAGAGAGAATTACTTTGACAGGATTTTTCAATTTTAATTCAACTACCCAAAATACCATTGCCTCCTTAAATGCATACATTATTAGAAAGTCAATGAGAAGAGCTAGAAAGTTATTCACTTGTGTTAAAATGTTAACTGCATCAAATGAATGCAGTGTGTTTGTAAAATATCAATAAAGCAGGGTTACCAAGGTTAAAGAATGCAAGCTAACACCTCTTATGTAAAGTCATTAGCATGGCTATTCCATTTCATTTCAAAGTCATTACTGCTTCATCTTGCCATTGACAAACTGCCTTATTTGAACAAAGCAGAACTGCGTGATATAAATCAATTCAAAACAAAAGCAGTTGGTTTAAAAGCTGAAAATCCAACCTGGGTTTGAAGTAATTTAGGTTTTTATTTGTAATGTTTTTACATTTTTACTTTTCTGTTAGGCAAGTGAACATTATCAAATTAAATTTTTGGAGCAAAAAATACAGAAAAAAGCAACAAGAAGAATCCTATTGTGCAAGAATCCAATTGTGTATACAAGTGCTTCATACACCATTATTGTTATTACTAATATTATGCCCAAGATTTAAAAAAAAAAAAAAATTAAAACATTTACCTTTTTATCATAAAAAAGGCATATTGGTTGGTCTTTGCATTAGTCTGTGACCCCGGCTAGTCAGAGCTGTATGCCACAACACTTTATTTATTCCAATTAAAACCACACAGCATCCTTGAAGTTCACATAAAAACCTCAAGGTTGATTTCTATAGTATGGATTTTAGCTAAAATAAAAACTTAAAACAGTTTTGTTTTTAATCATAGAAGAGTGTGAGAAAATTTCTGCTTAATTTATCTACAATGTGGCCAACACACTATTTACTCCAAGCACCACCAATTTAATTTGAGACTGTGGGGTTGATCATATTGTTATGGGTGAGTTAATTCTTTTTCTTCTATGCCCCAACAGTGCAAAAAATGTTGGAGAATGCTGCCCTCTATAGTGAATTACTGCAGACCTCGGAAAAAGTAACAATATCAGTAAATCCCTCAATTACCTTAGACTAAAGTCATCCAAACCTCCTTATATCAGTGGGCTCTCCTTAGGGTCAAATTTGTATGGTGGCCCCCTGACTCTCCCCCAATACATTGGGAGAGGAGAATTAGTGTATATTGGATTTCAAACTGCCAATCCTTTTGTTTTCTGTAAAACATGCCACTGTGAGAGGAGCCTAGCAGCAGCTCTATCAAGCAGCACACAGGGATGTTAGGAGACATACCTATTAGAAAAATGATCCTTAGACTGACAGCTATTTAATGTGTATGGGGGCCTTTTATTAACCCCTTTACCCCACGCCCCCAAGGTGGTTTGCTTGTTAATGGCCAGGCCAATTTTTCCAATTCTGACCAGTGTCAGTTTATGAGGTAGAAAAATATTCAGAATTGAGAGTCCTTAGTGGTTGATACCTTTTAATGGCTAACTGAAAAGATGGTAACAAATTGCAAGCTTTCGAGACTACTCAAGTCTCTTCATCAGGCAAAAACTTATACAAAATCTGAAGAATCACATATTTATGCAAAACACAGCACAAAAACAATGCAATAGATTACACAAGTGACGTGAAGCAGAACTATCATTATGGGAGAGTGATAGACAGTTATGGCCATAAATATTGGAACAGTTCATAAATAAGGAGGGAAAGTTTCATTGTACTCTGATTAGAGTCTGGTTCTCTATTATGATGCCCCCACAAGGTCTGAGGAGCAAAAAAATGCATAAATCCATACGACACATTCATTTCTGCACTGAGTGTGTCAAAAGTCGTCATAAGTTTGTACTCCCAGACTCTTCTGTCTCTCTGAGATGTGAAGTTATCTTTCAATACCTGTAATTTCATGTTCATGGTGCTGTGATCAGGCATACAACAATGTTTGGCCACAGGTAGATCCATTCTTTTTTTTCTCATTGTGTGGCGGTGAGAATTCATCCTTGTTTTCAGTTTTTGCCCTGTCTCCCACATACAGACCCCCAGTTGGACATTTAGTACAAATAATTAGGTACACCACATTAGATGTAATGCAACTGAAAGTAACTGTGATTTTGTAGTCCTGATGTGAATTGGGGATCTTTATCTTGTCCGTGGTCATTATAAATGGACAGGTTTTACATTTTTTCTTGTTGCAAGGAAAGGTTCCTGCAGCTGTTGGGGAGGACAGGGAGCTTCTGACAATAATGCTTCTTAGATTTGGGGGCTGCCTAAAACACAGTAGTGGGGGGTCTGGAAATATGGATTGTTATGGGGCATCTTTTTGTAGTAAAGGTTGTAAATTCAGTACAGCTCCCCTTAGATCTTCCCGATTTGGATTGTAGGTGACTATTAGAGGCACCTGATTATTTTCTTCTTTAGCTTTGTAATGTAGCAAGGTCTTTTTCAGGTGACCAAGGTGTTCATCTTTATCCATGGGGTTGGAACATATACGATTGTATCTGATAGCTTGGCTGTAGACAAAAGAGTTTTTTAATGTGTTTTGGATGCAAACTGTCTAATTTAAGGTATGTTGGATGGTCGATAGGCTTTTGATACAGGGTTGACTCTATTTCATTGTTCTTTAGCTTAATGATGGCATCCTAAAAGTTAATCTCAGTGCTGGAGTAGTTGAGTGTTAAGTTGATGGTGGGATGAAGTTGATTAAACTGTTTGTGGAACGTCTTTAGCTGTTGCTCAGACTCCGTCCAGATGATTAAAATATCCTCAATGTAGCCATAGTAGGCCAGAGGCCTGATGGGACATGAGGACAAAAAGGCGCTTTCAAGCTTGGCCATGAAAAGATATGCATATTGTGGAGCCATTTTTTCTTATCATAGTTGTGCCAGTCTCCTGTAGATATATCTTGTTGTCAAATTCAAAGTAATTTTGGGTGAGGATGAATTTTATAAGTTTAACCACAAAATCAGAATCAGTCCTTGTGTTTTCCATGAAGAATTTGCAGGCATTTAATCCATCAGTTTGAGGTAATAACTCTGGAACGCTTCAACAGATCACATTTATTCTAAAGCTGTTTTTTCTCATGACTTATTGTACTTCATAATAGCGGTAACATTTTTTACATTGGATAATCAGCTGACACCTGGCAGCGATCAGCTGCGCTCCACCAGGGAGCACAGCTGATCGCATGTGATGTACTATTCCATCCTTGGGAATTAGGTCCCAGGTCACATGGACGGAATAGTACGTCAGAGGGATAAAGGGGTTAAATCAGAGAGATGTGGCACACAAAATAATTAATAAATAAAAGTTCCTACATGTCTAATTTACATAATCACAATTTTTAAAACAACATTTTTTTATTAGGAAATTTTAACCCCTTCATGACCCAGCCTATTTTGACCTTAAAGACCTTGCCATTATTTGCAAATCTGACCAGTGTCCCTTTATGAGGTAATAACTCAGGAACGCTTCAACGGATCCTAGCGATTCTGAGATTGTTTTTTCGTGACATATTGGGCTTCATGTTAGTGGTAAATTTAGGTCGATAATTTTTGCGTTTTTTGTGAAAAAAATGGAACTTTGGCCAAAATTTTGAAAATTTCGCAATTTTCAAATTTGAATTTTTATTCTGTTAAACCAGAGAGTTATGTGACACAAAATAGTTAATAAATAACATTTCCCACATGTCTACTTTACATCAGCACAATTTTGGGAACAACATTTTTTTTTTAGGAAGTTATAAGGGTTAAAAGTTGACCAGCGATTTCTCATTTTTACAGCAAATTTACAAAATCATTTTTTTTAGGGACCACCTCACATTTGAAGTCACTTTGAGGGGTCTATATGGCAGAAAATACCCAAAAGTGACACCATTATAAAAACTGCACCCCTCAAGCTACTTAAAACTACATTCAAGAAGATTATTAACCCTTCAGGTGCTTCACAGGAACTAAGGCAACGTGGAAGGAAAAAATGGACATTTTAATTTTTCCAACAAAATTTTTCTTTTAGCATCAATTTTTTCATTTTTGCATGGGCATCAGGATAAAATGGACCCTAAAATTTGTTGGGCAATTTCTCCTGAGTATACAGATACCTCATATGTGGTCATAAACCACTGTTTGGGCGCACGGCAGGGCTCAGAAGGGAAGGAGCGCCATTTGACTTTTTGAATGGAAAATATGCTGGAATATTTAGGGTTGCCATGTCGCATTTGGAGAGTCCCTGTGTGCCTAAACATTGGAGCTCCCCCACAAGTGACCCCATTTTGGAAACTAGACGCCGTAAGGAACTTATCTAGATGCAGAGTGAGCACTTTGAACCCCCAGGTGCTTCACAAATTGATCCGTAAAAAAAAGAAAGTACTTTTTTTTTCACAAAAATTTTCTTTTAGCCTCAGTTTTTTCATTTTCACATGGGCAACAGGATAAATTGGATCTAAAATTTGTTGGGCAATTTCTCCTGAGTACACCGATACCTCATATGTGGTCATAAACCACTGTTTGGGCGCACGGCAGGGCTCAGAAGGGAAGGAGCGCCATTTGACTTTTTGAATGGAAAATATGCTAGAATATTTAGCGGATGCCATGTCGCATTTGGAGAGTCCCTGTGTGCCTAAACATTGGAGCTCCCCCACAAGTGACCCCATTTTGGAAACTAGACCCCCAAGGAACTTATCTAGATGCAGAGTGAGCACTTTGAACCCCCAAGTGCTTCACAAATTGATCCGTAAAAAAAAGAAAGTACTTTTTTTTTCACAAAAATTTTCTTTTAGCCTTAGTTTTTTCATTTTCACATGGGCAACAGCATAAATTGGATCCTAAAATTTGTTGGGCAATTTCTCCTGAGTACACAGATACCTCATATGTGGTCATAAACCACTGTTTGGGTGCACGGCAGGGCTCAGAAGGGAAGGAGCACCATTTGACTTTTTGAATGGAAAATTAGCTCCAGTCGTTAGCGGACACCATGTCATGTTTGGAGAGCCCCTGTATGCCTAAACTTTGGAGCTCCCCCACAAATGACCCCATTTTGGAAACTAGACCCCCTAAGAAACTTATGCAGATGCACAGTGAGCACTTTGAACCCCCAGGTGCTTCACAAAAATTTATAACGCAGAGCCGTGAAAATAAAAAATCATTTTTTTTTTCTCAAAAAATTATTATTTAGCCCCATATTTTTTATTTTCACAATGGTTACAGGAGAAATTGGACCCCAAAAGTTGTTGTCTAATTTGTCCTAAGTACGCTAGTACCTCACATGTGGGGGAGAACCACTGTTTGGGCACACGTCAGGGCTTGGAAGGGATGTAGTGACGCTTTGAAATGCCGACTTGATGGAATGGTCTGCGGGCGGGCAGAGCCCCTGATGTGCCTAAACAGTAGAAACCCCCCACAAGTGACCACATTTTGTAAACTAGACCCCTTAATATGGAAATTTAATTAGGATACAAATATCCTGTGTTTGCTGCTTGCCATGTCCAAATCTCTATATAATGTCTTTTTGAGCGCTCAGAACGAAATGAGGACTGTCCACACGAAAGTGTCAGTATAACAGTTCGTCAAAGACATACATTTATTATTGTTTCAAGGTTTTATACGTTTACAAAAAGGGGCTGGTTAGTCAATTAACATACAATTAAAAGCTGCTAGATTATTGGCTGTTCTAGTGTAAATATGATAATTATGATTAAAAGAGCTGAAGTTGCAGAATTATTGTTTTATATTCTTGTGACCTAGTTGCCTTGCATAACTATAATGTAAACAACAGATATCTAATAGGACATTTTGTACTTCATGCATTTGTTCCTTTACGAAGGTCTTATGGAGGCCAGATTTCTTTAAAACGACTGATTATATCTGGCCTAGAAATATGTGAGCACAAGGTTTTTTAACAAGTGAAATCTATCTAACTGTGAACTGTGAATACATATATGTGAATATACTTTGAATATATGGAATACATATATATTTCCATGACAGTCCCCCCTTAGATACCACTTGCCCTAAAAACCTGCTCCTGGCCCAAAGCGCTGCAACTCTTTTGTGCTGCCGGTGAGTTGAGACACCCCTAGTACATGCCTCCCCCACCGAATACAGATTTTTCGCAAATGGGCGGTCAGGAGGACTGTCCCTGTCGGGGGTTTATGTGTTTGCAATCATAATCTCATAGTTGATATGATGTTTCATCAAGGATGTGTATTCTCAGTCTGGAGGTAGTTCGGAGATCTGGTCAAGCCAGGCAGTTCCATCCGGACTGGTGCGAGGTCCAAGATGGTGAGTGGCATCAAATTGGTTGTCTCCTGAACAGTTTTTTCCATTATCCTGCGGATACAAGGAATAACACAGCAACCAGTAATTAATGCAAAAATGAGAACCCCCATAATGGCTGTCCCAACCTGTGCCAACATTTTCTGCCACCCACTCATCCACCCAAAGTATCGATCCCATGGGTCAGTGACACCTGAGTTCTGTTTCAGTTCCTCTGATAACTCAGTAAGTTTCTGTATTGCCATTGTGACTTTACCATTTGGGCCAGTGTTGTCTGGGATGTAGGTGCAACAGGTGTCTTTGATCATTTTGCAAACACCTCCTTTCTCAGCTAGAATCATATCCAAAGCCATTCTATTCTGGAATGCCATAATGGAAGTGGGGCCTAACTGTGCTGCCAAACCTTTTACAGCATCTATGGTGAAGTTAACAAATCTCTGCTGGTTATAATAGATGTAATTTATCCAATCAACATTTTTTTTTTAGTTACTAGTGGCAATAGTGACTCAAATCCTGCTTTAACTTGGTCTCTGGCCTTGAACTCATCAAGTAGGTCATCTGTCTGGTCAGTCAGAGCATCCACGACATCCTTCATGGCTTAGGTGTCTCTCCTGGTACGGGAGCTTCCTTGCAATGCGATACGTGGATTCAAACAGGCTTTCCCTCTAGTTACACAGAGGTTGATGTCATCTGGGGCTCTTGGACAGGATCATCAAATCTGGCAGTGAGGAGAAAAACTCGAGAATGGACATTAGTTTTTGACCAATTCAATTACATAAGTGTTATGATTTGGTAGCTGAGGAGAGCAGGCAAAAAAAGCAATACACCAGAGAGGTTGGAATCTATGGGATTGCAGTACCCTGACTAACCACCACAACTAAAGGCAGCCGTGGAGCGTTCCTACGTTGGTCCTAGACGCCTCGTCACAGCCTGAGAAGCTAACTACACCTAAAGATAGAAAAAGGAAAGCTATCTGCCCCGGAGCAGATCCCCAAAGAACATAGGAAGCCCCCAAACATGTAATGGCGGTTAGACAAGAGGAAATACAGACACAGACAGAAAATAGTATGAGCAAACGTTGGGGCCCAATCTGTCTAGATAGAAGAGGATAGGAAAGGCACTTACTGCAACCCCAAAAAACCCTGAAAAGTACCAACTCTACTAATTACAAAAACACCTGAGATCACACGACCTCTACCACCTAAATTAGTTCTCTGGTGTAACAAAAACTAAACAGCAACCACTGAAAAAACTGGAAAAGGCAAATGAACAAACAGTGGCTGAACTAAACTGAGAGGAGCATAAGCCCCCCGAAGGGGACCCGGCAGACCCCCACAGAAGTGCAGGACAAAATGCAGGCACCAAAAAACTAAAAGAAGAAAATGTCTTATCTGTTAGCAGAAGATGCAGGCACGAAACAGCTTTTCTGGGTCTCTGGGAGTGTGCCTTATGCTAAACAGTGCAATAGGGAGTGTGTCATGCCATGGTTTGCGTGTCTCTTGGGCAATTTTTCAGCATTCTATTCTTAAGTGTTTCGTTCAGTTTTTTCTACCTTCCTGCTGCTCTGGGGGTGGTAAGGAGTGTGTAGGCCTAAATCTGACCCTACTGCTAATCGGGTCTTGTGTGTCAGATTTGCTGTGAATGCGGGTCCCTGATCACTTTCTATCATTTCTGGAACCCCGTATCTGCACACTATTTTCCGAAAGTAGCTTCATTGCAGTAGTCTTTGCTGACTTGGAAGGCTTCTGTTCATCTTGAAAATACTTCTTTTGACCACAATGGCGTATTTGAATCCTTCACTTGGCGATATCTGGATGTGGTCTATCTGGATCCTTTGAAGCTGGTAGAGTGGTCTTTCCAGATGAGGTGAGCGGGACTTTCTTCCATACGTCCAGGCTTGCATTTGCCGCAGGTCAGACAGCTGCTGGTGAATTTGGCTGTTAGGGTGGAGATCCCTGAAGCGAACCAGTAAGCACCAATCAGATCATTCATTTGTGTCTTTGATATGTGGATGTGGGTCCATCTACCCATTGGACCACCATAGGGTGCATACTTTGTGGTAGGCAGAGTTTGAAGTCTATTATTGTTAGCCTTCCTTCTTCACGTGTTGCTTTTTTCGCATTCAGCTCTTCTTCTCCTTTTGGAGCTTGGTCTTGTAACTTCTTGAGCAGATCCCAGGACGTCTTTTTGTCAGGTTTCTTGTCTTCAGTCGTCATGTAGTAGCCGTCCGGCTCTACGACCTCTCCCACTTCTCCATGTTGTCTTCCTTTGGCTGCTTCTTTGGCTGCCATGTCCGCCATGTTATTGCCTCACGCCTCTTCTGTTTTCAGTTTTCCATGCACTTTGATTTTTCAAATTGCCACCATTTTGGAAGTTGGAGTACACCCAGCAGGTCCCTGAAGGCTCCATGATGCTTCACGGTTGTCCTGTTTGCTGTGATGAAGTCCCTTGTAGCCCAGATGGGTCTAAAGTCATGTGCTATGCCATGCGAGTAACTGTAGTCCGTGTAGATGTTTGCAGTCTTGCCTTCTGCCATCTGACAGGCCTTCGTCAGCGCTATCAATTCTGCTTCCTGGGCTGACAGGCTAGGTGACAGACTTCTGGACCACAGGATTTCTTGATTGCTGGTCACTGCACTTCCTGTGTTGAAACTTCTTCATCATCTGCAAATCTGGAGCCATCCAAGTATCCCCCTTGGGAGTGGGAGTAGAGTGGCCGGGCTGAGGACTGTAGGTCTGGAGACGGTGACATTATGAGACAAAGGCAATAGAGGCGCCACAAAGATGCCTGGCGGTGGGGAGATTACTGTTGGTTGAGCTTGATTGAAGATTGCCAAGATGTCATGTGGAGTGACAGTTTCCAGTGGCTGTCCAAGAGTGATTTCAGCAACCTTGTCCAGGAGGGTGTGTGCTGCAGATACTGCCATCAGGCAGGAGGGTGCTCTTCTTGCAACTGGATCCAAGCGGGCTGAGAGGCAGCCTAAAAGTCTCTGTTTTCCCGCCTGAAACCGTGCCAGGACTCCAGTAGCATGACCTTCTTTCTTCCATCGGGTAGACGGAAAGACTTTTCATAGTAAGGTAGGCCTTGTATTGGCGCTGAGACTGTGGAGTTCTTCCAATCTCCTGAATGGGTTGAAGGCTGCGTCTGATAGAAGGAGCGGGGTTGCGTTGATGCAAGCGCACAGAGGCTGCATTAGGACTGAGGCATCAGGGATCCAGATTCTGCAATATGACACTAGACCAGGGAAGTCCTGCAGCATTCTTGGAGTTGTTGGGGGAGCCATCTTCTCCATAGTGGTCTCCCAGTTTTTTGACATGTGTTTCGTCTGGTGGGCAATACAGTGTCCCAGGGATGTAACTTGCTTCTGGCATCACTGGACTTTGTTCTTCCAGACCTTGCGTTGCTGTTCTTCCAGGTAGAGTAGGAGAGACAAGGAATAGACTGTGCAGGTGTTGATGTCAACCACACAAAATAGAAGGTCATCCACGTGTTGTAGAAGAGTGACTCTTGCATATTCTGCAATCCAGTTGACGAGGATGGAGGACATTGTCTTGGTGAAACTTAAAGGGCTTGTTTTGAGCACCTTGAGGCAACATTGTCCATATGCACTGCACTGGTGTGTGAAAGCAGGCCTCCAGGTGGAGGGGAAACACTGAAGAAGGTACTGGCCAGGTTGATCACCGTGAATACCGTTGCGGTGACTGGGACTCTTGAGTGCAGAGTGTGATCGTTCAGCACTGTTGGGGTTTCAAATACCGTAGCCTCTTTCGCGGCCTCCAGGCCTTGCACCATTCTGAACTCAGTGGGGTTTACAGTCTTTTTCTTCACTGTGGAAAGCTGGGATTGATTCCGATGGGCGAGGCAGCCCAGTTTGGCCTTGTCCTTCAGTATGTGGCAGGGGACTCCCATCTGCTGGTGCAGAGCTGGCGGGAAAACAAGCCGTCTACTAGGATCCACATCATGAGAGATGACGACCAGCTGGCTTTCTTGTTCTCCACCAAGACAGTTACTGTGTTAGCACCTGTTCTGGTCACAGGGGGTCTTCTTGTTGGGACGTCTCCTTAAACGGCTGCTTTTTTTCTCAGCACGGGCCATCAGTAGTTTCTTTTTCTCCAGCTCGGTCTCAGGTCAGTATTTGTGCACAAGTTTGAAGAGCTGAGTGGCCTTTTTCCGGTCTAGGGCCTGGGTGAACTGGTTGATTGCAAGGGGCACCTCCTGGTGCTTGCAAAAGATGAACCTCTGGCGTTAGAGCTGGATGAGGTGTTGCCATTCCATGAAGCGAGTAGAGTCCTTCTTGAGTTGAATATCCTGGCCAATGCCAAAGTTCTCAGGCCGTCTTCTTAAGCGAGTTCACTTAGACCTTCAGTTGGTCAGAGACATCTTGACCCTGGGTGATGGAGTGGCTTTTCTGGTACTATATCCAGCACCTCCTGTGATAGGTCTGCAGTGTGGTTGTTTGAGGTTCCTGTTTCTTCTTGGGTCAGGGGTGAAGAAAGTGTCATGGTCCCATCTTCCTGGAACACTCTGGTCGCTTTCAGCTTCTGCAGTAGGTCCACTCCCAATAGGTTGAGGGTGCAGGTTTTTTACACAACAAACTGGGACATGATGGAGTGTTCTGGCTGAGTCCACACGCTCAGGGGCTTCATAATCTGGAAATATCTGACTTGACCATCAATTCCCATGCAGGAAGCAGAAGATTCTGGTTGCGGAGTTCCACAAGAAAAGATATGACTACGCCATCCACTCTCAGGATATTGGTCCCACTGGTGGGGTTCCTTGTGGGCTTGGTGTGCTCTTGTCCTATGGACGGGGTTCTTCACTGTTTTCTGTGTTTCTTCTTTTTCTGGGTGAAGTCAGTGTTCTGCACCGGTTCCGGAAATGACCAAACTCGCCACAGTTGTAACACTTGACATCCCTTCTGTCCCGGCGGGACTCAATCCTTTTTGCTACTGTGAGCAGGGTATCCATTGCTATTGACGTGTACTCAGGCCTGGCTGCTACCAGTGGTTTCCTGATTGGTTCTCTCAGTCCATGCACAAAAGCCTGTGCCAACATCCGTCTGTGTGTCTGATCATGGGTAATGAGGCCCAAATCTTGAAACACTTGCATCATTCTGTCATGGAACTTCTCCACAGACTCTGTCTTGTCTTGACTCGTGACATGTAGGCTGAGAGTTTGTCCTGTCAGTCTGCTTTTGGCCCATTCTCTGAGTTGCTCAATTAGCTTTGGTCCTGTCTCCCAGGCATACGCATCTAACTCTGTTGGAAGCTTGAAGTGTTCTCTCATAATTGGCCAGAATGCATCACCTGCTTTTATTTCCATTACGGTCCAGAGATCAGTCCAGGCTGCTGCATACGTTCGCTGGATCTGCTGCATTTTTTGGCAAAATGGCATGGGTGTATCCCTGGGTCTGGCAGCATACTGATCACCTGGCTTGGGATGAAGGGCTCATAGGATGGTGCCTCTACCTGTCCCTGCTCTATTGGTGCTTGTGTGTTTTCTTCCCTAGTATTGGGCAGCATGTGTGACGTTGCATCTTCATCTTTATCAGATAAGAAGTGACATGGTGTACTTGGTGCATACACTGGGTGAGATTTGGGCTTTAAAGTTGTCTTGCTGCATGGGGATTTCCCACTTCCTTGCTGAGGCTGCGGTGGATCAGTGTCATGGTTCCATGCTAGCAGCCCTGTAGCTATACCACTCCCCTGTGAAGCCCTAGCAGTGGACTGTTGTGTCTGGGGGCTACATGTAGCGTTTTGTGTAGGGAGATCTGTACTTTCTTCTCCTGATATAATGACTGGCAATGTTTGTACTGTGCTTGGGATAGACAAAGTGCCCTGTTCTGGAAACACTGAATACAGGGACACCACATTGCTTGGATTGGGCGTTGACACAGTTGATGACGAAGTAGAAAAAAAGGAAGAGAAGGGAGGTGTGAGGGAGGAGCGAGAGAAAGAGGAGTGGAGGGAGAGAAGAAAGATGGAGGGGGAGTCCCCCCTGTGACTCTTGAGAGGGGATGGTTGAAACAAAAATGCCTTCTCCCTGTGGAGAGAGGCGGGGAGCGTTTTTTCCCTGTACAAGGCTCCTTACTCAATGAGAGCAGCCTACACCTGTCCCGTGTCTCCACATGATGGACATGTGATGTGTGTGACTCTGAATTCTGCTCTTGTGACATGTCAGTGATCTTTTTCTCACAGATGATTTAACACCTTTTCAAACTTATTCACATAAAAAAAAAAAAAAAATCACTTCCTGGTCCGTTCAAATTAACTTGCTGTATCTTTTACACGATGCACCGCTGCTCTTTTATAGCAGATGGTAATCTATTAAACTTTCCCGTTACCTTTCAAATAACAAAAAACAAGAAAAAACATTTCATTATGCAGCGTAAAGGCTGCCTGTCTATTTGCTTCTCACGTACTCTGACATTCTATTCACATGCCTAGCCCTTCGATTCTTACGTACTGTGTCTATTCCAAAAACATATTCAACAAATTTCCTCGCCGAATGCCCGACGGGTGGGGCTACTCAGACCACTGCGTAGTTTGTGTCTGCTCTCTCCCTCAGCCTGTAATTCTCCTTATCTATGTGACCTTGTTCTAAGGCAAGCTTGTAGAAAAAAAAAATGGCTGGAGAAATAAAGCTCTAAAATAAATTGCTTAGAGAAAAAATCTCTCCAAAATCATTTAAAAATGTACTTAAAAGAAAAATTTTAAAAACAAAAGTTAGATTTAGTAAAAAACTCTAGAAAAAGTAAACATAAAAAAAATTAATTCACCAAAAAGGGGAGAAAAGAAAAACCGTATTAATCATAAAACTCTGAAAAACAACCCTTGTTACTAAAACAGCTAATTAAAAATCTCTGGAATGTCAGCTGGCTGCTTCCCCCCTCCCTTCCTTATATCTCTGCTTGCTGTCTCTATAGGCACTGAAATCACGTAAAAAAAAAAAAAAAAAATTATTATTCCTCAGAATAGCAAAAAATGAATATAGTTCAGTCTGAATGCCTGATAATTCTCACGTTAAAACCTGTAGCCAAAAAACTAGCTTAAAAAAATAAAAATCAAAGCCAAGAAACAGAATGCCTGATAACGTGATTAGCAGAGGAGGGGGGTCAAAGGGGTTTTCTCGCTGCTGCAGCCAGCACACTGCTCTGAATGAGATACTAACAGAGCGCACGGAGATGTGATTTAAAGCGACAGTACCTGATACAGACAATGAGACAGACACCCGGGAGAATACGAATCCCTCTTTTGATGATCTGTGACACATACAAGCTGCTCTGGTAACTGATAACTCACCAATTGCACTGAGCGCGGCGAAGCTCAAGGTTCTATCGCTCTGTACCGTACCTGGCCGGTGCACCGGTCACAGTAATCTGCAATAGCCTTCATCAAAATTCTCACTATCCACGTCTGATTTGACTGGGATGGCCTCCCGGTGCGTGGACAATTATTGTGAGAACTTATCCAAAACAAAGCTTCTGCCCTTCACGTCTGATTTGACTGGGATGGCCTCCCAGTGCGTGAAAGTTTACTGCAGAAACTTAACCGAACAAAGCCCTCGCTTCCACAACTGGACTTTTTTGGGATAACCTCCCTCCATTGTGTGAAGAATATCTGCGTGGACTTATCCAAAACAAAGCTCCCGCCCTCCACGTCTGATTTGACTGGGATGGCCTCCCGGTGCGTGAAAGTTTACTGCGGGAACTTATGCAGCAATTGTCTTTTGCTATACAGCCCCCAGAAATTAGCAAGCAAAAACACAGTCACCGTTCCAACTTTCTCCCCGGTTCACATAAAACATGAAACATATACAGCACAGCAGCAACCAACTCGGCTTATATCCCAGGGCTTTTGGATAAGGGTATGGACTTTTTACACAACCTGGGAATGCGGTGATGACCACGTCCGACCGGCTGGAAGTGTAGGCTAGGACTAGGCACAGGGAACATTCAGGTAAGATGACAAAGTTTTCTTACCTTACTGATGGAGCTGCAGTCTCCGTCCCGTGTGCCAAGGCCAGGGCCAACACCCCCGTCTCTCCGGTCGGCCGGGTCCTCGTGCGTTTCGTCCAATGCCCCGCGTGCAGGCGCCAACTGATATGGAAATTTAATTAGGATACAAATATCCTGTGTTTTCTGCTTGCCATGTCCAAATCTCTATATAATGTCTTTTTGAGCGCTCAGAACGAAATGAGGACTGTCCACACGAAAGTGTCAGTATAACAGTTCGTCAAAGACATACATTTATTATTGTTTCAAGGTTTTATACGTTTACAAAAAGGGGCTGGTTAGTCAATTAACATACAATTAAAAGCTGCTAGATTATTGGCTGTTCTAGTGTAAATGTGATAATTATGATTAAAAGAGCTGAAGTTGCAGAATTATTGTTTTATATTCTTGTGACCTAGTTGCCTTGCATAACTATAATGTAAACAACAGATATCTAATAGGACATTTTGTACTTCATGCATTTGTTCCTTTACGAAGGTCTTATGGAGGCCAGATTTCTTTAAAACGACTGATTATATCTGGCCTAGAAATATGTGAGCACAAGGTTTTTTAGCAAGTGAAATCTATCTAACTGTGAACTGTGAATACATATATGTGAATATACTTTGAATATATGGAATACATATATATTTCCATGACACCCTCAAGGAACTTAACTAGATGTGTGGTGAGCACCTTGAACCCCCACGTGCTTCACAGAAGTTTGTAATGCAGAGCCGTGAAAATAAAAAATCATTTTTTTCCTCAAAAACTGATTTTTTTAACCCGCAAATTTTTATTTTCACAAGGGTAACAGGAGAAATTGGACCACAAAAGTTGTTGTACAGTTTGTCCTGAGTACACTGGTACCCCATATGTGGGGGGGAACCACTGTTTTGGCGCATGGGAGAGCACAGAAGGGAAGGAGCGCCATTTTGGAATGCAGACTTGATGGAATGTTCTGTGGGCGTCATGTTGCCTTTGCAGAGCCCCTGATGCGCCTAAACAGTAGAAACCCCCCACAAGTGACCCCATTTTGGAAACTAGACCCCCAAGGAGCTTATCTAGATGTGTAGTGAGCACTTTGAACCCCCAAGGGCTACACAGAAGTTTATAACGCCGGCCATGAAAATAAGAAATCATATTTTTTCCACAAACATGATCTTTTAGTCCCCAATTTTTTTATTTTCCCAAGGGTAACAGGAGAAATTAGACCTCAAAAGTTGTTGTCCAATTTGTCCTGAGTACGCTGATATCCCATATGTGGGAGAAAACTACTGTATGGGCACACTTCGGGGCTCGGAAGGGAAGTAGTGACGTTTTGAATTGCCGACTTGATGGAATGGTCTGCGGGCGTCATGTTACGTTTGCAGAGTCCCTGATGTGCCTAAACAGTATAAACTCCCCACAAGTGACCCCATTTTGGAAACTAGACCCCGCAAGGAACTTATCTAGATGTGTGGTGAGCACTTTGAACCCCCAAGTTCTTCACAGAAGTTTATAACGCAGAGCCGTGGAAATAAAAAATCATTTTTTTTCCACAAAAATAAATTTTTTAGTCCCCAATTTTTTTTCCCAACAGTAACAGGAGAAATTAGACCCCCAAAGTTGTTGTGCAATTTTTCCCGAGTACGCTGATACCCCATATGTGGGGGTAAACCACTGTTTGGGCACACGTCGGGGCTTGGAATAAAGGGAGCACTGTTTGACTTTTTGAACGCAAAATTTGCAGGAATCAATGGTGGCGCCATGTCGCGTATGGAGATCCCCTGATGTACCTAAATAGTGGAAACCTCTCAATTCTAACTCCAACCCTAACCCCAACACACCCCTAACCCCAACCCTAACCCCTACACACCCCTAACCCTAATACAAACCCTAACCATAACCCTAACCCCAACACACCCCTAACCCTAATCCCAACTCTAACCATAAACCTAACCACAAGCCTAACCCTAATCCCAACCCTAACCCCAAAACACCCCTAACGCTTATCCCAACCCTAACCCTAATCCCAACCTTAACCCTAATTCCAACCCTAACCCTAATTCCAACCCTAACCCTAGTTCTAACCCTTACCCTTGTTCTAACCCTTACCCTAGTTCTAACCCTAACCCTAGTTCTAACCCTAAGGCTGAGTTCATATTGCGTTTTACCAGCCCGTTCAACACGTAGCGTTGACGGGCTGGTAACGGTATAGCATAACGCGATCGCGTTATGCTATACCCGCTAGTGCAGAGGAATCAGCGATGATTCATCTGTGCTAGCGGTGATGGAGCCCAGACGCTGCAGCCTGCGTCCAAGGCTCCGTCACTGAATGACGACACGTCGCGAACGCATGCCGCTTCATGGCATGCGTTGCGATGCGCACACAAATGGGGTGAATGGCAGCGTTAACGGACTGCGTTACACCGCGTTATACCGCGGTGAAACGCAGTCCATCTAACGGACTGCCATAATGCAATATGAACCCAGCCTGACCCTAAGGCCCCGTGCACACGTTGCGGATTCACTTGCGGATTTTTCTAAAATCCGCAGGTAAAACGACCTGCCTTTTACCTGCGTATTTAGCGTGGATTTGCTGCGGTTTTTCTCTGCGGTTTTACACCTATAATGGAATAGGTGTAAAATCGCTGCGGAATCCGCACAAAGAATTGACATGCTGCGGATATAAAACCGCAGAAAATCCGCGCTGAAAAATCTGCAGCATGTGCACAGCATTTTTTTTTACCATTTATTTGCATTGTACTGTACATGGTTTCTGGATCTGCTGTGGATCCGCAGCGCCAAATCCGCTGCGGATCCGCAGCAAAATCCGCTGCTGATCCGCAGCAAAATCCGCTGCGGATCCGCAGCTGATTTCGCTGCTGATCCACAGCGAAAAATACCCAAAAAAAGTATATGAAAAACAGAGCCAATATGTAGAAAAATACAAAGACAATTTTATTGAGTAACAAAACAATTTTAAAACAAAGTAACAGTCATTATATACACTGTAATTGACAAAGGAGAAGGCAAAAAGACCCTAGATACCGTCATTCAAAAAACATGGATACATGAAGTCATATGTAACAGGATACTTGGTATTAGATCAAGAAAAACATAATAAATGTGGTGATGCTGTGATATAAACATAAAGGATCGTCCATCAAAATGAAATACAAAAAGAATATAAATATAGAATGCACAGTGCACATTGTACAGAGATTGTATAATATTTTAATGATCCAATAAATATAGACGTTGTCAAGGAGTGCAGAAAGCAAACAAATTATGATAGGTGCTCAATTTGAACAAATGAAAAAGCTAGAACTACACTAGATACTATAAAGACGGACAGTCCCAATATGCTACCACAGCATCCCATACATATGTATCCAATATATTAGTCAATATGGGAAGGTAAAAAGCCTATAACAGCAATCAGAAATCATATATATATATAGATATATATGTGAAGGTATATATACACCTATGTATTAAGAGCCAGGCAGAAAGCCTATATCCTATAAGTTACTATCAATATATATCTCAAGGCAAAGCGCATGTAAAGTATCATGAAGATGTACCGTATATAAACATTGATCAGTGTATAGGGTGAGTTTGAAAGTCAGCTGTATAGGTGCAGATGCAATCAAGATTGCTAGAGGCTATAATTCCATATACATTGCAAAAAGGATCATGTACATAAATGTGCTACTGTAATCATTGGCGTGCTATCATATATATATATGCAGACATTGCTAGATAACACTGCTGAAGGTATATATAAATGCAACCGAGGTTGCTGAAGGCTGTAGTCCCATATATATTGCACAAAGGATTATGTACACACATGTGCTGCTCTAATCATAAGCGTATTATCACATATATATACAAACATTGCTGGATAACACCGCTACAGGCGAAAATACCAAAGATATATTATCCCTGTAATACCTAGTATATATCTCAAAAAAGTGCATGTGTTGCTATTGACAAAAACGCACTATCATGTGAAGGTGCAAGCACTACTGCCATGGTTAAAGGCTGCAACCCCAGGCATATAGCAGGAAAATCCTTCCTATGTGGCCAAAAATGTCATGGCAGTGTGCTAAGTCTGCAGCAAGTATAGACAATAGACAGAGATGTACACTAGGCATCCAAAACTTACTGAATAACGGACAGGAGAGCCGAAATCAGCGAAATCAGCAGCGGATCAGCAGCGAAATCAGCTGAGGATCAGCAGCGAAATCAGCTGCGGATCAGCAGCGAAATCAGCTGCAGATCAGCAGAGAAATCAGCTGCGGATCAGCAGAGAAATCAGCTGCGGATCCGCAGCAAAATCCGCAATATGAAATATTACAGATTGCTCTGATTGGCTGTTTCACTTTTAACAGCCAATCAGAGCGATCGTGGCCATGGGGGGGGGTTAAGCCAACCCCCCTGTGGTGAAGCACAAAGGGTCCTGTGCCGGCGGGTCGGGTGACCTTTCAGTGACCCCGGTCACCCGACCCGCAGGGACGCGATCCTTTCATGACGCCACATAGGCGTCATGGGTCGGATTGGCACTGATTTTCATGACGCTTACGTGGCGTCATGGGTCGGGAAGGGGTTAAGGGTTAAAAGTTGACCAGCGATTTCTCCATTTTGCAACAAAATTTGCAAAACCAATTTTTAGGGACCACCTCACATTTGAAGTGACTTTGGGTCTATATGATTCAAAATACCCAAAAGTGGGTAAATTAGGCGGGCTAGCATCACTACAGAAATGCCAATGATGTGGGTGCTAAATGTGGCTTAGGCACACTGGGGCTGAGAAGGGAGGGGGAATTAGGATTTGGGAGTGCAGAATTTGCTGAATTTACTTTGGATGGTTATGGAGCCATTTTGCTTTTACAGACCCTTTTGCTACCAGTTACATGGAAGCCCCCTATATTTCCATTAACAGATGACAGACCTGAGTAAAGGCTTGCTTTTTTGTGGATTGAGTTGAAGCCTTTATTGGGAACATTTTGCATAATGGAGCACACTCGGACTGGGTCACGGTTAGCAGTGGGGTACCACAGGGGTCAGTATTG
Organism: Oophaga sylvatica; assembly: GCA_033576555.1. Taxonomy (NCBI): domain Eukaryota; kingdom Metazoa; phylum Chordata; class Amphibia; order Anura; family Dendrobatidae; genus Oophaga; species Oophaga sylvatica. The sequence goes on along the minus strand of JARQOD010000001.1, from coordinate 71,458,150 downwards.
GGGCCGCTTCTCTTTAACATATTTATTAATGACCTTGTAGGGGGCATACAGAGTAGTATTTCAATATTTGCAGATGACACTAAACTCTGCAGGGTAATAAATACAGAGGAGGATAATTTTATATTACAGGAGGATTTATGTAAACTAGAAGCTTGGGCTGATAAATGGCAAATGAGCTTTAATGGGGATAAATGTAAGGTCATGCACTTGGGTAGAACAAATAAGATGTATAATTATGTGCTTAATTGTAAAACACTGGGCAAAACTGTCACTGAAAAAGACTTGGGTGTATGGGTGGACGACAAACTCACATTTAGTGGCCAATGTCAGGCAGCTGCTGCCAAGGCAAATAAAATAATGGGATGCATTAGACGAGGCATAGATGCTCATGAGGAGAACATAATTTTACCTCTATACAAGTCACTGGTGCGACCACACTTAGAATACTGTGTGCAGTTCTGGTCTCCGGTGTATAAGAAAGACATAGCTGAACTGGAGCGGGTGCAGAGAAGAGCGACCAAGGTTATTAGAGAACTGGGGGTCTGCAATACCAAGACAGGTTATTACACTTGGGGTTATTTAGTTTGGAAAAACGAAGGCTTAGGGGTGATCTTATTACAATGTACAAATATATGAGGGGACAGTACAAAGACCTTTCTAATGATCTTTTTACTCTTAGACCTGTGACGGGGACGAGGGGCATCCTCTACGTCTGGAGGAAAGAAGGTTTAGCCATAATCACAGATGCAGATTCTTTACTGTGAGAGCAGTGAGACTATGGAACTCTCTGCCGTCTAATGTTGTAATGAGTGATTCCTTACTAAAATTTAAGAGGGACTGGATGCCTTTCTTGAAAAGTATAATATTACAGGGTATATTCACTAGTTTCCTAGATACTGCGTTGATCCAGGGAGCTAGTCTGATTGCCGTATGTGGAGTCGGGAAGGAATTTTTTTTCCCCAATGTGAAGCTTACTGTTTGCCACTTGGGTTTTTTTTGCCTTCCTCTGGATCAACATGTTAGGGCAGGTTAGGATAGGATATGGGTTGAACTAGATGGACTTAAAGTCTTCCTTCAACCTTAATAATAACTATAATGCTTGGGATCACATTTATCCGGCGTTCTACATGGAACACTTACAGTGGAGAAAAAAGGATTTAGTCAGCCACCAATTGTGCAAGTTCTCCCACTTAAAAAGATGAGAGAGGCCTGTAAATGACTTCATAGGTAGACCACAACTATGAGAGTCAAAATGAGAAAACAAATCCAGAAAATCACCTTGTCTGATTTGGCAAGATTTATTTTGCAAATTATGGTGGAAAATAAGTATTCAGTCACCTAAAAACATTCAAGATTTCTGGCTCTCACAGACCTGTAACTTCTTTAAGAGGCTCCTCTGTCCTCCACTCATTACCTGTGGTAATAGCACTTGTTTGAACTTCTGTCAGCAGGAGATTATCACTAGAGGCAAGTAAATCTGCTGCCAGGTAATTAAGCATATTCATACGTTTTGTATTGCCCCACTCACATCAATGATTGGTATTTTTCTGTGTACACTGCTCATAAACAGAATGCTGTCAATCAGTGGTGTTTGAGTGGGGTTGTTCATTGCTCAAAATATAAATAACTACTAGATCTTTAGCAGCTAAAACTGTGATTTTATCAAATCTACAGCAAGCAGCCCAGTAAGTGACATATCACTATAATAATGGTCTTTGCCCTCACAGTATTCTGCTTCCAGATAGGGTAGCAAAAACCTTGTGACTGATTTCCTTTAAAATACAGATTTCAGGAGTATAAGTTTCATGTGAAAACATGTAAATGACTATAGCTATTAACATGGTGAGCGCCTGCTTTTATTTTAACAATTCATGAGAATCTTTCTCTTTCATTTGTCTTACAGGATTGAAGTCACCAGTATGGAACCAGGCTCTTGTGGGGACAGCTTTAAAAACAACAATTAACAGCATAGATCAGAGGATAATCTCAATTCTCAGATTTATCATTTTTTACATTAAAAGGAGCCTGTCACATTACTAGTGTTGAGCGATACTGCTCGATATCTAAAAATATCGGATCGGAATGGTATCGCCGATATCACTAAATATCGTCGATATCCGATTCCGATACCGGAAGTCCCATGTAAGTCTATGGGAACCAAATATCGACATTAAAAAAAAACATTCTTGCCTTGTTGGTTAATTGTACATGAAGGAAAACAACAAAGAGTAATGTAGAATGTATTGGGGAAGGTTGAGGAGACAATAAAGGCATACATGTTTAACCCAATGCATTGGAATAGCATTAATATATTTTTTTTTGGAAATACGTTTGGATTGACTAGCAAATTGACAATGTTGTTAACCTTTTTTCTATTTTGGCAAATATGTATGTTTCACAACTTCCATGCTCTTCACCTTTTTAACTTTTGCCAGTGCCACACTTTCTCCTTCATAATCTTCAGCAGCAGCATCATCTTTCTCATCAAATTATTCTTCATCTTCACCTTCTTAATCTTCTTCTTAAACTTCTTGCTATTCATGTTTTTGTTTACATTACTCATATTGTTATTATTAAACTAATTAATCTTCTTCATATTCAAATTCTTCATCTTCTTCCTCTTCATCTTCTTCATCATATTATTATTTGTGACAGAGATTCCTGTACTTGTAATCTGTAAAAGTATGAATTGTTCATCCTTCCATTCTTGCTGTCACAAAAGATTTAAATTACAACAGTATTTGTCCATGTTCAGTTTAGCCTGCAGCAGCAGCAGGCATTTTCCAGGGGCACCACGAGGAGGAACGGACTCACCCCCATACACTGCTTAGTCTTCTTCTGCTTAGAATTTAGAGCATATATTTTGCTCTTCATTTTGGTCTTATACTTCATGTTCTTCTGCTTTTTGATCTTTTGCTTATTGTTCTTCTGTCTCTTGTTCTGTATCTTGTAGTTTGTCTTAACCTTCTTTGTCCTGTTGGTGATCTTCTTCTGGGTAATCTTTTATTTTTTCTTTGTGATGGTGTTCAGGCTGGTTGGCTTCATGCTCGTCGTCCTTGTTGTCGTCATCTTCTTCTGGGTGGTCTTTAAGGTCGTCTAATTTCCGAGAAACAGCTGACGTTACTGGAACCCTGATGGGTATCAGATGGAGCAAGAGACAATGGAAGTAACGAGGACCAGCTGACTGTGCTGGACCCCGGACAGGTAGCAGAAGAAAAGAGCAATGTCACAACCGAGTACCAGCTGACGTTACTGTGACACGGTTACTAAGCAGGAGGTACCTGTGCTCCAAAGCACTACCAAGGACCAGCAGACGTTGCTGGAACTCGGATACGGAGATGGAGGCACCTAGGCCAAAGGCACTGGGGAGAACCACTTGACGGTACTGGACCCCGGACGGGTAGCAGAAGGAAAAGAGGCAATGTCACAACCGAGTACCAGCTGACGTTACTGTGACACGGTTACTAAGCAGGAGGTACCTGTGCTCCAAAGCACTACCAAGGACCAGCAGACGTTGCTGGAACTCGGATACGGAGATGGAGGCACCTAGGCCAAAGGCACTGGGGAGAACCACTTGACGGTACTGGACCCGGATGGGTAGCAGAAGGAAAAGAGGCAATGTCACAACCGAGTACCAGCTGACGTTACTGTGACACGGTTACTAAGCAGGAGGTACCTGTGCTCCAAAGCACTACCAAGGACCAGCAGACGTTGCTGGAACTCGGATACGGAGATGGAGGCACCTAGGCCAAAGGCACTGGGGAGAACCACTTGACGGTACTGGACCCCGGACAGGTAGCAGAAGGAAAAGAGGCAATGTCACAACCGAGTACCAGCTGACGTTACTGTGACACGGTTACTAAGCAGGAGGTACCTGTGCTCCAAAGCACTACCAAGGACCAGCAGACGTTGCTGGAACTCGGATACGGAGATGGAGGCACCTAGGTCAAAGGCACTGGGGAGAACCACTTGACGGTACTGGACCCCGGACGGGTAGAAGAACGCACCCATGAAAATGTAAGTTGACAGGACACAAGCCGTCCGCAGTTACCGAATCACACAGTCCTACAGTGGGTGCTTATCCTATTGTCACAATGGAAACCGCCTTTATTTACATATCCCACAGCACACATAGGAATCACCTAAACTGCAGGCACCATAGAGTCGGCTAACCCGAATGCAACACGACAGCACAACTTATTGGAGGATAATTGACGTTCACACTGCCAGGAAACAGCTGTCGTGCTGTAACCAGGCTGGCCAGGAGTCAGTACCCCTGCCAATTACTTACGAGCAACAAATGGCGGTGTTGTAGCCCAGGGAGTAGAGTTCAGGTGGTAGAAAGATGAACATAACAGGAGACATGGAAAACGTTGCCAAACAGTTATTTAATCTGAAAACGGACAGGCAAATTCAGGTGAGATCCATGCCTTGTTCATTTTCAGAAAAGTAAGCCGGTCTACATTCTCTGAGGATAGTCGCATGCGACGGTCTGTTACTACACCACCTGCAGCACTAAAGACATGCTCAGATAATACACTGGCAGCAGGGCAAGCCAGCACCTCCAATGCATACTGGCTAAGCTATGGCCATGTATCCAACTTAGAGACCCAAAATTTGAAAGGGGAAGAGGCATCTGGGAGTACACTTAGAGGGAAAGCCAAGTAGTCTGTCACCATCTTACGGAAACGTTTCTTCCTGGTGACTGGAGCCGTCTCGGATGGTGTAGACCTTGCTGGCGCTGTCACAAAACTTTGCCACATTTGTAACATACAGTTCTTGCCCTGTGCAGAGGCGCTGCTTCTGATCCCTCTTGTTGTAGAGGTGTCTACACTGCCTCGACGCACAGAGCTGCTTTGTAAAGCAGTAGCAGCAGCAGCAGCTCTCTCGGCTGGAATGTACAACAGTATGGATTGCACCAGTGTGTCTTGGTACTCCTGCATTTTACGGTCCCGGTTCACCGGTGTGATGAGTGTTTGTAAGTTGTCCCGGTAGCGAGGGTCTAGGAGGGTGTACACCCAATAATCTGACGTGCTGAGAATGTGGGCGATGCGGCGGTCGTTTCTCAGGCACTGAAGCATGAAATCAACCATGTGCTGCAGACTCCCAACTGGCCAACAAAGGCTGTCCTCTGGAAGAGGCGTCATCTCTGTCTCCTCTGCATCACCCCACTCTCGCTCTACTTACTGACTACAGCGTTGTGTACCTCCCTCTGTAGGGATTTCTTCCTCCTCCATTGACTCCTCCTCCTCCTCATCCTCCTCACAAAGTGAGCCCTGCCCAGCCCTTTGTGAGGAACCACGTTGCGCTGACTGTCCTGAAGGTAATTGAATTTGTGACTCCTCATCCTCCACCTCTTCCAAAACCTCTTCCTTTAGTGCTTTCAGTGATTTCTGAAGCAGGCAGATAAGGGGGACAGTCATGCTGACTAGTGCATCATCTGCACTCGCCATCCGCGTTGAGACATCAAACGCACGCAAAACGTCGCAGATGTCCTTCATAGAGGCCCACTCAGTAGTGGTGAAGTGTGAACAGCGCAAATTGCGAGTTGATTGCGCCTGTTGCAGCTGATACTCCATTACTGCTGGCTGCTGCTCACACAACCGCTCCAACATATGTAACGTGGAATTCCACCTGGTGGGTACGTCACATATGATGCGATGTTCAGGAAGGCGAAATCTGACTTGCAGAGCTGCAATGCGCGATCTGGCCATGCTGGAACGTCGCAAGTGAGCGCACTCTAGGCGGACCTTGTGCAGCAGTGCATCAAGATCCGGATAGTCCCTCAAAAAACTCTGCACGACTAAGTTGAGCACATGTGCCAGACATGGTATGTGAGTGAGGTTGCCAAGGCCCAGAGCTGCCACCAGATTTCGGCCATTGTCACACACTACCAAGCCTGGCTGGAGATTAGCTGACAAAAACCACACGTCGCTCTCCTGCTTGATGGCATCCCAGAGCTCCTGCGCTGTGTGGCTTCGATTCCCCATGGGAATTAATTTCAGGACGGCCTGTTGACGTTTGGCCACGGCTGTGCTCATATCGGTCGCAACAGGTAAGCGTTCACGGGTCCATGTGGAGGTATACCGTGACGGCTCGTGCAGCGATGATTCTGAGGAACTGGAGTAGGAGGAGGAATCAATGTGCACAGACTGGATTCCTGCAATCCTTGGAGTTGGCAGAACACGTACAGCGCCACTGGCAAGATCTGTACCCGGCTCCACAACATTGACCCAATGGGCAGTGAGGGAAAGGTATCGTCCCTGGCCATGGGTACTGGTCCACGCATCGGTGGTCAGGTGGCCCTGCTACTGACGGCGTTTAGTAGCGCATGTTTAATGTTTCCCTCAACATGTTTTTGCAGAGCAGGGACAGCTTGCCTGCTGAAATAAAATCGGCTTGGCACATTATATTGTGGGACTGCCAATGCCATAAAGTTCCTGAAACTGTCAGTCTCCACCAGCCTGAATGACAGCATTTCAAGGGACAGGAGTTTTGCAAGGCCAGCATTCAGAGCCTGTGCTCGTGGATGGTTTGCCGAGTATGGCCGTCTTTTATCCCATGCCTGTGTTACCGATGGCTGTGTTTTGTTCTGGGAGTTTGACGATGACTGTGAACTTGCTGCAGTGGGTGGAATAACAGTTTGTCTATGGACAACAGTGACCGAGGTTCTTCCATGGAGATCCTGTGAGGAAGCCGAACCAGGTGTGTGAGAGCTGGAGGTAGAGGCTCGAACATGACCTAAAGATGTAGGTGCTGCTGTAGGTTGGCCTACATCTCCAGTGTGTCTTTGTAACTCAGCTACGTGCTTTGTCCGTACATGTTTCCACATATTTGTGGTATTCAGGTTACTGATATTTTTACCTCTTTTAACTTTTTGCTTACACAGCTTGCATTGAACATAGCAAATATCATCTACAAGTCTGTCAAAAAAGGACCACGCAGTGCAAGTCATGGGAGCACCAATTTTGACATTTCTAAGAGAACTGCTCCCAACAGGTGCCAAACAGGCAAGCGAGTCTGCAGCCTACCTCTCCCTCCTCTTTGTACCGTTGGGACAATCTCTTCCTCAGAGCTGCTCCCACCACCTTCCTGTTGCTCACGCCATGTTGGGTCTCGGACTTCATCATCTCCACTACCCTCTTCCAACACCTGCTGCTGTTGGATGGTCTGGGCAGCACCATGCTCCACAAAACCTGGCACCTGAGTCTCATCATCATCATAAGATGCGTTCTGCGGTGTGCTGTCCATCGGCACTGGCTCACCCGCCTCTTCAGATTGAGAGAGACACAGCTGTTGCACATCACTGCATACTCCCTCTTCTTCAAATTGCAGAATGCTGCTTGCCTGTGCCCGTGTTTGTGAGCCAACAGATTCTGAGAACAGAAGCAGAGACTCAGCTGGCTCCTGTACAGAACTCTCTGACTGCCTGGGCAATTTGACAGGCGGTGAACAGACAGATGGTTGCTCAACAGTGTTGTGTTCCTGAGAGGAGGTGGAAGGAATTGAAGTCGATGCATTGGCTGCCATCCAACCAACAACGGCTTCAATTTGTTCTTCCCGCAGCAGGGGGGCACGCCGAGCTCCTACCAAAGTGCGCATAAAGGAACGCTCACGGGGAAAACTGGTGGATGCTGTGTCACTGAGGGCGGCAGCAGCCACAGAATCCCCACGTCCTCTCCCTGCTGAAACTCCACGGCCACGACCACGTGCCTTACTCACTGACTTCTTCATCTTGGTAGATTGAGAAAGAAAGTCAGAAAAGTTATAAGGCCTAAGTGTGGTTATTACGCAGAGACTGAAGTGAACACTGAAACACAACTGTTCACAATCTGTGAAAGGCTACTCCTTTGTCTACTTCTATAGTGTTTGCAACCAATGTATTGTATACGGATGGAAGCGCGTCACACTAATAGATTATATTTTAAATGGAATGGAGCAGAACCAATTGGAGATAAATGAAAAGGATGAGCCACTGAGACACGCTCAGCAGAGTACAAGCAGCAGTGCTTGAACAAGTAACTGGAGCGTGATGTGCAGTCAAAAAATAAAAAACACAGACTGAAGTGAACACTGAAACACAACTGTTCACAATCTGTGAAAGGCTACTCCTTTGTCTACTTCTATAGTGTTTGCAACCAATGTATGGTGTACGGATAGAAGCGCGTCACACTAATAGATTATATTTTAAATGGAATGCTGCAGAACCAATTGGAGATAAATGAAAAGGATGAGCCACTGAGACACGCTCAGCAGAGTACAAGCAGCAGTGCTTGAACAAGTAACTGGAGCGTGATGTGCACTCAAAAAATAAAAAACACAGACTGAAGTGAACACTGAAACACAACTGTTCACAATCTGTGAAAGGCTACTCCTTTGTCTACTTCTATAGTGTTTGCAACCAATGTATTGGATACGGATGGAAGCGCGTCACACTAATAGATTATATTTTAAATGGAATGGAGCAGAACCAATTGGAGATAAATGAAAAGGATGAGTCACTGAGACACGCTCAGCAGAGTACAAGCAGCAGTGCTTGAACAAGTAACTGGAGCGTGATGTGCACTCAAAAAATAAAAAACACAGACTGAAGTGAACACTGAAACACAACTGTTCACAATCTGTGAAAGGCTACTCCTTTGTCTACTTCTATAGTGTTTGCAACCAATGTATTGGATACGGATGGAAGCGCGTCACACTAATAGATTATATTTTAAATGGAATGGAGCAGAACCAATTGGAGATAAATGAAAAGGATGAGCCACTGAGACATGCTCAGCAGAGTACAAGCAGCAGTGCTTGAACAAGTAACTGGAGCGTGATGTGCACTCAAAAAATAAAAAACACAGACTGAAGTGAACACTGAAACACAACTGTTCACAATCTGTGAAAGACTACTCCTTTGTCTACTTCTATAGTGTTTGCAACCAATGTATTGGATACGGATGGAAGCGCGTCACACTAATAGTTAAATTGCATGGAGCTGCAAGAATTACACTGAAGGAAAAAAAAAAGAGTCTGTGAGTGACATGTGCAGATGCCTACAGACAGCGTTGCATGCAGAGCAAACTGCAGCGTCACCTGCACTCACACACACCTTGCGGAGCTGTTAAAACAACACTGCAGGCAAAAGGAAGCTTTACACAGCGGTTGGTGCTAGCCTGCCTACAGCACAGTACACTAAATCGCAATCTCTAACTGTCCCTCAGAGTCAGCACAGCAGCGTTCTGTCCCTTACTGAATTCACAGCACAGTGACGCTAAAATGGCTGCGGCGCCTTTTATAGTGCATTCTGACATCATTTCATCATCCAATCACAGCCATGCCATTAGTTAACATGACCGCAGCAGTACAGGATGTGCCCACACTTCTTAGGATTCCTCATTGGCTGACTAAAATCACATTGCCTCGCAAAGAATTATGGGAACTTCCCATTCCGGTATCCGATAAGACGAAAATATCGAAACGAAGTATCGAAAGGCCGATAGAGCTAATATTGGCCGATACCCGATATTTGCAGTATCGTATCGCTCAACACTACACATTACCAAACACTATTTCAGATATACAAAAATTGTACAAAAAAGGCCAGCTACTGAAAAGAAATTAACTTTACTTGATCTGAAAACCTTCAGGCTTCAGTCAAAGAGATGCTGCCGGCGTGGCTAAAGTCTTCACTCAGTACATAGTGAGCAGCGACTGTAAACATGACCTGGTACACTGACTGACAGCCGGCTCATCAGTGCATCAGTACAGAGTCAGCTGTCGGCTTTTGCTGAGCAGCTTTAGAACGTTTCTAACCTTTAGAACGTTTTTAACATTTTTAATTATTAATATTGCCTTTTATTTGTTTTTTGAATAACAATATTGTTGCATTAGCACTTTAAATCTTTTATTTTTGCTTATTATATATACATTGCTCAAAAAAATAAAGGAAACACTCAAATAGCACATCTGAATGAATGGATTATTCTCATTGAATACTTTGTTCTGTATAAAGTTGAATGTGCTAACAACAAAATCACACAAAAATCATCAAATCTAATTTATTAACTAATGGAGGCCTGGATTTGAAGTCACACAAAAATTAAAGTGTAATGTAATGTCCTTAAAACAAGTCAAAATGTGGCTCAGTATTGTGTGTTGCCTCCACGTGCCTGTATGACCTCCCTACAATGCCTGGGCATGCTCCTGATGAAGCAGCGGATGGTCTCCTGAGGGATCTCCTCCAAGACCTGGACTAAAGCATCCGCCAACTCCTGGACAGTCTGTGGTGCAACGTGACATTGGTGGATGGAGCAAGACAAGATGTCGCAGATGTGCTCAATCGGATTCAGGTCTGGGGAACGGACGGGCCATTCCATAGCTTCAGTGCCTTCATCTTGCAGGAACTGATGACACACTTCAGCCACATGAGGTTCTAGCATTGTCCTGCATTAGGAGGAACCCAGGGCCAACCGCACCAGCATATGGTATCACAAGGGGTCTGAGGATCTCATCTGGGTAACTAATGGTAGTCAGGCTACCTCTGGCGAGCACAGGGAGGGCTGTGTGACTCTCCAAAGAAATGCCACCCCACACTATTACTGACCCTCTGCCAAACTGGTCATGCTGAAGGATTTTGCAGGCAGCAGATTGCTCTCCATGATGTCTCCAGACTCTGTCAGGTCTGTCACATGTGCTCAGTGTGAACCTGCTTTCATCTTTCAAGAGCACAGGGTGCCAGTGGGGAATTTGACAATCATGGTGTTCTGTGGAAAATGCCAAGCATCCTGCACGGTGTTGGTCTGTGAGCACAACTCCCATCTGTGTTCGTTGGGTCCTCAGACTATCCTCATGAATTCGGTTTCTAACAGTTTGTGCAGACACATGCACATTTGTGGCCTGCTGGAAATCATTTTGCAGGGCTCTGGCAGTGCTCCTCCTGTTCCTCATTGCACAAAGGCGGAGGTAGCTGTCCTGCTGCTGGGTTGTTGCTCTCCTACGGCCCACTCCACATCTCCTGGTGCACTGGCCTATCTCCTGGTAGCGCCTCCAGACTCTGGACACTACACAAACCTTCTTGCCACAGCTCACATTGATGTGTCATCCTGGATGAGCTGCACTACCTGAGCCACTTGTGTGGGTTGTAGAGTCAGTCTCATGCTACCACGAGTGTGAAAGCACAACCAACATTCAAAAGTGACCAAAACATCAGCCAGAAAGCACTGGTACTGAGATGTGATGGTCTATGGTCCCCACCTGCAGAACCACTCCTATATTGATTTTGTCTTGATAATTGCCAATAATTTCCATCTGTTGTTTATTCCATTTGTACAACAACATGTAAAATTGATTGTCAATCAGTGTTGATTCCTAAGTGGACAATTTGATTTCACAGAAGATTGATTTACTTGGAGTTATATTCTGTTTTTTAATTGTTACCTTTATTTTTTTGAGCAGTGTATATAAGTCCCCTCCTGGTATTTCCCTCCATGATCTTGTAGTCCACGTTATCATGAATTAAATCCAACATTCCAATCCATAGTATGCTCACGTCACTGGGCATCACCCCCTGACTATGACTGCTTCCTGACCTTAGACCCTGCTGGCATGCACTGCTGTCAAATTCCATGACTACACTGCCAGCTTGCGGGTCTCCAACTGGAAGTGCCATGAGTCATGTGATCAAGGGGTGCACATGATGCTGCGCGCCACCTTGGATGATATACACGCCCCTTCAGGCCACCCTATGATCTTGTAATATAGTTGATTGGACAGCGGTGGTATTTTATGTCAGACGTCCACCCACCCAGTACACCCCTGAAGAAGGATTTATGAAACGTACGTCGGGCAGGAGGGACGTCTGACGGTAGCAGCATGAGTCCAGCAATCACTTCGATTTAGGTACAGTTTCATTTCCATTTGCTTTACCTAAGTTTCTTATTGATCTTTATGGCAGTAATCCATGTCAGCAATACCCCTTATTCCTTAATGCACATAGGCACTTGCACTATAGTGTTTGTTTTTTTTGAGGGTACTATATTAATTTAAATTTTGCATACACTATGTTACTCCACTTAAAAATTTCTGTCAACGTTACGTGATTGGATTTTCTGCCATATTCGCTATACTATACTGCCATATTTGCTACATTGTATTCTATGTGAGCAGGGCTCACTTGGGATGTTGCTGGCCTATTATTTTTGCTCCCGTCGGATGCCCCTCACACTTTGAGGCATTTTGTCTTTGTATATGTATTTTTTATTATTTATATCAATAAAACTGTTGCTTTTAGGTTTGATCATTTGTCACGTGTATCACTATGGTCACTTATGTGAATTTCTGGTGGTACCTTTGATCAAATATATTGTTTGTTACATAATCATTTTTAGTGGATCAAAACTTTTTGATATCATAACATTTTTAACCTGCAGATTACCCACATACTGTATCTGTAGTTTTAAAGCATTTGGGGACATGACAAGTTCCTTTTAACCCTCTGTCGGGCACACCTCTGGCACTCCTGACTTCAGGTGCAGCGCATCTGAAAGGCACAGGTTATAAAACCACCTACAATATATAATTATCTCAATTTTAGGACTCTATTACTAATCAGATGGCAAAAAAAAAATGTAATAACCATAAACATTCCCAATTTCCCAACTACCGCCAAAGAGACTCCAGTTTTCATGACATAACTATTACTGAACATTAAGCGTAGGAAAAAAATCTTAATTGTGATTAGAGATGAGCGACTTTGCCTTTTTTAGGGTAGAGTCGGGTTTCATGAAACCCGACTTTCTCAAAAGTCGAGTCGAATGAAATCGGCCGACTATCGGGAAAAGTCGGGGTGCGACTGAAACACGAAATCCAATTCAAGTCAATGGGGAAGAAAAGTTGGCAGGGAGTGGAGGACAGTAAACACACCTACAGTGCCCATTTCAATGCCAATGACATCAATTCTTATTACTTATGCTTGGCAACCTTAATTTACTTTATAATAATAGTTACGCATTGAAAACTGGGGGTTATTTGGCTAAAATTGGGGGTAGGGCTGGCTCCAGGTTTTCGTGTGCCCCGGGCGAAAGAGTCTCTGTGGGCCCCTTTAACACATACCACAATTCATGATGCTCCGATACTGCAGAGAAATATAGGTATAGTACAATGACAAATACATCACTTCTTACATTACCTGACTGATATCTATTTTAAATTCTACAATAGCTCAAAAACCGAACAGTATATTCCTCCATACAGTATTATGGCCACCACATAGTGCGCCATACAGAATAATGAGCCCCATATAATGATCCATACATAATTGGTCCCATATAATGTTCCTTACAGTATATGATAGTCCCCAGATAATGTGCCATACAGTATAGGAATGTCCCCATAGAGTAGAATGAGCCCCACATATTGCTCCATACAGTATAATGAGTCACATAGAAAGCTCCATACAGTATATGATGGGCCCTATACATTGCTCCATACAGAATGGGCTCCATATAATGCTCCATACAGAATAGCCCCATATGTGCTCCATATGATGCTTCATACCCTCTATGATACCCCATAATTAATGAGCCCCATATGATGCTCTAATATATGATGAGCCCCATGGATGATGCTCCAGTGTATGATGGGCCTATATAATGCTCCATATATAATGGGCCCCATACGATGCTCCAGTATATGATGGGCCTCCTGGCTGATGCTCCAGTGTATGATGGACCCCATTTATAATGCTACAGTGTATGATGGGCCCTATATGATGCTCCAGTATATGATGAGCCCCATGGATGATGCTCCAGTGTATGATGGGCCACATTTATAATGCTATAGTGTATGATGGGCCCCATGTATAATGCTACAGTTTCTAATGGGCCCTATCTATGATGCTCAAGTGTATGATGCGCCCCATATATAATTCTCCAGTGTATAATGCTCCCCATATATTGCTCCAAACATTTAAAAAAATGAAATACCACCATCCGAACTAAATCTTTGATTGATGGGGCGGTCAAGAAAGAGGAACCCATGTGCATTCTGTCGATTGACGCAGAAAAGGCTTTCGACAGGGTGCACTGGGATTTTATATTTCAAACGTTAGAAGGAATTGACTTAAAAGAAACTATGCTCCGTAGAATTTCTGCCCTGTACTCATCTCCCAGTGCTCAAGGTGAAATGAGTGGCACACTTTCAAACACATTTTTAATTAGGAACGGCAAGAGGCAAGGCTGTCCTCTTTCACCCTCGCTTTATATACTCACTATGGAACATCTAGCAACCGTGATACGGAATAATCCTTCCATTAGAGCAGGGGTGGGCAATTAATTTTGCCAGGGGGCCACATGAGAAATTGGGATGGTTTTAGAGGGCCGGACTAATATAATTAACTCCGTTCTACCCAATACTGTATATATACATATATAATATATATATATGTATATATATATATATACTGTATACTGTATATATACATACCTGCCCATTATCATCATCTTCTCCCCATCATCATCAATGCCTCCCCATTATCAGCAATGCCTGCCCATCATCATCTTCTCCCCATCATCAATGCCTGCCCATTATCATCAATGCCTGCCCATTATCATCATCTTCTCCCCATCATCATCAATGCCTCCACATTATCAGCAATGCCTGCCCATCATCATCTTCTCCCCATCATCAATGCCTGCCCATTATCATCAATACCTGCCCATTATCATCATCTTCTCCCCATCATCATCAATGCCTGCCCATCATCATCATCTTCTCCCCATCATCAATGCCTGCCCATTATCATCAATACCTGCCCATTATCATCATCTTCTCCCCATCATCATCAATGCCTGCCCATCATCATCATCATCATCTTCTCCCCATCATCAATGCCTGCCCATTATCATCAATACCTGCCCATTATCATCATCTTCTCCCCATCATCATCAATGCCTCCCCATTATCAGCAATGCCTGCCCATCATCATCTTCTCCCCATCATCAATGCCTGCCCATTATCATCAATGCCTGCCCATTATCATCATCTTCTCCCCATCATCATCAATGCCTCCCCATTATCAGCAATGCCTGCCCATCATCACACACAGACAGCACATAAGCACTCTCTCACATACATACACACACACACACACACACAAAGCACCGCACTACATAGACACAGACACACACAGAGACACGTCTTACCTGTCCAGCGTCCCCGCTCTCTGACACAGCCGGCCGCTGAATGATGACGTCATTCAGCGGCCGGCTGTGAGATGAAGCGCCGGTGGAGCCCGGAGCTGCAGCAGCGGAGGCACGGGAGAGGTAAGTATTGTGCCAGCTGATGCCGGGGCCCTGAGACTGCCGGAGCGCCTCCGCGGGCCGGTCACTGACAGCCGGCGGGCCGATGCGGCCCGCGGGCCGCCCCTTGCCCGGGTCTGCATTAGAGGCATAAAAGCCCGATCAGAAGAGCACAAAGTGGCACTTTTTGCAGATGATGTCCTATTGTATGTCTCTTCCCCAACTATAAGTCTCCCAAATATTATCTCAGAATTACATATATTTGGTCGTCTGAGCAATTTCAAAATTAATACCCACAAATCGGAGATTCTCAATATCTCAATCCAACCAAGTGAGGTGGAGAGAGTTTGGCAGCTTCATTTCCCTTTAAGTGGTGTTCAGATTCTCTTACCTATCTAGGAATAAAAACCGCCAAACTATCTAATTTTTGTGAAGCAAACTTTAAGACAGCTTTACATAAAGCTGAGTTCGACTTAGAAAAATGGCAGAAATTACCTTTATCTTGGTTTGGAAGAGTGAGCGCTATTAAAATGGATCTATTACCCCGTCTCCTATATTATTTCCAAACAATCACCTTGTATTTACCTGCCTACTTTTTCTCACATCTTAAAAAAGAGATTACTCGTTTAATTTTGTCACAAAATGAGCAAGTATTTCATACTTTTTGTAAAGTAGATCGAAGCAAGAAGGGGAATAGGTCTGCCAGATTTTGTTATGTATAGTCAAGCAGCAATTGTTACATGTATTTTAGAGCTGTTTCATAATAAAAACCAAAAAAAAGTGGGTTACATTAGAAAATGATCTTAATGGACGTGACTCCCGTATAGTTATTTGGTCCCCGATGGAAGAACGGGATATACCTTTACCCTTCCTCACCAAAAACATATCATTTATCAAAAGAGGGAGTCGAGAACTGAGTTTCTTCATCTCCTGGCCCCCTAACTCCTATATTTGACAATCTATCCTTTCCTGCAGGATTAAAAAGAGACACTTATCTACTTAAAAATAGAGCTTCATGCCCCATAATCCATGATTATGTTACAAGGACAGGGATGAGGTCTCTCCAGGACATTTTTCGGGACAAGGAGCCGCCAACAGGTGCATGGTTCTTTTATGAACAAATAAAGAGGTTTATTATTATATTAGCCAAACAATCCAATCCATACTGAATATTATCTCCATTTGAGACTCTTTGTTTATCAACAAACTCTATAGATCACACTATCTCTTTATTATACAAAACCTTCCAAGAAGGGCAGACCCCATAGAGAGATTCCCCAGCATTTTTTCAAAATGGAAGATTGATTTGGGTAGACCCTTATCAGTTGAAGAAAGAACAAAGATTTGCTTATGCAATTCAGGTCATCGCTCTGTTCGACATCACAGGAGAGGAGCTACAAAATCTTGTCGAGGTGGTACAGATGACCATCAGATTTAAACGTAATTTATCCAACAACACCGGATACATGCTAGAGATGCTTAAAAGATAGAGGTTCATTTGTACACATTTGGTGGCACTGCACACTCAAACAGAAACTTTGGTTTGCATCCTTTGATTTCTGCAACAAGCTGTCTCTAACCAAAATTACACCCACAATGGAGGTGGCCTTGCAGTCCTTGTGTAGCTCCTCGATTTCTAGATTTAAGAAAGGTCTTCTTAGACATTTTCACACTGCTACCAGGAACGTGATTACTAGATTTTGGAAAAAGGAAAAGGTTCCCTTGCGTTCTGATTTGGTGATGGAACTCAACGACATATATAGAATGGAGCAGCTGATAGGACAACTGAATGGTACCACAGGAAAGGTATATAACTCTTGGGCCCCCTGGGTTATGTTTAGAGAATCATTGGAATTGGACTCATGGTTGATAGACCCATAGATGATGGGTCATATGAGTTTACCTACTGGATGGAACCACATTTCCTACCCCACTCCTTAAAATCTTCCCCTCCCCCTTTTTTTTTCTTTTTTTTTTCTTTTCCATTCTTTCCCCCTTGTTTTTTCTCTATCTTCTTTTCTTTTGCAGACCTAGAGACTTAGACTAGGTACCTTCTTCTTTAAAATTTATAAACAAAGTAATACTGTGATGATAATTGCCTACATGAGCAAACACCTCAGGCGCTCTTTCAACATTTGTTTTATATGTATGACTTTCTGGGGAAAAGTTAGAGTTGCTATATAATTTTTTTTTGGCATGTGATAGTAGAAGAGGTATGATTTTTTCTCTTCCTGTTATTAATGATTGATGTGTATAAATACCTAGATAAACTTGATTTACCAAAAAAAATTAAATACCTCTCTTGGCTGGGCACTGCTCTTCTCTGGACTCCTCAGCGTCCCCATCTTCCAGCTCTCTGCACTGTGACTGTTCAGACAGAGGCCGCACAGACATGACGTCATCGCGCTCTCTGACCTGAATGTAACTGTCAGGAAACGAGGAAGACGTCACAGTGGTAGAGCAAGGAGAGGTAAGTATTGCAAGTGCTAGGGCTCTGAGCAAGCAGGGGGGGCCCACTCGTGGGTGACGGCACTGGCACAGGACCCCTCGTAATACGCCAGGGTGTCTCTGACAGTGAGTGGGCCCCACCACCGTCAGAGACACCGGCGTACTATTAGGGGCCCTGTGCCGGTGCCGTCACCCACGAGTGGGCCCCCCACCTGCTCAGGGCACCGGCACTTGCCCGAGTGCGCCAGGTGGTGACGTCGGCCCTGGGGGGGTACAGCCCAGTTAGGGAGGTGCAAAAACTGGCATATGTTGAGGTGTAGGCTGGTCGTTCAGAATCTGCAAATGGAGGAATTGGAGAAGTTGGAGGAAGAGGAGGACAAAGCGAGCCATTTTGCTGGCAACCTTTGTGTCATCAGGGGAAGGTGGTATAAAATCCTTTGAAACCCAGGCAAGGTTCATTTTAATGAAGGTAAGATCATCAACATTTTGGGTCGACAGCCGGGTCCTTCTTTCTGTCAGGATTGATCCAGCAGCACTGAAGACTCTTTCTGATAGCACACTACCAGCAGGGCAAGCGAGCTCCTGTAAGGCATATTGTTCCAATTCAGGCCAGGTGTTCAGTTTACAGGCCCAGTAGTCAAAGGGGAATGAACTGTGAGGTAGAACATCGATAGGGGAGGAGAGGTAATTTTGAACCATAGTTCACAACTTCTGTCTCCTGTCTGTTTTAATCGATTCAGTATTAACAGTCGTGTGAGCGGTACTTGAGAAATCAATCCACAACATGGTCATGAAACCCATGTGTCCAATGCCACTTCAGCTGTGTGCACCACAAACACCTCTTCCATTTGGCCCACTACGGCTCATGGAGTTGATTGTTTGTTCGCCAATATTAGCTCTAGGTTCTCCTGTGGCATGATGTTCTGTAATTTGCCTTTATAGCGTGGATCGAGGATGCTGGCCAACCAGTAGTCATCATTCTTCATCATTTTGGCAATGCGGGGGTGCCTTTTAAAGACCCGCAAGACATAATCACACATGTGGGCCAATGTTCCAGGTGTCAATGATGCACTGCCAGTGGTGGGTGGAGGAGCACTTTCTGCCAAATCCACATCCCTCCAGTCACACACAAACCCTGAACCTGACCTTGGCAAGCCAACATTTTCGCTTGCCCCCTGAGAAGCATCCTCCTCCACAAAATAATCATCCCCCTCATCCTCATCCTCCTCCTCCTCTTCCTCTTCTTCCTCCACCTCGTCCATTACAGTTCCCTGAGCAGACAATGACTGACTGTTATCAATGCTTCCCTCCTCCTCCTCCTCCTCTTCCTCCTCCGCTGCAGATGCCTGATCCTTAATGGGCATCAAAGTTTGCATGAGCAGACGCATAAGTGGGATGCTCATGCTTATCATGGCGTCGTCTGCGCTTACCAGCCGTGTGCATTCTTTAAAACACTGAAGGACTTTACAGAGGTCTTTCAGCTTTGACCACTGCACACCCGACAACTCCATGTCTTTCCTCAAATTGCCTGCCCGTGTATCCTCCCACAAATGCAATACAGCCTGCCTCTGTTCGCACAGCCTCTCAACCATGTGCATTGTGAAGTTCCACCTTTTTGCAACATCTATGATTAGGCTGTGCTTGGGGAGGTGGAGTCTACTGGCGAGTGACAGATGTGCGAGCACAGTCTTCGCACCTTATGGAGTAGAGCTGTTAACTCCGGATAAATATTTAGGAAGCACTGCACCTCCAGGTTCAAGGTGTGAGCCAGGTATGTGTCTGAGTTTTGCCATGGCTATGGCTGCCACAAAATTACAGCCGTTATCACTGACTACCTTGCCTGGCTCAAGATGTAGACTGCACAGCCATGACTCAGTTTCTCGCTGCAAGTAGTCGGCCAGTACCTCCGCGGTGTGTCTGTTGTCGCCCAAAGACATCATCTTTAAAACAGCCTGCTGACGCTTACCACTAGCTGTTCGATAGTGGGACACCTCGTGCGCAACACTGGCAGCTGCGGATGGAGTGCTCGTGCGACTGCGCTCTGTCGACGAGCTTTCACTTCTAGAGGAGAAGGGTCGAACGCCTACAGCCAACTAATTCCTATACCGTGGGCTAGGCAGCACTGTCCCACCACCGCTGTCCCCTGTGGAGCCTGCATCCACCACATTAACCCAGTGCACAGTGATGGACACATAACGGCCCTGGCCATGCCTACTGGCCCATGCATCTATTGTGAGGTGCACCTTTCCACTCACTGATTGTTTGAATGCATGGACAATGCGGTCTTTCACATGCAGGTGGAGGGCAGGAATGGCTTTTCTAGAAAAGAAGTGCCGACTGGGTAGGTCATAGCGTGGGACAGCGTAGGCAATGAGCTCTCGGAACGCTGCGCTTTCAACCAAATGGAAGGGCATCATCTCTAATGAGATCAGTTTGGCAATGTAGGCGTTCAAAGCCAGTGTGCACAGATGAGAGGATGAGTACTTTCTTACTCAGAGTGTCTGCTAGGGTGAGATGGACTTGAGAGCTGCATATGGGGGAGCTAGCGGTGGACATGACGGACTGAGAGGAGGTTGGTGATGGTGATGGTGGTGTTGGTGGTGGTGATGGCCTAGATTCAGTCTTTCGTTGCAAAAACATTGTGATTCCCTGACTGCTTTAGCCTTGCGATGACACCTCAACATTTCTTGCTGGTGGTGTGCTAACCTGTGGGCTTACAATGGGGGAAGCGATGGAGCGTTGCTGGCTACCTTCATAGAGGATTAAAACACCGCACTCTTAGAGGAGAATTATGATGCTGAATAATTCATGTTTTATTAATATAACAAATTAGGCAACATTTAAGGACAGAAATAAAGCGATAAATAACGTTTCGGCTCAACCTGAGCCTTTGTCAAATAACGCTATTTTATGGAGGCATCAGTGTGGGGAGGATGGTTCCCTAATGCCTGCAGCGCTGTGTGAAAACCGCTGGTAGAGGCAGCGCTCCCGCGCCTTGCCCTGCTCGTATGCCATGACGTGTCGTCATTCAGTGACGGAGCCTCGGACATGGGCTGCAGCGTCTGGGCTCCGTCACCGCTAGAACAGATGAATCATCTGTTGATTCATCTGCGCTAGCGGGTATAGCATAACGCGATCGCGTTATGCTATACTGTTACCAGCCGGTCAACGCTACATGTTGAACGGGCTGGTAAAACGCAATATGAACCCAGCCTTAGGGTTAGAACTAGGGTTAGGGTTAGCATTAGGGTTAGAATTAGGGTTAAGGTTAGAATTAGGGTTAGGGTTGGAATTTGGGTTAGGGTTGGAATTTGGGTTAGGATTGGAATTTGGATTAGGGTTGGAATTTGGGTTAGGGTTGGAATTAGGGTTAGGGTTGGAATTAGGGTTAGGCTTGTGGTTAGGTTTATGGCTAGAGTTGGGATTAGGGTTAGGGGTGTGTTGGGGTTAGGGTTATGGTTAGGGTTTGTATTAGGGTTAGGTGTGTGTAGGGTTAGGGTTGGGGTTAGGGGTGTGTTGGGGTTAGGGTTGGAGTTAGAATTGAGGGGTTTCCACTATTTAGGCACATCAGGGGGTCTCCATACGCGACATGGCGCCACCATTGATTCCTGCAAATTTTGCGTTCAAAAAGTCAAACAGTGCTCCCTTTATTCCAAGCCCCGACGTATGCCCAAACAGTGGTTTATCCCCACATATGGGGTATCAGCGTACTCGGGAAAAATTGCAAAACAACTTTGGGGTTCTAATTTCTCCTGTTAACATTGGGAAAAAAATTGGGGACTAAAAAATTATTTTTGTGGAAAAAAAATGATTTTATATTTTCACGGCTCTGCGTTATAAACTTCTGTGAAGGACTTGGAGATTCAAAGTGCTTACTACACATCTATAGGAGTTCCTTGGGGGATCTAGTTTCCAAAATGGGGTCACTTGTGGGGAGTTTCTACTGTTTAGGCACATCAGGGACTCTGCAAACGTAACAAGATGCCCGCAGACCATTCCATCAAGTGGGCATTTCAAAACGTCACTACTTCCCATCCGAGCCCCGACGTGTGCCCATACAGTAGTTTTCTCCCACATATGGGATATCAGCATACTCAGGACAAATTGGACAACAACTTTTGGGGTATAATTTCTCATGTTACCCTTGAGAAAATAAAAAATTTGGGACTAAAAGATCCTGATTGTGGAAAAAATATGATTTTTTTATTTTCATGCCCGGGCGTTATAAACTTCTGTGTAGCCCTTGGGAGTTCAAAGTGCTCACCACACATCTATATAAGTTCATTGCGGGGTCTAGTTTCCAAAATGGGGTCACTTGTGGGGAGTTTCTACTGTTTAGGCACATCAGGGGCTCTGCAAATGTAACAAGATGCCCGCAGACCATTCCATCAAGTCGGCATTTCAAAGCGTCACTACATCCCTTCCGAGCCCTGACGTGTGCCCAAACAGTGGTTCCCCCCCCACATATGGGATACTAGCATACTCAGGACAAACTGGACAACAACTTTTGGGGTCCAATTTCTCCTGTAACCATTGTGAAAATAAAAAAAAGTGGGCTAAAAAATCATTTTTTTGAGAAAAAAAAATGATTTTTTATTTTCACGGCTCTGCGTTATAAACTTCTGTGAAGCACCTGGGGGTTCAAAGTGCTCACTATGCCTCTAGATAAGTTCCTTAGGGCGTCTAGTTTCCAAAATGGGGTCACTTGTGGGGGAGCTCCAATGTTTAGGCACACAGGAACTCTCCAAATGCGACATGGCAACCGCTAAATATTCCAGCATATTTTCCATTCAAAAAGTAAAATGGCGCTCCTTCCCTTCTGAGCCCTGCCGTGTGCCCAAACAGTGGTTTATGACCACATATGAGGTATCGGTGAACTCAGGAGAAATTGCCCAACAAATTTTAGGATCCATTTTATCCTGTTGCCCATGTGAAAATGAAAAAACTGAGGCTAAAAGAAAATTTTTGTGAAAAAAAAAGTACTTTCTTTTTTTTACGGATCAATTTGTGAAGCACCTGGGGTTCAAAGTGATCACTCTGCATCTAGATAAGTTCCTTGGGGGGTCTAGTTTCCAAAATGGGGTCACTTGTGGGGGAGCTCCAATGTTTAGGCACACAGGGACTCTCCAAATGCGACATGGCAACCGCTAAATATTCCAGCATATTTTCCATTCAAAAAGTCAAATGGCGCTCCTTCCCTTCTGAGCCCTACCGTGCGCCCAAACAGTGGTTTATGACCACATATGAGGTATCTGTGTACTCAGGAAAAATTGCCCAACAAATTTTAGGATAAAATTTATACTGTTGCCCATGTAAAAATGAAAAAATTGATGCTAAAAGAAAATTTTTGTTGGAAAAATTAAAATGTTCATTTTTTCCTTCCACGTTGCTTTAGTTCCTGTGAAGCACCTGAAGGGTTAATAATCTTCTTGAATGTAGTTTTGAGTAGCTTGAGGCGTGCAGTTTTTATAAAGGTGTCACTTTTGGGTATTTTCTGCCATATAGACCCCTCAAAGTGACTTCAAATGTGAGGTGGTCCCAAAAAAATGGTTTTGTAAATTTTGCTGTAAAAATGAGAAATCGCTGGTCAATTTTTAACCCTTATAACTTCCTAACAAAAAAATGTTGTTCCCAAAATTGTGCTGATGTAAAGTAGACATGGGGGAAATGTTATTTAATGTTATTTATTAACTATTTTGTGTCACATAACTCTCTGGTTTAACAGAATAAAAATTAAAAATTTGAAAATTAAAAAATTTTCAAAATTTTCGCCAAATTTCCATTTTTTTCACAAATAAACGCAAAAATTATCGACCTAAATTTACCACTAACATGAAGCCCAATATGTCACGAAAAAACAGTCTCAGAATCGCTAGGATCCGTTGAAGCGTTCCTGAGTTATTACCTCATAAAGGGACACTGGTCAGAATTGGAAAAAATGGCAAGGTCTTTAAGGTCAAAATAGGCTGGGTCATGAAGGGGTTAATAAATAGAGAAAATAGTAACCTTCACATGTGAGCCTGAGAAGCCCAAAGGTCAGATCTGCTCTCCAGAACACTGTAACACTGCGAGATCAGTTTTCAAAAAACATGTAAAGACAAGAAATAACTAGGTAGGGGAGATCTTCTGATAACTTGGAGAGGAGAGAGAAACAAAACTAATTGAGCTATATCTGTCAGATCAGCTGCACATGACGGAGGGTTAAAGTAGTGTTACCCGTTGCAGCAAAAAAAGTTTCTAAATTGTACAATGAAAAATGTTGTAATATACAAGTTTTTATTAAACATGCTATATTCATTTGTTCATGTTTTTCAAATCTCTATAATTGTTTCTGTCAATAAGCCTCTGACATAAGACATCATTAGGGGTTGGTGCTGTTGTCATTTAACACAGCTTCTGTGACTGCCGTCATCCCCTGATAATGTACTCTTTCAGTAGTAGCGATGTAGATGTGACCACAGCTTCTGTTCTTATCACCACAGTCACTGTTTGCCTCCCCACCTCTTTATTCATTAAAACATTAGGAGTTGGAGATAGAAGCAGGGTGAGTGATAACAGGGCTGTGCTAAAATGGATCTTCATCAGAGGGCAGCAATGCTGTCACTCACCCTGTTTCTATTACTGGCTTTGATGATGATTCATTTCAGGGTAGTGATAGGAGCTTCTACATTTTGGCCTAGCTTTGAGAAAATATATAACATTGTGAAATTTATCATGTGTTGTTGTTCATCTAAATTTTTATTTACCCGATTTTAAGATCTTCCAAGGATCAGATATTTTTTATTATGTTTTGATATGTAAAATATATTTTTTGTCATTACTGGAAAACAAAAGGTAAACACCTCATACCTTATTTGCAAGATAGCAATGATACTCCAGCGGCAGTCCTGGTCTTCATTTACCAGTAACAAATTGCAAGTGCTATAAAGCACGCTTATGCCAGTCAGGCCTCTTATTGGCAGAGTAAACAGATGGGAAAAAAATTGATTACTTTATATTTTTGGCCCGTGTAACATTTGAAGTTGTTTTTATTTTTTCAAAGTTTTGATAACCTTTTTAAACAGTGTACCTCTCTGATAACAAATTGAGACACTCACCCTCCCTCAGTCCAACATTTGACTCCTTGTCTCTTCTCTAGTGACTGTGGCTTAGTTGTGGCGGTGATGTCTCGAGTGCGGCATGCATCACTGCGGAAGCCAATCACTGAGCTTGGCAGCTCATATTGTCATCAAAAGCAGAGAAACTGAGCTCAGTATGTACCTGCAGCAATAATGTCATTGTTGTAGTCAAACACCTGCACCGCAGCATCATCGAGGGTTGGCACTGAGCTGGAGGGAGAGGGAGCACTATCTCTATTTGCTTTCTACTACAATATTTTAGGTAAAAAATCCCTTTAAACATGGTTTCCTTACATGTTATATAGTCAGCAATGAAACTTGGACATGGTTGGCTATTATTGTAGTTATTTTGTAGACCCTTTGTCCTTTGGGTTCCTGCAGAGCACAGATTGCACATATGATATGTCAGCTCTGGTATAAACCTCTGCCTGGTGAAAATCCAGCAGCTGCGACTTCCACCTTGAATCAGTTTTAACTTTGACTGCTCATGATCCTTCACTTGCTATTATCGAGCTACAAAACCACTGACATTGACAGAATCTATATGTATGGAGTACATCTCTGTCTATTGAGTAATTGCAACTTATTATCACAAAACATAATGTTGATTAAAATTCTTCTAACATTACACTTTAAATTACAAAGTTCACTCTAAGTCTTAACACCAATATATAATTTCATAATATTAATTTTTACTGAGATGATAGGCTGCTCCTTCCTGAAATATAACATTTTTTCACAGCAATTTCCATTTCGAAACTACCTTGTTTTCACCTAACTAAAGTGCCGCCAAGCGAAAACTGTTAAAAGAAAGGCAATTTTT